>CM024753.1:3012129-3105912 GCA_014218235.1 Colocasia esculenta
GCATGTTCATTAAAGTGGGAGAACGAACACAACAAGAAATGGGGAATGGCTTGGGTCTTCTGTCGTCACAAAACCAGTCTTTTATAATAAAGTTTTGGTACAGAGTTTGTTATGGACGTTCCCCATCATTGCATCAGGATCGTCCGATGAAAAGAAACAGGAAGGCTCCAGAACCACAGAAGATTTCAGATCCATAATTAGTTACCGAGTGTTACAATGGAGTGAATTATGTACTAATCCTAAGACTCCCCCTCAAGCTGGTGGGGCATGGGAGACACCCGCTTGGACATCAATCGGAAAAAAGAGTCCTTCAAGAGGGGCTTGGTGAAGATGTCATCCAGCTGGTGAGATGAAGCAACATGGGCAGTGGTGAACAATCCAGATTGAAGTTTCTCACGAACAAAGTGATAGTCCAGCTATATGTGCTTTGTTCGCTCGTGAAAAATAGGGTTTGCAGCAATGTGTAATGCGGCCTGGTTGTCACAGAAAAGTGTAGCTGGCTGCGATGCAACACCAATATCTTGTAACAAAAAATATAACCATTGTAATTCACAAATTGCAGTAGCCATGGACCTATATTCAGATTCAGCAGAGGATCTGGATAAGTTTGTTGCTTTTTAGATTTTCAGGAAATCGGTGAATCACCAAGGAACACAAGATAGCCTGTAACAAAGCGTCGTGTCAAAGGACAAGATGCCCAATCAGCATCGACATAAACGGTGATGTCGAGCTTGCTGGAGGACGTCTTTCGGTGAAGCCACGAATTGACTGAGATAGTTAACAGCGTAAGAGATATCTGGTCACGTGACTGTTAAGTATAAAAGATGGCCAATCAGTCGACGATAGATGCTGGGATCTGACAAGGAGAGCTGCCGATGTGAAGTTGATGACCAGGCTCAAGAGGAGTTGGAGTAGGCTTCGCCCCAAGTAGCCCAGTATCCTTAAGAAGATCAAGTGTATACGTCTGCTAATTGAGAAATATACCGTGAAGAGATCAAGTAATCTCCAGACCAAGAAAGTATCGAGGCTTACCCAAATCCTTCAAATGAAATGTGGAATGAAGATAGTGTTTCAATAAGTGATCATATATGCATCATCACCAGTGATCACCATATGTCATCAACATAAACAAGGACAATAGTGCGGAGAGCAGCATTGACGATGAATGAAAAAGAATAATCTGCACGAGATGTGAAAAACCAATTGATAGAAGAGCCGAAGTAAATTGTGAAACCAATTTCTCGAAGCTTGTTTGAGCCCATAAATAGATTTGAGTAATCTGCAAACTAATTGCTCCCCCTGCCGTCGATGTCCTGGAGGCAGCTGCATATATACCTCTTCATCTAATTCACCATGCAATAAAGCATTATTGACATCTAGCTGATGAAGATCCCAACGAAATACAGTAGCCAGAGCTAGAAGACAGCAGACTGTGACTAACTTTGCAACAGGGGTGAAAGTCTCTGTGTAATCTAAGCCCTCTGTCTGTGTGTAGCCTTTGGCTACCAAACGAGCTTTGTGTCAGGCAATAGTACCATCAGAATTAAATTTTGTTTTGAAAATCCACTTACATCCGATAGCCCTTTTTTCCTTCTGGAAGGGTCGTAAGAACCCAGGTGTTGTTTAAGTAAAGGGCTTGGAGCTCCGCCTCCATAGCCGAGCCCAATGGGGCAGTCGGTTTGCCTCAGTAAAGGTGCGTGGGTCTGTCTGAGGAGTGAGGGTTGTAAGGGAGGCTATGGGTGTGGGGTAATAAACCTTGGACCCGACAGATGAAGGACAGGTAGAAGCCGAGAAACCTGTGACATAATCCTGAAGATATGTTGGGCGACGTCATTCTCGTGAAGGCCTTGCCGGAACAGGTGCATCTGGCAACTCAACGGGGGG
The DNA here is from genome assembly GCA_014218235.1 of Colocasia esculenta. NCBI lineage: Eukaryota > Viridiplantae > Streptophyta > Magnoliopsida > Alismatales > Araceae > Colocasia > Colocasia esculenta. The sequence continues at coordinate 3,014,014 of CM024753.1, forward strand.
AACAGAGGAGGAACTGGGTAGAGGGGCATGAGATGTGTGAGGTGGTTGCTCTGATGAGTTGTCAGAAATTGAAGTGGGGATGACAACATCATCAGGTACATGTATGGGAGAAGAAAAAAGTGGAAAAACATATTCATGGAATGTAACATCACGACTGGTGAAGGTGTCATGCGTTTCCAAGTCCAATAACCTGTAAGCCATTTGGTCAGGTGGATAGCCGATGAAAACACAGCGCCGGGCGCGAGGTTAAATTTATCTTTGTCAAGGTGATTGGTAGAAGAGAGGCATAAGCAGCCAAATGTGCAGAGATGTAAGTAAGAGGTTGGTTTGTTAAAGAATTTATTATAAGGGGTGAGTCCATGGAGGACTTTGGTAGGATGGTGGTTGATGAGGTGTGCAGTTGTGAGGATACAATCACTCCAATATGTTTTAGGTAAATTGGACTGGAAATGCAATGCACGAGCAACATCTAAAAGATGGCGGTGTTTGCATTCAACGACGCCATTTTGTTGAGATGTGACTGGACAAGTCCGTTCATGTACAATTCCATTATGAACAAGGGAAGTTTAATTTGAAGAGTGGAATTTAAAATTTTTGTGTCGTTGTCAGAACGTATGCGTTGTATAAAGGTGGAAAAATGACGTTTATTGTAAGCAATGAAACATTGCAGAATGGAAGGAACTTGAGCTTTAGACTGCATGAGAAAAAACCAAGTAAAATGGCTAAAATCATCCATAGTGAGAAAATAACGTGCCCCGGTCCGAGAGGCAATAGAATACGGACCCCATACATCGCAATGTAGAAGTTCAAAAGGCACAGAAGTGGTAGAGTGACTAGTAGAAAGGGAAGCTGTGATTGTTTAGCTAAGGGGCAAGTTGAACAAGCATCAGTCTGTGTGACGAACACCTCGGCCAAGCCCGTTAAACCGATAACGTACTTGATCCGAGTCTGCCTCCTGCGAACGGGCCGAAGCCTCGCAAGAGATACTAAACCACAGTTCGTGTAAACACAAAGGAACACACCATTTTATACATATATTTTACAAGTTTACATAGCCATATTTCCACAAAACTGAAAGAAAGTACAAGAGCCTGGGGCATACCCCGAGGTACAACTGAAGAAAGTAACCAACTAGCTACACTACACTGCTGGAGGTGCTGACCCTGCACCGCTACGACGCGGCTCCGAACTGGACGACGGTCGAGAAATGTCCTCCTCGCTCTCACCTGTGGGGGTAGGGGTGAGCCTCTCTAGTCACTGGCTCAGTAGGGAAACCCCCAAACCGAGCAAAACCAAACACATGTACGAAAGCAGTAAACAGTACCAACAAATTATAGAACAGCTAAGCAGAATATGAAAGCTGTAAAAGTACTCATCGTTTGCCGACTACAACAAAACAACTGTAATAAATAAACGGCAAACCAGTACAAGTGTACAAGCTAAAGTAGAGACTTCCAAAACGAGCCACGTGAACTGGTTCGCGACACCAGAGACTGACTCGGAAGCGCTAACACAGGTCTACTCTCAGTCTCGCAGCTGCGGATGAAAGGTCCAGCTGCCGCTCCACGTGAAAAGGTCAAGCAACTGTGGAGACCAACTAAACACCACCACTTGCGGACCACACGGTCGCAGGCATGCTGACACCTCTGGAGACCCTGGCCTGGGCCCTTTAGAGTGAGGCACTGGAAAAAGGACAGCTGGGGACCAGTGTCGACTACTGGTGTCCGTACCCCCAACTACGAGCGCGCTACAAGTGACTAAAAGACAAGTACGGCAGTCACTGTCCGACTGTCCGTCTTTCCCTCAGCGGACGTACAACTCAAACACAGGAGTGAGGGTGTCCAGGTCAGACGACACAGACCTCGACGGTACAACACAAGTACCGGGACAAAGCCCCGAGCTAACAAGCCTGGCTCACAGAGAACCTGGGGCACCCAATGGAGAGGTAACCACGACAGGCGTCGTACTACTTGCCACGTACACAAAACCACGTGCACGTCACACAAACCACGTGAAGACTCACATAAACCGCGTGCACTAGTAGCCCACTACACGTGAACACCACGTAAACACGTAAAGAACCAACCAACTGCGTACCCAGTATGCTAGTCTCAAAACCACGAGCACTAGGTGTACCACAATTATCGTTGCACCGCTCGATATCAATAAATATTCAATATATCAATATTTAAACCAAAAGCATGCTGGCGGCAACATCGACTGCCGTCGATGGGATGTAAACGGCAAGATATCTGGCCGTTAATCTCCCAACTGAAGAACCTGGCATCAAACGATGTTGACGCCAAGCTCCTCGGCTACCAGTTCTCACAGAAACCCTAGGCCGACTCCACAAGTGTCCTCGGCCCTAAAACCAGCGGGAAAACACGAGGAAACACTTCCTCTAACATGCATGAATTCTAGTTAACTCAAAACGACATGTTTCTATTGTTAAATTGCTCAAACCACCCATGTACCCCGCATGGATACCATTACCCGAAAACACAATTATCATGCAGATTCATGTTTTCCAATTGCATTATCACAACCTATAGGAACTAAAGGGATCATTCCCTACCTCAATACGCACTTAAACCTCCTAAATTCTCCCGATCCACACCGAATCCTCTGCGAGCTCCTACGACAATTGCACCACGGTTCGGCATTTCCTTGGCCGATTCGTCACCACCTCACGTTCCACGATCTTACAACTAACCTTCCGCAACCATTGGAAGCATTGGGGAAGCAAGGGCATGAAATCAGGGCAAGGGAGAGGGAGAATGGAGTGAGGGAACTGCTCTCAGGTAGGCTATATTCTGCAGGTCGCACAGGTTGGCGTCAACAAGGCTGTCGCCAATCAGACCGCCAAGGCTAGACGTCCATATCCCTTGTCGCCAAGTTCATATAGTAAACGTCAATCTACATAGACGCCAATCAGTCAACGACCACACCTGGCCGTCAACCCCTACTCAACTGCAGCAGGTCTTATTTTATCTCAGGACCAAACCTGCACCATACCTGCACACACCACACGACCAAACCGCACTGGCCTCACAATGGCCACCACAACCAATACACACATTGTAACGTCGCGCGTTTTCCGGATCCCCGTGGATCCAGGTTTAGCGGGTTGGTGGCCAATGTGAGGCCATTAGTGTTGTGTGTTTCTTACTAGATCCTTACGGGTTTGGTTTGGGTCCGTGTTGGTGTTCAGCTTGCTGGACACAGTGTGTTGGCGTCCAGGTGGGTGACGTCGACTGTGTGTTGGCGGCAGTGGTGTGCCGTTAACATGGTGTTAACGTCCATCGATGAGGACGTCGACTGTTGAACTTGGCGTCAGGCTTTGTGGACGTCTAGTTGTGGCGGTCTGGTTAAACGGCCAAAGGGTTGACGTTAACCTGGCATGCCTGTGTTTTTATGGCAGACCCGAGCTCTGTTCTTTCTCCTCCTTCTCCCTTCCTCTTCCCCACCTTCACCCTTGAACTTCTTCGCGAGTTCTGACGATTGGCGGGAGCTCGTGGGAAGGCCGTGGTACGCGTGGTAGCGGCAGATCGGGCGGGGAATGACGGATTGGAGCGCGGTGTTCGTGGGACGTTTCTCGGGTTTCGGCGTGATTCGAGGTTCTTCGGGAGTTTAATTGCGTTTCTGAGGTAGGGGTCGAGCCCTGTTAGCTTGTTAGAAACATTAAAACACAACGTAATCACTTGAACCCGCATTTTTATTGTATTTTCGGATTAAGTTGCACCATGTGGGGTTAATGGGTGGTTTGATGATTTTATGTAGTAAAGCATGTTGTTTTAGTTTAATTATAATGCATGGGAGTTAGAGGAACTGTTTCCTCTTATTTTCTTAATGATTTCGGGGTCAGGAATGCATGTGGGATCGATTAGGGTTTCTGCAGGGTCTGGGGTTGAAGATCTTGGCGTCAACATCGATTGACGCCAGGTTCATCAGCCAAGAGATAAACGGCTAGATCGCTTGCCGTTTACTTCCTTCAAGCGGCAGTCGATGTTGCCGCCAACCTGTGCATGTGTTCATGCAGTGTTGTTTACGTAGTTTTCTTATGAATATTGTGTGATTGTGTGTGCATGGCGATGACCGGTGTGAGCCAGTGCACTTGTTATGCTCTTGGAGCATACTGCTCATGTAATGGGCATGTTTTATGTAAATGATATGTGATGTACGTAATCGCTTTCCGTGGTATGTGTGGTGCGTTGGCACCCGTGGCACTCTTGGAGTGCGTTGTCCATGTGTCGGACATGTGGTTTACGTGGAAGACGTGTGGTACACCATCCAGGGTGTAATATACATGTATTGTCTACGTGGTTTGAGTGTGTGTGTGCTACACACTTTGTGGTAATATAATTCTGGTGATTTATCGTAGTAATTGGGCAGTGAGGTTCTTGTGTGAGCCTAGTCATAACTTTGTGGTGTTTGGGCAGTGAAGGTCCACATTGACCTAGCCCTGGTTTGTTGTTGTCTTTCGAATAGTGTTATATGATTTATGTGTTAAATGGTCTGTGGCCACGAAGGTCATTTCGTGACCAATGATAGGCAAGTTTGTGGTTCAGTTATGTGTTGGTGTGGGATAGCTTTGGGGTCACACGGTGACCGATGTTAAGCTAATCCTAACACTTGTATATTGTGAATTATAAGTAAAGGCTATATATGTAAATATCGTGATTTGTGCTAGCCGAGTGTGGTGGTCCGGCGCCTATTCCGGAATGCCTCTCTAGTCGGGTACCCCAGGTTCTTTGTGAGCCAGGCACGTGTGTTTGTTGTGCTCGGGGTTTGTCCCGGTACAGTGTGGTACCGTTGAGGTCTGTGTCGTCTTCCTGGACACCCTCACTCTTGTGCTTGAGTTGTACGTCCGGCTGGGGGAAAGACGGCAGTAGGGCAGCGGCTTGTGTTGTGGGTGTGTAGTCGCTTGTAGCGCGCTCGTAGTTGGGGGTACGGACACCAGTAGTCGACACTGGTCCCCAGCTAGTCCTGTTTCCAGTGCCTCACTTTAGAGTGCTCCGGCCAGAGACTCTAGAGGTGCCAGGCATGGGCCTGCAGTTGTGTGTCTGCAGGTGTGGTGTTGGTTGGTCTCCACAGTTGTTTGACTTCTTCCTAGTGGAGCGGCAGTTGGACCTTTCGTCGTGACTGCGAGACTGAGAGGTAGTTCTCGTGTTGTGTTGTCGGGTTGGATATGGCCTGATCAGCCAGTAGTCCGTTCCCGTGTGGTGGCGCGTTCTTTCTGACTCGTGCTTTGCTTACGCTAGTTGTAGCTTGACTCGTGCTTTGCTACTTGTCGTAGTTCGTGAGTTTGTGACTCGTGGTCGAGGTTTGACCTGTTCGAGGTGTGCCTTGGTGTTGGCACAGTTGTGACTGAGTTGTGGTTTGTGTGACTTGTCGATTAAGGTTTTACCTGTAATATTGTGTCTAACTAAAGGTATAATATAATTATAGTTCAGTGTGGTGTTATCACCTACCTGTACCTTGTTCGGGTGTTTGTGTTGTGGTACCTCAGAGTAGTAGGTACCTATTTTCCTTCGAGGGTTACTTTGTGGTTTGTGGTGGTACATTGTGTACCAACCTTTCCGGGTACTTGTGTGTTGTGGAGGTCTTGTGGTTTGACCTACCACTTGTTGTATCCTAACTGTTTTAGGTAGATCTTTGTTTATAATTTATTGTGGATTGGTTGTGATTATTAATTATGTTACTTTTGTGGGTAATTTGCCGATGAGGCTTATGGCCTAGGCATATTGTGGTTTAGTTAAGCTATGTTTCGTGGAGGCCGTGTGAGACCTTCCACTTGTTGAGTTTTACTCTCTTCTTGGGTATGATTCCAATTATAGCTTTAGTGTGTTATGGATTGGCTTCGTGTTAGCCAGTTCTATTACCTTTGAGTAGTTCTGTTGTAAAGTGGTTTGGAGTATAAAGGACCAGCTCTTTGTTAGCAGTCCTACTACTCAAGTGTTTGAGGTTCGCCTGTGTGGCTTATAGTTTAGGCAACCCGTGTTGTAGCAGTGTGCCAGTGAGACTGTGGTTTAGGCACTTTGGTTGTTGGGCTGACTAATGATATTATGTTAGTCCTGTAGTCCTACTTTTCTTCTGAGGACGTTATGTTTATTATTATAAGCATGTTTAATTGTTATTTATTGTAATGATGTGAGCATGAAATGGTTTGGCTATTATTGTTGCCATTGAGACCCATTGGGGTCGAGGTGTTGTGGTTACCGTGTTGTTTTGGGTAGCCCCTGCTGAGCCAGTGACTTGTTGAGGCTCACTCCCCTACAGTTCTTTTCAGGGCTTGCCGTGTGTTTGGCTTGCAGTGGCGTTGTGACAGACTTGTACCACCAGCAGTAGTTTAGTAGTTAGTGTTGTGTGAGCTTGTGCTCCCTCGGGGTATGCCCCAGGTAGTTGTACTCTTTTAATTGGACATGTATTAATGTAATGGGACAGTTGTACAAATTTGTGAACAGATATGAGCACATGTACTTTCTTGTGTCTTATATTCTTGTGGTTTGTCTTTTTGTACTCTTACTGGACTCGTGTGTGAGATATCCCTTGCGACACTTCGGTGCGTTCGCGGGAGGCGGATCTGGATATGGAGCCTTAATGGGCATAAATACCCCGGTCCGTTACAGTTGGTATCAGAGCAATGTCCAGTTGGAATATGAAAAGACATTGAAAGTACAATGTCCCAATACATGGATTAATGTCCACTGCTGGTAGTAAGTCTGTGGTTTGTGTGATATGAAGTAGTTTTTACGTTTGCTTTTGGCACGTAAACCGTGAGTTTTTGTTTGTTAGATTGGTAATTGTGAGCAGTTGCTGTGCCATAATGTGAATAGTGGCATAAGTTGTGTGGTTGTGTCCTGGCACTAGTGCAGTTAAAGCAGTTAAAGTACAGTATTTAAAGTTTTCAGTTGCAGAGATTAGAAGAGAAATGTAAAGTAATGCCTTGAGAAGGATATATTGTTATATGTTAATAAAGTACAGAGTTAGCAGAGATAAGTATAGAGTATTTCTGTGATAGATCAGTTTGGTTGTTAAAGATTTGTAGTTAAAGGAATTGAAGAGATTAGCAAATTTGGATATGGAATTCAGTAAGTTATAATGAGATAGAAAGTTGGCAGAGACAGGTGCATAGTAACAAGGTGATAAGGATCAGGTCAGTGTGTGTGTGATAAATCGCAGTTGAGCTGTGGCATTAGAGATTTGAGTCAGTGGATATTAAGAAACAGTGTGGATGAAAATGTGATTAGTGTTATGAAGAGTTTGATATGATCAAGAAAGACAGATCAGTTTTAAAAGAGGTATCAGTACATATAAGAGCAGTGATTTATGGCAAATAGATTCAATATGCCCGAGATCAGAAATTGAGAAAAATTTGTTATGAAATATGATAATAGCTGGAAGCTAGTGTGATATGAAGATTTGTATAAATATATATTGAAAGGATTAATTGAATAAAGAAAGAGAGAAAAGAAGGATTAATGTGCAATAAGGATTTATGAAATTTGCACAAGAGGAATATTTAGTTGATGATTGGTAGTTTAGATAAAGAAAAGATATGGATTAGAGAAAGAAGAATTTGGCAAATGATGGAGTGAATAAGATCAGATGAGTCAGGAAATGTCAATTAAAGTTTGCATATTGGTGCAAAGAAATGATTTAATTGAGCAGAAAGGAATTGTTATGCAGAGTTTCGTGCAGAAGCAAGAATAAATTAATTAAAGAGTATTGGAAAGTTTATGCAACAAAGCTATGAGATTAGCCAGAGAATGTCAGTTAAAGTAGAAAGATATATGAAAAGCGCAATATGTCAATAGTGATTTGGCAGATCAGAAATTGCAGTAATTTCTTCAGCAGGAATTAATTGAATGGGATGATTTGAGAAGCAGTTGAAGTCAGAAGAAAGCAATTGAAAGTAATATTGTGAACAGAAATTGTGAATATTTTGCAAAAGTGTTCAGTGTGATCAGAGTAGCGCAGCGGAAGCAGAAGCAAGAAAGATTTAATATTCATAAATTGTTCAAGCTTTGCTGAGATAAAAAGAAAGTGTAAAGTTTTGCGCAGCGGAATAAAGGAACAGAATTTATTATGGTTTTTAATCAGAGATCGGCTTTAAGCGGTATGAACAGAATAATATGAAAGAGCAGAAAATTCAAAGATGGCGATTGGTTTTCTTTGAAAAAAAATGTCAGTTGTGAATATAAATGCAGATGAGGCAAGATAACGGCAGACAGTGATAAATGGAAAGGGAAAATGGTGGCATGAAAGAATATTACAGTGTAAGATATTTGAGAAAGGTAAAGTAGTCTCGAAAGAAATGTTGCAAACACAGCCCAGAAATTGTGGAAGCAGGTTCAGTCCAAGGAGATAAAGCGCCATTGGCAAGGTAGGATCACCTACGGTTAAAAGCTAAAGAAAGGCAATGGAATTGACAGAACAGAGTAATTGTGAGATGAATTGAAAGGCTGAAGCAGAGAAAGAGTATCCTACTTGTTCTGTGTTTGACTTTAATTGTTTTTAGGTGATAATTTGGTTTATTGTGATTTGTTTTATATGTCGAGGACGACATTTGTTTTTAGGTGATAATAATGTAACGTCGCGCGTTTTCCGGATCCCCGTGGATCCAGGTTTAGCGGGTTGGTGGCCAATGTGAGGCCCATTAGTGTTGTGTGTTTCTTACTAGATCCTTACCGGGTTGGTTTGGGTCCGTGTTGGTGTTCAGCTTGCTGGACACAGTGTGTTGGCGTCCAGGTGGGTGACGTCGACTGTGTGTTGGCGGCAGTGGTGTGCCGTTAACATGGTGTTAACGTCCATCGATGAGGACGTCGACTGTTGAACTTGGCGTCAGGCTTTGTGGACGTCTAGTTGTGGCGGTCTGGTTAAACGGCCAAAGGGTTGACGTTAACCTGGCATGCCTGTGTTTTTATGGCAGACCCGAGCTCTGTTCTTTCTCCTCCTTCTCCCTTCCTCTTCCCCACCTTCACCCTTGAGCTTCTTCGCGAGTTCTGACGATTGGCGGGAGCTCGTGGGAAGGCCGTGGTACGCGTGGTAGCGGCAGATCGGGCGGGGAATGACGGATTGGAGCGCGGTGTTCGTGGGACGTTTCTCGGGTTTCGGCGTGATTCGAGGTTCTTCGGGAGTTTAATTGCGTTTCTGAGGTAGGGGTCGAGCCCTGTTAGCTTGTTAGAAACATTAAAACACAACGTAATCACTTGAACCGCATTTTTATTGTATTTTCGGATTAAGTTGCACCATGTGGGGTTAATGGGTGTTTGATGATTTTATGTAGTAAAGCATGTTGTTTTAGTTTAATTATAATGCATGGGAGTTAGAGGAACTGTTTCCTCTTATTTTCTTAATGATTTCGGGGTCAGGAATGCATGTGGGATCGATTAGGGTTTCTGCAGGGTCTGGGGTTGAAGATCTTGGCGTCAACATCGATTGACGCCAGGTTCATCAGCCAAGAGATAAACGGCTAGATCGCTTGCCGTTTACTTCCTTCAAGCGGCAGTCGATGTTGCCGCCAACCTGTGCATGTGTTCATGCAGTGTTGTTTACGTAGTTTTCTTATGAATATTGTGTGATTGTGTGTGCATGGCGATGACCGGTGTGAGCCAGTGCACTTGTTATGCTCTTGGAGCATACTGCTCATGTAATGGGCATGTTTTACGTAAATGATATGTGATGTACGTAATCGCTTTCCGTGGTATGTGTGGTGCGTTGGCACCCGTGGCACTCTTGGAGTGCGTTGTCCATGTGTCGGACATGTGGTTTACGTGGAAGACGTGTGGTACACCATCCAGGGTGTAATATGCATGTATTGTCTACGTGGTTTGAGTGTGTGTGTGCTACACACTTTGTGGTAATATAATTCTGGTGATTTATCGTAGTAACTGGGCAGTGAGGTTCTTGTGTGAGCCTAGCCATGACTTTGTGGTGTTTGGGCAGTGAAGGTCCACATTGACCTAGCCCTGGTTTGTTGTTGTCTTTCGAATAGTGTTATATTGATTATGTGTTAAATGGTCTGTGTTGCCACGAAGGTCATTTCGTGACCAATGATAGGCAAGTTTGTGGTTCAGTTATGTGTTGGTGTGGGATAGCTTTGGGGTCACACGGTGACCGATGTTAAGCTAATCCTAACACTTGTATATTGTGAATTATAAGTAAATGCTATATATGTAAATATCGTGGTTTGTGCTAGCCGAGTGTGGTGGTCCGGCGCCTATTCCGGAATGCCTCTCTAGTCGGGTACCCCAGGTTCTTTGTGAGCCAGGCACGTGTGTTTGTTGTGCTCGGGGTTTGTCCCGGTACAGTGTGGTACCGTTGAGGTCTGTGTCGTCTTCCTGGACACCCTCACTCTTGTGCTTGAGTTGTACGTCCGGCTGGGGGAAAGACGGCAGTAGGGCAGCGGCTTGTGTTGTGGGTGTGTAGTCGCTTGTAGCGCGCTCGTAGTTGGGGGTACGGACACCAGTAGTCGACACTGATCCCCAGCTAGTCCTGTTTCAAGTGCCTCACTTTAGAGTGCTTGGCCAGAGACTCTAGAGGTGCCAGGCATGGGCCTGCAGTTGTGTGTCTGCAGGTGTGGTGTTGGTTGGTCTCCACAGTTGTTTGACTTCTTCCTAGTGGAGCGGCAGTTGGACCTTTCGTCCGTGACTGCGAGACTGAGAGGTAGTTCTCGTGTTGTGTTGTCCGGGTTGGATATTGGCCTGATCAGCCAGTAGTCCGTTCCCGTGTGGTGGCGCTGTTCTTTCTGACTCGTGCTTTGCTTACGCTAGTTGTAGCTTGACTCGTGCTTTGCTACTTGTCGTAGTTCGTGAGTTTGTGACTCGTGGTCGAGGTTTGACCTGTTCGAGGTGTGCCTGGTGTTGGCACAGTTGTGACTGAGTTGTGGTTTGTGTGACTTGTCGATTAAGGTTTTACCTGTAATATTGTGTCTAACTAAAGGTATAATATAATTATAGTTCAGTGTGGTGTTATCACCTACCTGTACCTTGTTCGGGTGTTTGTGTTGTGGTACCTCAGAGTAGTAGGTACTATTTTCCTTCGAGGGTTACTTTGTGGTTTGTGGTGGTACATTGTGTACTAACCTTTTCGGGTACTTGTGTGTGTGGAGGTCTTGTGGTTTGACCTACCACTTGTTGTATCCTAACTGTTTTAGGTAGATCTTGTTTATAATTTATTGTGGATTGGTTGTGATTATTAATTATGTTACTTTTGTGGGTAATTTGCCGATGAGGCTTATGGCCTAGGCATATTGTGGTTTAGTTAAGCTATGTTTCGTGGAGGCCGTGTGAGACCTTCCACTTGTTGAGTTTTACTCTCTTCTTGGGTATGATTCCAATTATAGCTTTAGTGTGTTATGGATTGGCTTCGTGTTAGCCAGTTCTATTACCTTTGAGTAGTTCTGTTGTAAAGTGGTTGGAGTATAAAGGACCAGCTCTTTGTTAGCAGTCCTACTACTCAAGTGTTTGAGGTTCGCCTGTGTGGCTTATAGTTTAGGCAACCCGTTGTTGTAGCAGTGTGCCAGTGAGACTGTGGTTTAGGCACTTTGGTTGTTGGGCTGACTAATGATATTATGTTAGTCCTGTAGTCCTACTTTTCTTCTGAGGACGTTATGTTTATTATTATAAGCATGTTTAATTGTTATTTATGTAATGATGTGAGCATGAAATGGTTTGGCTATTATTGTTGCCAGTGAGACCCATTGGGGTCGAGGTGTTTGTGGTTACCGTGTTGTTTTGGGTAGCCCCTGCTGAGCCAGTGACTTGTTGAGGCTCACTCCCCTACAGTTCTTTTCAGGGCTTGCCGTGTGTTTGGCTTGCAGTGGCGTTGTGACAGACTTGTACCACCAGCAGTAGTTTAGTAGTTAGTGTTGTGTGAGCTTGTGCTCCCTCGGGGTATGCCCCAGGTAGTTGTACTCTTTTAATTGGACATGTATTAATGTAATGGGATAGTTGTACAAATTGTGAACAGATATGAGCACATGTACTTTCTTGTGTCTTATATTCTTGTGGTTTGTCTTTTTGTACTCTTACTGGACTCGTGTGTGAGATATCCCTTGCGACACTTCGGTGCGTTCGCGGGAGGCGGATCTGGATATGGAGCCTTAATGGGCATAAATACCCCGGTCCGTTACACACATGATCCATAAGGATCCGAAAAGCATGCGACGTTACATTACTATCATATAAAAAGAAAATTTCGACCTCGAAATTCATAACACAACTCAAATACCAACCACTTAAATATATATATTTTTACAAGTACTATCATCTAAAAAGAAATATAAAAGCTTATTCAAACAGATAGGGATACCCTTTAGCCATCTCCTCGGCTAATTCCCAGGTATCCTCACCACCCAACCTATTTTCCCATCTCACCTTAACTAGCTCGATTTCTTTATTTCTCAGCTTCTTTATCTTTCGATCAGTGATCTGCACCGGATACTCTGGCATGGTCATATCCGGCCTCAGGTCACCACCTTGATAACTGATTATTTGAGTTGGATCTTCAATACACTTTCTTAACATAGAAACATGAAATATATCATGGACATCCGCAAAATCTGCTGGCAAATCCAGCCTATAAGCTGTTTCCCCAATTCTCTCAATCACCTGGAAAGGTCCTACATACCTTGGGCTCAATTTTCCAGTCTTGCCAAATCTCATAATACCTTTACTCGGGGAAACTCTCAAGAAAACAAAATCTCCCACTTCGAATTGAAGTGGTCTCCTCCGATTATCTGCATAACTCTTTTGTCTGCTTTGGGCTGCCTGCAATTTTTCTTTAATAAGCTTCACCACTTTGTGGTTTGCTGAATCAATTCAGGACCCACTAATTGCCTTTCTCCCACTTCATGCCAGTTCAATGGGGTTCTACATGGCCTTCCATATAAAGCTTCATACGGTGCCATCCCAAGACTGGTATGATAACTATTATTATAGGCAAACTCAACTATTCCCAAATGATTCTCCCAGTTACCTCCCCAAACTAAACAACAAGTCCGCAACATATCTTCAATTGTCTGGATAGTCCTCTCTGTTTGACCATCTGTCTGGGGATGATAAGCGGAGCTATATCTCAGCTCAGTACCAATTACTTTCTGCAGACTTCTCCAAAAACCAGAAGTAAATCTTGAATCTCTGTCAGACATAATAGTCTTCGGAATACCATGCAATGGAACAATTCTTTCAACATAAACCTTTGCTAGTCTGTCCACTGTCCAAGACATACTTACTGCCACTAATCTACACACCTTGGTCAATCTGTCAACAAATACCCATATTCCATTATGCCCGGAATTTGATCTTGGTAAACCTGCCACAAAGTCCATGGCAATATCATCCTATTTCCACTGTGGAATGGGCAACGGTTGCAATAAACCTCCAGGCTTCTGATGTTCTGCTTTAATCTGTTGGCAGATAGCACATCTTGCAACAAATTCTGCTATTTCCTTTTTCATATGAGGCCACCAGAAATGCTTCCTCAAATCGTGGTACATTTTAGTACTATCCGGATGGATAGTGTACCTGGATTTATGAGCCTCTTCCAACACTCGCTGCTTCACCTCTCTTTCAGCTGGAATAAACAACCTGCCTCTGAGCCTAATCACACAATTATCATCAATGGTAACTCCTTCCATTTTTACAATCTCAGCTAAACTTACATCTGCTCTCTGAGTCTCAACAATTTGCCAATACAAGGACGGCTCTACAGCACTAGCAGCTAGTACTGCTCGTCGCTGACTACTGGGCACATACAAGGAGTTCTCCACTATCTCTTCATACAACTTCCATTCTTTGATCATCATTAAATTTATATATGCCTTTCTACTCAAGGCATCTGCTACAACATTGGCCTTACCCAGATGGTAAGCCAAACTGAAATCATAATCTTTCAAATATTCGATCCATCTGCGCTGACGGAGATTTAAGTATTTCTGCGAGAAGATATACTTCAAGCTTTTATGATCTGTAAAGATCTCAAATCTCTCGCCATACAGATAATGCCTCCACATTTTCAAAGCAAATACAACTGCTGCCAATTCCAAATCATGAGTGGGGTAATTCTCCTCTGCCGGCTTCAATTGCCTAGACGCATAAGCTACCACTTTGCCATGCTGCATAAACACTGCACCAAGTCCTCTTCTTGAAGCATCTGTATATACCACAAAACCACCACTTCCTACCGGTAATGTCAATATGGGTGCTGTTGTAAGCCTCTTCTTCAACTCCATAAACTTTTCTAACATTCATCGGACCACACAAAAGGCACACCTTTCCTGGTCAACTTGGTCATAGGTGCCGCAATCTTAGAAAAATCTTGTATGAATCGCCTATAGTAATCTGCCAATCCCAGAAAACTTCTAATCTCAATGATTGTCTTAGGCACTTCCCATTTCATCACTGCTTCCACTTTACTTGGGTCCACTGCTACTCCTTTAGCTGAGATGACATGACCCAGAAATTGAATTTCTTTCAGCCAAAATTCACACTTACTGAATTTGGCAAATAACTGGTTATCCCTTAACAACTGCAGGGTAAACCTCAAATGAGCTGCATGCTCTTCTTCAGATGCTGAATAAATCAGAATATCATCAATAAAGACCACAATGAATTGGTCTAAATACGGATGAAAAATTCTATTCATCAGATCCATAAAATCTGCAGGAGCATTGGTCAGCCCAAATGGCATAACCACAAACTCATAGTGACCATATCTGGTTCTAAAAGCTGTTTTATCTATATCCTCCTCTTTAATTCTCAAATGATGGTACCCATACCTTAAATCAATTTTAGAAAATACCTTTGCTGATTGCAGCTGATCAAACAGATCATCTATCCTTGGCAATGGGTACTTATTCTTAATGGTTACATCATTCAACTTTCTATAATCAATACACATACGAAAACTTCCATCTTTCTTTTTCACAAATAATACGGCGCTCCCCACGGGGAATGACTTGGTCTAATAAACCCTTTCTGCAACAACTCTTCTAATTGCTTTTTCAATTCTTTAAGTTCTGCTGGTGCCATCCGATATGGAGCTTTAGAGATCGGCATGGTACCTGGCAGCAACTCAATAGTAAAGTCCACCTCTCTATGTGGAGCTAAACCAGGCAAATCTTCAGGAAAAACATCAACAAATTCCCTAACCACGGGAACTGCTTCCACTGACTGACTAGCTTCTACCAGACTTACTGAGGCTAAATAAGCCACACATCCAGCATTTATCAACTTTCTAGCTCTAATTGCAGAAATTAGAAACTTAGAGGTATAAAAAGGCATACATTGATATTCAAATACTGCACCATTAGGATGACAAAACCTGATCATTTTCTTTCTGTAATCTAACATTGCTCCATAAGTCTCAAGCCAATCCATACCCAAAATAATATCATAATCTGTCAACTGCAGGGCATATAACGACCCGGCATCTGGTTCCCTTCAATCATAACAGGAGCTTCATCTATATAACTCGAAGTGAGCAGGAACTCACCCGAGGGAACTTCCACTACTAACTCACAAGACTTTTCCTCTAAAGGATGAGTCATACAATCCAGAAATTCTTCAGAAATAAAAGAATGAGAGGCACCCGAATCAAATAAAACTCTTGCTGAATATTCATAAAGAGGTAAAGTACCTTCTATCATATTTGATGCTTCCGCTTGGGCTTGGGTGATAGCCATAACCCGGCCTCTTCCTCGCTGCTGCGGTGTTCCTCTGCCACGACCTGCCTGTGGCTGCTGAAACTGCTGAGGCTGCTGCTGCTCTGCACACCTCTTCCATACCCATACTCTCTTGGATAGGGGCAATTACGAATCAAATGCCCCGGCTGATTGCAATTATACATCTATACCCTGGTGGATAATGGCTGCCTGACAGTACTCTCTGCTGCGATTCCTCCACCTCTGGCCTACCACGACCTTGTTGAAATTGCTGACGACCTCCCCATCCTCTTCCTTTACCTTTAAATGCTTGCTTCAATTTCTGGCCCCATTTACCAAAGCCTGATGAAGAAGGTCCTGCTGGTGCTTTACCCTTACTCGCACCCACTGACTGCTGCGGTAGCCGAAAACTACCTGAACCTGACTCGCCCACCTGACGAGTCCGAATAGACCTCTCCAATGTAGCTGCCCTCTGAGCTGCTTCTTCCACTGTCTTACACATGAGAGGCACTATTGCATCCTGCAACTCTACTCTCAAACCTCTAAAAATACTCAACCATCATATTATTATCTGATACTACATAAGCGCATATCGGCTAAGCTCCATAAACCTCATCTGGTACTCTAAAACTGAAGAGTTACCTTGCTGGAGTGTCCGAAACTGCTCTCTCTTCACTTGCTGCACTTGAATTGGAAAGAATGTATCGTTAAATACATTAAGAAATTCCGGCCAAGTGATAGTCTCTTCTATCCTGCCTGCAAAGGTGGTCTGCATCTTCAATCGCCACCATTCTAATGCAAAACCTCGCAACTGATAGGCAGCTAGCACAACTTTATCTGCTGCCGGACATCTCATGGTCGCAAAGACCCTCTCAATCTCTTGGACCCAGTGTTCCGCTGTATCTGGATTCGGCCCTCCTGAGTAAGTAGGCGGCTGCAATCTCAGAAACTTCTCCACCTGCATCACTGGTTCCTCTGCTAATAACACTGGTGGTGGTGGTGGCAAGGGTGCTACAAAAGGCACTTCCACTCCTGGCGGCGGTGGAACTGGAACTATAGGTACAATCTCTCCATCCCCAGGTGGCACTGCAACCAGTGGTACCGGTGCCTGCTGATCCATCCTCTTTTGGATATCAGTGAGGCTCTCCCAGATTCTCTCTATCATACGCTGAGTGCTCTCCTCTGGATCATCTCCTCCACCACCCCAATCTCTTCTATCAGCCATTCAAATTTCTACATAATCAAAACACCAAACAAAATCAAAACAACAAATTATCAGAAACCAGGGCCCCTACCAGCAGTATACTAAGACCGGAAATAAGGCTATGTATCTTTCTAGTTTCCTTATATTAACACGGACCTTGCTCTGATACCAACTGTGACGGAACACCTCGGCCAAGCCCGTTAAACCGATAACATACTTGATCCGAGTCCGCCTCCTGCGAACGGACCGAAGCCTCGCAAGGGATACCAAACCACAGTCCGTGTAAACACAAAGGAACACACCATTTTATACATATATTTCACAAGTTTACATAGCCATATTTCCACAAAACTGAAAGAAAGTACAAGAGCCTGGGGCATACCCCGAGGTACAACTGAAGAAAGTAACCAACTAGCTACACTACACTGCTGGAGGTGCTGACCCTGCACCGCTACGACGCGGCTCCGAACTGGATGACGGTCGAGAAACGTCCTCCTCGCTCTCACCTGTGGGGGTAGGGGTGAGCCTCGCTAGTCACTGGCTCAGTAGGGAACTCCCCCAACACCGAGGAAAACCAAACACAAGTACGAAAGTAGTAAACAGTACCAACAAATTATAGAACAGCTAAGCAGAATATGAAAGCTGTAAAAGTACTCACCGTCTGCCGAATACGAACAACAACTGTAATAAATAAACGGCAAACCAGTACAAGTGTACAAGCTAAAGTAGAGACTGCCAAACACGAGCCACGTGAACTGGTTCGCGACACCAGAGACTGACTCGGACAAGCTAACACAGGTCTACCTCTCAGTCTTGCAGCCACGGACGAAAGGTCCAGCTCCCGCTCCACGTGAAAAGGTCAAGCAACTGTGGAGACCAACTAAACACCACCACCTGCGGACCACACGGTCGCAGGCCCATGTCTGACACCTCTGGAGACCCTGGCCTGGGCCCTCTAGAGTGAGGCACTGGAAAAGGACTAGCTGGGGACCAGTGTCGACTACTGGTGTCCGTACCCCCAACTACGAGCGCGCTACAAGTGACTAAAAGACAAGTACGACAGTCACTGTCCGACTGACGTCTTTCCCTCAGCCAGACGTACAACTCAAACACAGGAGTGAGGGTGTCCAGGTCAGACGACACAGACCTCGACGGTACAACACAAGTACCGGGACAAAGCCCCGAGCTAACAGTCTGGCTCACAGAGAACCTGGGGCACCCAACTGGAGAGGTAACCACGGTAGGCGTCGTACTACTTGCCAGGTACACAAAACCACGTGCACGTCACACAAACCACGTGAAGACTCACGTAAACCACGTGCACTAGTAGTCCACTACACGTGAACACCACGTAACACGTAAAGAACCAACCAACTGCGTACCCAGTACGCTAGTCTCAAAACCACGACCACTAGGTGTACCACAATTATCGTTGCACCGCTCGATATCAATAAATATTCAATATATCAATATTTAAACCAAAAGCATGCTAGCGGCAACATCGACTTCCGTCGATGGGATGTAAACGGCAAGATATCTGGCCGTTAATCTCCCAGCTGAAGAACCTGGCGTCAAACGATGTTGACGTCAAGCTCCTCGGCTACCAGTTCTCACAGAAACCCTAGACCGACTCCACAAGTGTCCTCGGCCCTAAAACCAGCGGGAAAACGTGAGGAAACACTTCCTCTAACATGCATGAATTCTAGTTAACTCAAAACGGCATGTTTCTATTGTTAAATTGCTCAAACCACCCATGTATCCCGCATGGATACCATTATCCGAAAACACAATTATCATGCAGATTCATGTTTTCCAATTGCATTATCACAACCTATAGGAACTAAAGGGATCATTCCCTACCTCAATACGCACTTAAACCTCCTAAATTCTCCCGATCCACACCGAATCCTCCGCGAGCTCTTACGGAAATTGCACCACGGTTCGGTGTTTCCTTGGACGATTCGTCACCACCTCACGTTCCACAATCTTCCAACTAACCTCCGCAACCATTGGAAGCATTGGGGAAGCAAGGGCATGAAATCAGGGAAAGGGAGAGGGAGAATGGAGTGAGGGAACTGCTCTCGGGTAGGCTATATTCTGTAGGTCGCACAGGTTGGCGTCAACAAGGCTGTCGCCAATCAGACCGCCAAGGCTAGACGTCCATATCCCTTGTCGCCAAGTTCATAAAGTAAACGTCAATCTACATAGACGCCAATCAGTCAACAACCACACCTGGCCGTCAATCCCTACTCAACTGCAACAGGTCCTATTTTATCTCAGGACCAAACCTGCACCATACCTGCACACACCACACGACCAAACCGCACTGGCCTCACAATGGCCACCACAACCAATACACACATGATCCATAAGGATCTGAAAAGCTTGCGACGTTACAGTCTGAGAATGTGAAGTAGGTAAAAAAGAATTTAATGTTCGTTGTTTATCAGGTGAGATATGGCCAAGACGTCGGTGCCAGATTGCAGATGTAGTAGTCGCAACAAGACATGTCACAGAAGACGTCGTGATGAAGTGATAAAGACCACCAATCTCACGGCCCTGCCCAATGATCTTCATTGTCGAGAGGTCCTGGATGAGACAATGATTGGGATAAAAAGGAACACAACAGTTAGAATCCCGTGTTAATTGACTGACGGATAAAAGGTTGAATTGAAATTTAGGTGAATGGTGGACAGTGGGTAATATGAGGTCTTTGGTGAGTGGTAAGGAACCAGTGGATATGATGGGAACGGTGGTACCATCAGGTAGAGAAATGGATGTGGGTGCAGTGGAACTGGTGGTGGTTGGGATGTTGTTCGTCTTGGTGATATAGGCTGTAGCACCTGAATCAATGATCCAAGTGGAGGAAACCATACCTACTGCATTGACGAGTGGAAGAGTAGGAGTATTACCAGCACTCAGAAGTTTGATTAAATGAGCATATTGGTCAAATGTAAGGGATTGCACTGATGGTTCAGCAGAAGTAGAAGGAGCTCCTTTTGGTTGTGCTCTTCGGACATTACGATAATGAGGAGGAAAACCAATGAGCCTGTAACACTTCTCCTTCGTATGTTCAGGTATGGAACAATGTGAACAATGTTGAGCATTCAGCTTGAAGCAATTCTGGCGAGTATGGCCAATGATATTGCAGTGTGAACATCGTTCACGTTTATCACATGTTCGATCAATCATAGCAGAAACCTCAACAGAATCATGTTGTAAAAGTTTATGAGATTCATCCTGGAGAATAAGGGAGTAAGCGCGACTGACAGAAGGAAGAGGTTCCAGAAGTTGGCTGCGAACTGCACTGTATGAATCATTCAAACCCATCAAGAATTGCATAAGGTGTCACTGCTCTATGGTAGGGGAATCTGCTGTCGGATCATAATGGGCCAATTCCTCCCAAAGCCCCTTCAAAGTATTATAATATTTAGCAATGGAATCAGATCCCTGTTGTGAGGTAGCAATTCGGCGCTCAAGACCATAGATACGGGGGCCATTTGAAGGAGAAAATGTTCCTTCAAATCCCGCCAAACTCCAGCAGCAATAGAATGATATATGACGGAGGAAACAATGTCGCAATTGACAAAATTCAATATCCATAAGAGTACCATATTATTGACGCGCGACCATGTGTTATGAGAAGGATGATCTGCAGCAAGCTCTGTAATTGTACCATCAACAAAGTTGATCTTGTTCTTGGCAGATAAGGCCACTATCATGGCACGCTGCCAAGAAACATAATTATCACATGTGAGTAAATTGGAGACAAGAATGGCTCCTGGATTATCAGAAGAATGAAGGAAGAATGGATTGTCGATGTTGTCTGTATTGTGAGGCAGAGTAGTGACAATGGTTGATGAAGTGTTGATGGAAGAAATTGGCCCGAAAGAAGAAGCAGGAAATTGAGGGGCAGAGACTAAAATGAGTGCAGCAGAGAAAGTGGGCAAGATGGGTGTTGTCATGGTTTCGCTCTGATACCAAGTTGGAGAACGAACACAACAAGAAATGGGGAATGGCTTGTGTCTTCTGTCGTCACACAGCCAGTCTTTTATAATGGAGTTTTGGTATAGAGTTTGTTATGGACGTTCCCCATCATTGCATCAGGATCGTCCGATGAAAACAAATAGGAAGGTTCTAGAACCACAGAAGATTCCAGATCCATAATTAGTTACAGAGTGTTACAATGGAGTGAATTATGTACTAATCCTAAGAATTAATAATAACCTACTATATATATATAGCCCCAGCTGGGTTATTTTGTTAGATCATCAAGCACTGATTAGGAGCTATTTAGTACTATTTCAATGAGTGAAATCCACATAATGAAGAAGCGAGAGGGGTAATTACCTAGGAGCTTCACATATGATTGCCTCCATCGATCAATTAAACTCTTATTAAGAAAAGAAGCCATAAGCAGCTGGACTGGACCGCTATATGAATCAAATAGGGCTTCAATTAGGCATATCTCATCCCCATGACTTCCCCATTAATTTTCTACTGTAACATTTTTTATTGTACGACGTCATTAAGCAACCATCTTTCATGTTGCAGACATCTCCTTTTGAAAGGGATGTGTAGAGGTCGATGTATTTCTATTGTTCGATCCCCACAAATTTATAAATTTGTTTGATGAAGAAAACATCAACATACATATGCGAGACAAAAGAGAATCATTACGGGGTCCTTGCGAGCTAGCAATCTTAAGAGAAAATTTTCTGACGCTCAAGTTATAGAACAAGTCAAAAGAGAGAGAGAGAGAGAGAGAGAGCTAAGAGATTTGGCCCGTCTGTTGAAGCTTGGGCCTCTAAACCTCTCCTTCTGGTTGTGTGTTTTAATCATATATTTGAGGTCCTTCAGGCACATTGCTCTTTCCTTAGCAGCATGGGTCAGAGTCAAAGGTCGTTGCAAGCCACCCCTAAGCTAAAGGAGGGGTATGCAGATTGGGGAGGTGCTAGAAAACTATTGGTTGGGAGTAATGGCAGTTGTTGATTACAAATCGCCATACAAGTGGCGAATTGATGGGTCGAGGGGCTCTGATGCCAAATTGACAAATTTGTCACTCTAGGCCATCATGAAGGGGATCGCCAAAGATGTGTCCTTGGGGGGTGAACACAGCTCCCCCTGAAGATGTAGGCCAAATTGACGAGGCAAGTCATAATGGAGTGCTTGGACTATCGATAGAGGAGTGAGTTGCTTTAATCATCCTTGCTGGGGCAAGGGTTGATGAGTTGGCTTTAGAGAGTAGTTGGTGAGCCTCATTGTCAAGAACATTTCTATCAACTTCCTTATATGTAGGCGTCAATGTTGAGGTGGAAGCCAAAGTGTGGAACCCTTATCTAGAGGAGTTGGCAATGAGATGACACTTCTTGGGAGATGAACATTTCGGCGAGGACATGCCAAACCACCCAACCATCATCAGGAGTGTTTGAGCTTGTCTATGGGTTGCAGCCTTAGGGGCGGAGTCGCAGAGTGCTTGGAGAGACATTGTCTGACCTTTGTCCTAGAGGAGTGGGTTGTTGGTGCTTGGCCCAGAGGCCCTTCGACTTTGTCCTAGAGGAATGGGCAGTCAAATGCTTGATGCGAAGACCCTTCGACTTTGTTCTAGAGGAGTGGATGGTCAGATGCCTGGCCTGAGGACCCTTCAACTCTCTTGCAGAGATCCTTGAAGTTTTATGTGGCAATCACAATGGAGGAAGAGACCTCTTGTGTGGCCTCATCCAACAAGGGCACTAGTGAACTTCCTTCTAGTAGAATTGTATTGACTTTGTCTGCCAGGGTGATCAGTGCCAAAAGTTCGAATGATGGCATTTTCAACTGACGACAATCCTACATTCTCTCATGGAGCCACGTCTTTTTACTTGGTGGGGAGTAAATCTTCTCGAATCTTATATATGAAGTGTAAGGGTGGAAGAAGTGAAAATATTCCTCATCATCGTTATCGACTGCTTTACTAAGTGGGTCGAGAAATAAACACTATCTCAAAAAACTGAGACAGGCACGTGGAATTTGATCTAGGGAAATATCGTCTACCACTTTGGAGTTCCCCGAATGTTCACCACATGTTCGTTGACTTGATTCGTCAAAAAATTCTTCCCCAAAATCACTCTTAAAGACCTTCCGATCGTTCTCTTCCTCCCATAGGTGCAAGTTAACTTTCCCTTCATCAGACATATTTAAGAGTTTATAGGAATCGAATGATGCGCAAGTATGTCGATAATATGAATACAATTTATCAATGTTAATTAGACCTTGAAAGCAACAAGAAATTATCCTCTTTACCTCGGGGCACGTTCCTCCTTTTGAGAGTTGTAACACAATCAATAGTAACACAATCAACACGTTTTTTTAAAAAATGTATCTTTCTTATAAATGTAGGACATGGGTCTATTTACTCAATGAATACCCATCTTCTAGAGAAGAGTAGCAAAACTACAATCGAGTCTATGACTGAACCTTGGTGTATGAAGAGACAGTAGACACAATTAATACGATTGCAGTCGAGGCAGTCACATATGTTATCCAAATGAGCGAGAATTACAAGATAAAATTGGTTTCTTTAATTTACTACCTTGTATGAAACTATCCTTTGAAAAAGAGCCATTTCATTGCCAACAATATAACTTGAAGAATTTAAAACTAGTGAAATTACCGTTTTGTCTCAGCTAGATCTTCCATTTGATTAAGGTTCTCTGGATCACGAATCCACAAGAAAAAAAATTTGTGTCCTGGTGGTACATTATTTAAGGGAGAGAAAAAATCTACTTCTAGGTGAAGTTTTTAGTAATATCTTGAGATCAGATGGAACTCCTTAAGACAACAAATATGGGTAACACTTCGCTGCACACTAGAGAGTATGGTAAGTGATCGCGTTTTTTATGTGACTTAGGGGTGTTTACGACTCAATTCGGTCTACATTGGATATTTTTTAGCCAACTCAAATGGATTTGAATAAACTCACAAATCGAATCAAATTGAATCGAAATTACTCTGGTTCAGTTCTATTCAAATCAAATTTAGATATTTAATGAAATAAAAATATATTTATTAATATTTATGTATTTAAAATAAAATAAAAAATAAAAAATATATATGTATATCTATATTTAAATTTATCTATATAATAGTTTTTTATATTTACAACATATATATTATACAAATATTACTATTATTATATAAAAATCAATTTGTTCGATTTATTTTGGTTCAATTTGACAAAGTGTGAAACCAAATTGAACCGATGTTTGATCCAAACCGAGACCGAACAATGATCAGTCCTATTGTGACTAACCCAATGAGATGCCAGAAATTTAAGAAAAAGAATATCTTTATTTAAGAAAAACAATATGGAACCCACATCACCTAATGAGGCATCTCTTATCCGAATTAAAGTGGGAATGCCGAATGCAGCATTTGCTGCATTCTTTGATATGTAGCAAGTACCACACAACAAATATAGGTCAGAGGTTCACACGCGCGAAATAGGCTTACCCAATCCAGTCCGTCCAGCCCAAGACTCCATTCTTATTTAACAGTGAAACAAACAAAAGACCATGGCGAGTGCCATTGCAAGCATGAACAAGATGACTTATGAAGGGCTCAGTCCAATCTTCGTGGACTTCCTGAACGATATCTGAGACTGACACAAGTGCATGACATCTAATAACGTGTGACAGATGCGAGAGATTAGAGGAGCCCCCCAACCTCCTTATGAATGCTTTCTGAAAGATCCAATTTATCCTCGAATTATGCATGCATTGCATCACATTTGCAAACGTCTGAAAGATAAGTAGGCTACGTGAATTTGTTAGTCACCTAAACATTCTATTTTTATGCACATACGAATTTGCAGCAATGGAAGAAACCAGAATCTCTTCATGGTCAGTGAGGAGGCATAGAAAAGCCCATCTCCCAATTCACCTGTCTCCGATTGTTCTGATCGAAACGCCCTCTACTGAAATACTGTTACTGAACATTGAAAACAAATCTGAACCAGTAATGATTTACATGCACAAGAACCGGGTCAAAAGAATACATAGGACATAAATGATCCAGTCTCACTCAAGACCCATGTCAGCACCATTCATAGCCTACAAGTCATGTTACTCCTTGAGCATTTACAAAATCACATTCCAATGAGAACTTGAAACAAAAATGGAACACATCATGCCACAGCAAAAGCTACAAACGGCCATACCCACCGTTTCGGGAAGGGGAGGGACGGTGTCATGACGAAAGAGATCTTGCTGGGTGCCAGGAATGCAGAAATGAAGACTGCATTATGTCTCTGCTTCATCGGGTTGTGTAGTTATAAGCACGTCCAATTTCAATACCAAGGGTACCCCCACTGAATCTTCAGCACCTGATCTCATATGACCCAGCCTTGGTAATGTACCTAACCCATTCAACAGTGTTGTATCCGCTCTTCTCCCAGACCTGCAGTGTGAGGTTTCCAACAGGTGAGCCAGTCTGTCTAGTTAAATGTGAAACCTAAGTGTGAAAATATACCTTAAGGAATCGAACTCGTAGGCCTGAGGCAGTGAACATAGGTACCTGCCAGAACCAGCATTTCTGGTGCCGGTTAGTCTCAGAGTTGTAAACACAGAGATACAAGATGGAGAAAAATAAACGATGAAGCTGAGACAAATGTTCTCCGCTCATGATTAACACGAACTCATGAAAGGAAAAACCTATGAACTGACTGCACAGAAAACTATAGCTCATTCTTCATTGGTTAACCCTGGGAGAAAGAGGCCTTTGACTATCCCATCAAAATTAACTCATTGCAAGATGGATAAGTACTTCATCCCTTGATCCATGTTCACATGAACAGAGAAAATAAAAAGCCATTGTGCATAACACTAAGCAGTCCCTTTAACCCCTGGATAAGAGCTCTTATATTGTCCTCGTAGACTTATCTTATTCCAAGAAGCTTTTTTATTTCCTTAAGATGGAGAGCCATAAAACTTACTGGATGACTAACAGAAATAATGAGCTCCTGGTGTGCGGTTGAGTAGAGGTATGTGGGTGTGTTTGAGAGGAAAACCTCTTGCATTATCCCACAGGCATGGTCTTGTCACAAGAGAGTTTCCTGACTGTTATCTCTTACTTTTCCTCATGCGTTCCTATATGGCTAGTGGCTACTACCTGTCTTTTTCAAATACATCTTCAAACCATTGACCAGCCAAACATGCCAGGTTAGCACAGCTGATCAAACCAATGTCAGGTATTGTCATAGTTCTAGGCTCTGCTGAGAACAATGCTTTTACAAAATGATTACCTATTGAAGTCCATCATAGCAACCAAAACACTTTTCCTTGACATCCGTTATATAGCATCACCACTATTGCTCAATTAGAAAAGGTAAGAAGGCATTGCCTAGAAGCAGAGAAAGACCTGTGGGAAAAATATACCAGTTCATACTAATTGATAAATTTGCAACAGAGTATAAACAGAACCTGAAATTCCATTTGAATAGGAGGCCGAGTCCAAGATTTCTTTTCTGCCATCGTGGATATCAATTCAATCTCTGCACTCATTGTTGATTCAGTTTGCCCTGGGAATTTTCTTATCCTGCAGTGTTTATAGACAAAGCATTAACAGTAACATATAATAATTTGTAAGTTGGCAAGTTTCCACCCAAAGGTAACAAATTTATCATGTCTACAGTTTAGAACTCTGATTGTGTTTAACACTGTAGCTTGCACCCAATGGTATGCACAACTGTAGACATGATAGATCTGTGTTCACATAATTCATGCATAAGCAAAGCTAGCCAATTTGAGAAGAACAAGAAATCTATCTTTAGAGGATTCTAGAAATCAGAAAATGGACAAATATAACAAGCAAAAGATGTCTTACTTCCAGACAATGCAGTCAATGGCCGCATTATACTTCGCTCGACCAGAAGTCACTTGGAAACTTGTTTTTGCTGTCTGTTTTGGCACAGGAACCTTAACCACAACTCCAAGTGCAAACATTTTTGCACCAAAAACGCTCTTTACCTGTAGTTGACAGACATTAGGAAAATGCTAGGCATATAAATGGATGAATATTTATGTATTTTCTGTACTAACTAGAGACCTTAACATTGATTTCCATACGTGTTCGACCCAACTCCTTGATTGTTGGCAAGACTCGAAATGGTAAATTCACACCTTCAGTAATCCTATATCTGTGAAGGTGTATAACATTAGAAAGACAAAAGAAAATAATAAACTGCAGTTTTGGAGAAGCTATGCATACCATTATATCTGATTTTCAGTATCTTATGAAAGCAAGCACTAGGACAGGACACAAGAAGTTCTATCTTCTTAGAGATGATCAAGAGACCATATTTCATAAATCAATAGTAAAATGCATAAAGGACTCCAGTGATTATGATGAGAATCTTAAAGCTACACCAAAGGAGCCATGGGCCGTTTGTTAATTTTGTTTGGCCCATTAGAGGCCCACTTGATGTAATTTTTTCTTTTAAAGTTTTATGTATTTAGAAAGGGGCATTTTGTTCTTTTGGATCCTTGGTAGGTGAGAAAGGACCATGTGGGCTCCCATCCTCTTTAAATACCCATGTGTTCCCCACCTTTTGAGGGAATTAAAAGAAGACAAAAAAGAAATGGCTTAGTCTCCCGCTCAGAGGGGTGCGCCCCTCTTCCCCTTCTCCCTCCCCCTCCTCTAGTGGATTCCGGCCCTCCTCCCCCCCCCCCCCCCCTCCATTTCTCCGGCGACCCTCTCCCCTTCTCTCCCTCTCGGCCTCTTTCCCCCTTTCTGTCCCGCATCAGATTACCTCACAGATGAGCAATGTAGTAAGATGGCAGATGCTCTCTAAGCCATGGGCCTTTTCCAGGGCACATTCCATGAGAAACTTTTAAATTGTCAAATATCACTACCACTAGACTGTCACTCTACCTATCCTATCCTCGCAGACTTTCAGCTTTCAGATCAGGTGGATTGAGTGTCTTAATATGAAAAAGACATGAAAATTCTTGTCTAAGCTTGATATCCATTTTTCCCTAGCATTGACCGCTATGTTCACAAGGATATTAGGCGAAAATGCTAGAATGCTGAGTAGTTTCATCTTTTATCTTGCTGACTAAGATATAAAACATAGAAAGTAGATACCAAGGATAATACCCTTTGTGTTGTTTTATAGCCTTAGCAGCTCATGGAACTTGGACACCTCAAGTAAATATACTATCTAGGATGCCATATGAAGAATAATTGAAGTGAATTCCAAACATATCTTGCATATAAAAACTGGCATTCCATGGTGGCACCATATTATGGAAAGACCCATAAACAAGTTCATGCTACATTTCCTCAGCCCATAATTGACAGCTAGAGATATTAATGAGCAACATGTAGCCAGGAAATATGAAATAAAGAACTGGAAGAAACGAGAACAACATTCAGAAAAAAATGTGTATGATGTGTACAATTGATACTATTGAAGAATGTTCTTCACCTTTTATAATTCTACACAAAACACAATGACGAATATGCAAGAATACAAGCAAGAGTCAAGACTAAAGATAGTGAAGAGTAAAAAAATGAAGAAAAGTGGGCTTACTTCATCAATTCAAATTCATCATCTGGTGGCACAAAACTCACTGTCTTTTCAGAGTTGAACCTTGTCAAGTTTACACATTGGTGGAAGGTAACATCATCAAGTTCAATTGTCTTTCCACTGAAAAGATAAAAAGATAACCACAAAAATATTGTGGTCATCATATAAAACAAAAGTAGCCCCAACGCATAAATTGCTGAAAATTTTGCAGGGACTTCAGATATTATTTTCCAAATTTACAATGAGATAGCCAATCTTCATGGTGGATCATCATATACTATAGAGTTGGAAATATATCCTATAGAATAGGGAGGATGGATTCAGTTTTATATCCAAAACTAGTTCTATGCCCGTGCATTGCACGGAAAATTGTTAGGTTTGAATTAATAAAATTTATAAGTAGTATATATGAGGATAATATTTTTTATTATTTATGAAAGTAGATTTTGAATAAAGACATGAGTTTTTAGGAATGAAGAGATGTTTAATGGGAAAGAAAAGAGAGGGAAATTATATTAACAAGTTTTTATTAGTTTAAGGGTGAGAGTGAGGTTGAGAGTTTTTTAAAAGCTTAGATATAGTTTGGGAAAGTTTAATAGGAGAGAAAGTTGGAGAGAAAGTAGGAAGATAATTATTTAGTTCATTTAAATTTACTATATGTCTATTTTTAGGGAGGGAGATGTTATGGAGAGAATAGAATTGTCCTGGTGCAGCCACATGGCAGCACCAAGACTGAGTTATATTATATTAGTATAGATTCTTCTGCATAATCATAATAACTAATACATGAATAAAATGGGACATACTTACATCTAGAAAAACATTTCAGAAGAAAATCGATGAAGTGTGTATTCCTATGAAGAAGAAGATTCAAGCATGCACATATCTTCACTTCCTCTTGCTCTTTTCATATCTTCATCAATTTACTATGCTATATGGTTAGTGATGAAAGGCACATTAAGTTGTTTGGAGGTTCAACCGAATTAACTTGGAAGTCATTCTACAAAGATGGAATATTGTCACATCACCATGTATAAAATTCAGATACTTCCTTGTTGGATTCTAAACCATGTTTAATTACCATGCCATACAAAAAAATCATGTAGGAGAAAATGGCATGATGTACTAGGAGACTGGTTAAACAAATTCTTATTGACTATAGCTAAGTGATACATGGAGACACATGGTGTTGCTTTTAGGTGATGGCAAGCGACTAGAATAATATAGATCTAGAATATAATAAGAAACTAGAAAAGCAATTAATCTTTGAAATATTTAAATCTTATGGTCAACTTTATAACTGTTTTCTATTCTTTTGAAATCGTGGGCCCAGAACCAGCTGAACTGGCCAGAACCAGTTCTAATTGGGAGGAAACCAGCTGGAACCAACAAGAACTGGCCTTGGAACTGGGACATGGATTGGAACTGGTCCCACGACTCTGGGAACCAGTTCAATGAACCTAGTTTGAAAAGTTACTGAAACAAGTGAACTTCAAATGGAGGGAAAAAGTAAGCAGACTTCTTATTCTTTAAACTTTTGGCCATAATTGCTACAGAATTTTTGAAGAGGATGCACATTTACCTTTTAGCAGGCTTTGATTTAAGCTGTGATTCCTTTTCAAGACCAATTTTGTCATTTAAACCTAACTTTAGATCAGGCATCCCAGAGAGAAAGCATTTCATGAGGATCTTTCCAGTAACATCGCAGCGTAGAACACTGCCTGCATGCACAAAGACATTCATCAAAAATGGCTATGCTTCAAAAGAATAAAGACCCTTTTTCCAGTAAGATGCAAATAATAACAGATTCATTATGTACCCTTGGAGGACATCAGAAGGTTGACACTTTCTACAATGTCCAAAAACACCTGAAACAAAGAAATTGGGATTGGTCACACATCACCAGAGTAACAAACTACTGAAAGAAAACTTGATAGTATATCACCTCATTCTTCTTGTAAACAAGACCCTCTCGTCTCCAACCAACAGCTCCAGTAACTTGAAGAGTTGCATTTGGTACGGGCTTGTCCATGGGCTATTATTAATTTCATTTAACAGTTCATAGATAAAAATCAGGAATTAGAAACAACATCTTAGAGCTTCCAAAATCAAGCATAATGTAGTTATCACATAAATGACTACAAACAAGGTGGGATTGCTGTTGGACAGGGAGATTGACCTTTGATGAGAATGGAGAGCGAACACCTTCTTGAGTAATATAAAGTTTTAATATCTTGGGTGATAAGTTTTGCGGATATCCAAAATCCATAATTTCTGCAACACAAAAGGTAAAAGTACATAGCACAATTTTGGGAGCAGAAAACCATCTGGCAAATGCTTATCAAAGGGATTTCAATGCCTTAACTTAATGTGCACAAAGACAATGATATTACCCTGTGACACAGGGACAGGGCAAAAGTTGGCACTAACATATCAACCTGACAAATATATTTTAGTTGGTCCTTATGGTCTAACCTATGGACTTGTGCCACTCAGACCCAATGAGAGAAAGAATGGGGCATTCAGCTGAGCACATCAAGTAATGTATCCTTTCTCTGGACAGCACTCTTTAGGATTTAAACTTTTCTTGGTGATGGTCAAAACATCACATTTTCAGCAGTATAGAGGGCATGATGGTAAACCTCAATAATACCACAGTGCAGGAAGAAATGGTAGACATCTTCTTTGAGGGCACCAATAGAAGATACAAGTATGTTTAGGTAAATGCACAATGTTCCTTAATTTATCACATGTCAGTAGCCTTCTCCATGCTCACTTCACATAAAGATTCAGATTTTAATTAGTAAGTCTTTGCTCCAAATTGTCCTTGCCAAGGAATTTTTCTACCTCCTTCCGTAAGTACATTCAATTACATTCACAAGGTAAAAGAACAAGACACCAGGAGATATAATAAATCTTATTCTGAAAGTTATGTTACCTGATATTTTATGCATTAGGATCTGCAAAAAAAGTAACCTTAAAATAAAAATGGGATGAAGTTGATTACTAACTCAAGGGGCAAGGTTAAATCTTTTATGACATCATTATCCAACTCTCTTTTCCATTTCTTTGCACTGTGTATTTAACTTCTTGAAGTATTTTTCAGCCCTACATCAGCTGAATTTGACCGATGAACAAACTCTCAGAAAAAGAAAAAAAAAATCATTTTCCAGAATAAAAATTATAGAGATTTACCATCAAGAAGCTCGTATATCAAAACAAAGTTATTCCGAATTGCATCTTCATCAAAATGCCCGCCAAAGTAAGACTTAAAAAGTGTGACAGCCTAGTCAGAGATTACACAATCGTCAGAATCAGGAACATTTTTCCCACAATTTTGGGATTTATATGAATCATATGATAAACAGAAGAAAAAAGTCCTGCTTTCTGAAGTATGAGGTAATACTGGGCAATCAATAAATGACAACAGGATGCACAAATCCAACTAGCAACATTGCCAATGAATAGCTACAGAAGTAGTAGGAAAGACGGCGCCAAAATGTTACTGCTAGAGTAACGAGCTCGGCCCTAGCCAAGTAACCCCCAAGGAAAGACGAGCCGATCGCGAGCGCCCGCCGAGTGTTGTACCTGCAAGTCCACCGAGTGGCCTCAGTGGGGGAAGGCTCTGACGCTCAAGTCAGAGTCAGCAGAATGGAAAAACAAGGTTTTTGCATCAGAAGTTGCATACCTCCGTTGTGAGAGATGCCCCCCCCTTTTATAGTGGCTCCGTCAGTGCGGTTTACGGTAAGTGGGTAGAAGTCGTGCTCCGGGGTTCGTCCGAGATTCCCGTTGACTGATTTCGTGGCGCTAATCGCGGGTAACTTGCGATCACGATCCACAAGCTGTCTTACCACTATGGGGCTTCCATAATCGTCGTGCGGGAGCGGTTAAAGGACGTGGTCCGTGGCCTTCGGGCCCCTTCCGCGTTCTGACTTTCCTCCACAGTCATTCGACGCGCCAGAGGATTTAGTCATACGAGCTCCCATTGCTTTCCTATGCAGCGACTCAGTCAGTAGAGCTCGCCCGGCTGGGCCGTCGGGAGCCAACCTAATGCCGAATGCCCTTGTCTCAGCAAGGTCGACTGAAACACCCCCTGCGCCGGTTAGCCGAGTAAAAAACTCGTCCTACTCCTGAGCCGAGCGGCCGAATGACGACCCATAACAAGTAGTAATTGTCGAAGAAGTTGATTAAGTCGTTGCCGCCGCAGCTGAAGACGAAGAGCAAATTGGAGACCAGCTTGTTCGTCATGTCCGTACTGCCGAGTTGCTGCTCCAGCAGAGTTCTCACACGCTTGAAGTTGTCGATCTGCTTGTCCATGGTGATGCACTTCTTAGCAGTGCCGTTCATGCACTGCAATTTCAGCATGCAATATATATATTTATTTGTTAGTTATAGGCCTGTATAAAAGCAGAACCCATGCTTGCATAAATAGATTAATGTGTAAATCAACTAGCGGTCCATTCTTTGACCTATGACTTAATTTTATGTTTTTTGATCTAATCTTTTTAACATCCAATCCATTTGGGATGAATTTTTATTTTTAGATCTAAAAAAATTCGATTTGATTGGGGGTTATCTATGGGTAGAGGGGGGAGGGGGGGGCCCTCAATCTGGGTTAATTCTCCCCACCTCTTGAGGTGGGGCAGAGGGGTGAATAAGTTTTTTTTTTGAAAAAAATTAAAAAAAATTAAAAATTTATAAATAGTATTTATTATATATCTTTTAAAATAAAAAATTTTAATTTTTAATAAAAATAAATAGAGTCAAAATAAAAAATTGACTAAAAAAAATAAAAAGTAACAAAAATTTATCTAACCAACAATCAAAGTGGGATAGGGAAAAAGATGATTAGTAAACCCTGATTAATCTACCCTTGCATAGATTAACCATGTGTCAAAGCAACGTCCGTCTAGTCAATTAACTGACGGTGGATATAAATCGAAATTAATGGACATGTAAAAGCGCTGCAGTTATGCCTCCCCTTCAAACCGGGATTACCAAGTTCCCCCAAGTCCCACCCCTCCCGGTGTCTCAGCCACCCCTTCTTTTTTCTTTTTTTTTTTTGTTCTCTTTCTCTTCTTATGATTAATTATTATTTGACTATAGATTTAGGTTGATATGATTAAGAAATCTATTTGGAATATTTGTCATGGTGAATCTATATGTGAGCCACATTTGTTTGAAAAGAGTATATTTGCATGATCACTTGTTTGATACTATGCGCCCTTTCCTTGCTGGGGCTCAAGTTGATGTTTTTAATTCCGCCAAACAACTCATCCTTAATTGTTCTGGGTGGGTTATCAGAAATGGGCAGAATGAGGTCCAACTCTGTCCAGAGTGGCACTAGAACAAAAAAACAGCGACCGACGAGAAAATCCCTAGGACTTGCGAGCGCACGATGATGCATAGAGAGGAGGAAGAAGCAGCAGCAGCAGCAGCAGCAGCAGTCAGGCTCGTAGACAAAGGAAAGAGCAGAAAAACACCAGGGACAAAGAAAGCAAGTAGAAGAGGACGAACGAACGAGGAAGGACTTACTCGTCCTCAAACATGAGGCGCCGCTGACAGCGTCCATTCCGGCATCATCGGTGGTGGTGGAGGCCACCCTTCCCGTCCATCGGAGCGGCCGCAGTCGAGGCTGTGGCTCGGGGGAACAGCGGGGATGGGTGAGCGAGGCGACGCGCGCGCGAGAAGAAGAAGAATGGGCAGATCTGAGGGCGGGATGAAGAGGCGGAGCAAACGCGGAAGTAATGAGGAGGGATGACGACGGGGATCGCGGGAGCAAATAGAAGAGGGCAGCGCGCTGCGCCCTGGCGGCTACGGCGTGCAGGATCTGCGAGGGTGCGGTCGACATCTCTGTCGGGATTCTCCAACGCGCTGGCCTTGTGCGGCCCTGCCAGGAAGAAGGGTTTCGTCGTCGCCTCCTTCCCGCGTCGCACCGGCTGAGAAGAAAGATTTCGCCGTCGCCTCCTTCATCTGCCCGCGCCCTCAAGAAGGTTTCGCCCAGGAAGAAGGGTTTTGTCGAAGGGGAAGAACCCTTTTTGCCCCTGCTATCCTCCGCAAATGGAGGCGTTACGGAATTATGGGTGGCAATAGGCCGGCCGTGGACGGGGTCTGGGTTGGCTCGGGTCCAGTCCTGTCTTTAACTGACCGGTCAGGGTTCGGCCTGGTTTAGGGCGAGGTTCGGTTTTTAAAAATTCGACTCGGTCTGAGACGATTATGTAAAGTTCGGTCGATTTTATCTTGTTAAATGTACTCTTATTATTTTTTATTATTTTTACAATAAAATTTATATTCATTGAATTAAAATAACATAAAATAAATATTAGACTAATCTAAATAAGTTTATTTCTAATTATTATAAATATAAAATAAATATTAAGTCATTAAATATAACTTCACAACATAATTTTTAATTTAAAATTTTAGAATATTAAAATTACCGACGTGTCACTTATTTTTTTTTAAAATATCGAGCCATCGGACCACCCGGGCCGGGCGGAGCCAACCCCGAGCCTGGCTCAATCTTACTCCGGGTCGGGCCAGGCCGGGCTCAAAATTAAATGAGATTAAAATAGTCGCCCAAACCCGTAAAAATCAGGCCGAGCCATCGGACCTTCGGACCGATCCGGCCCAATTAACATCCCTATACGGAATGCCCTACAAATAAGATAAAGTAGCGTAATTGGATTTAAAATTAAAATTTTTAGTCAATGAACTTAAAAATAATTGAACAATCAACAAATAGATCTAAAATTGAAAAACCCTAAATAGAATCGAAGGAACTATCACGACCTTACTTGAACAGGGTCTGTTCTATAGACTCGTACTAATGTATCCTTTAAGTTCTAAAAACAAAAAAATCGAAGGAACTAGCTAGCAAGCCATAATAACCTCTGTAGCTAGCATGCATGCATGAGAGGGAGGAACGTGTGCCAATTGCCAGCTTATAAACGGAGTTTTTATTTATATTGAAACATGATTTTTTTGATAACGAGGAAATCCCGTCCCGTGTGGTTTTGCGGACTCAAGGATTGGTGTTCGCGAATTCCAAGGTCAGGACTTGGCAGCTCCTACTTTCCGTATACCCGTATTGCCCTTACCCCACTTGACCAGAAAAATTCCGGATTTACACACCTCGAGGATTGATGTAAATCAGGTAAATCCCCCCCCCCCCCCAGGAATCGAACTCGTGACCTTTTACTTTTAAGCAAGAGTTCTAACCGATCGACCCAACCGGGGTCCTCTATATTGAAACATGATTTATTTGTTACCAAATCAATTTTCATCTAATTTATGTTGATTATTGGTTATATATTCAAAGATCAGAGTAGTACTTCGGCTGGCCCTCTTCTCCATGGTAAACTTTTGGTGGCCGGCGGATAAAAGATGTTCCCATGTCCATACGGTATGGAGGCAACTCCTGTGGAGTACTACTGATAAGTCAGAAATCAGACAAATGATGAGATCATGCATCTCCTTTCCATGTGATAGAAAGGTCCATGCCAACATCAGTTTTGGCCCCGATAGAAATTAGACAACAGCGGAAGAGATAAATATCATGCTCATCAGATGGCCTCTCCACAGAATAATTTAGTTGGCAGACTCGCAAATAATGCGGCGGATTGGCTAACAAAATAAGGATCGCAAAATTCAACATCAATTGGACGTATGCTATTCCTGAAGAGCTCTGTAACACTTACAGGGAGGAAGCCTCAAGGGTATTTTTCAGTGAGTGGAAACCACCTTAGAGGGGTTTAAATCTGTTCCTTTCTTTTTGGAGGAGGAAGGTTAGTTTAAGTATTGTGGTATTAGTCGGTTATTTAGACCACTTTTGACTTTGGAGCCGTTTCGGCTCCACACAACTACCAAAAAAAAAAACCAGTTTTGGCCGGTGCCAAGTCTTGATATATATATATATATATATATATATATATCAAAACTGTTCTTGCAATGATTGTATAGTAGCTGTATGCTCCCACAGTTTTGGTTCATATATAGTGAAGTCCAAAGTTATCACGTTTATGATTAGCCATTTGAAGTACTTAATCCCCATGTCTGCAAATTAAGATACACGCCCTGAACAGTGCGGTTAGTGATCTGGAAGGGAAACAAATTAAAGGGAAGAAGAATTCCATCGTCAACTTGTGCTCTTACCTTCACCATAATGCCGGATCCACCGGACGCGAAGTTTACCCCTTTTGATACGGGGTTATCGCCCCTTGACACGGAGACAAAAGCTGGCGGGCTTTGCTCGAAACCCAAGTGTTGCGCTGCAAGGCAGTAAAGAAATTTAAAGAGTTGGGTGCATGGATATATAAAAAGAGAAGAAGAACATATAATTAATTAAGTTAGTAGGCTGCTCGATCCATTGAAGACTACAAGAACAGGTTAGTTGATTTTATATAACATCGATCTGCAGGTGTTTTTACCGATGACGTCGATGAAGTTGTAGCCGTTGGTGAACCTTCCCGTGGCGACGCCGCCGGGGAAGTCGACGCCGTAATGGGCGAAGTTGGCATGGAAGCCGTCGGGCAGGGCGTTGTTGTTTCCCACGTCGGACAGGGAGTCGCCGAACACAAACATGGCCGGCGGGTTTTGGGCTGGGATGATCGTGGCAGCAGCCAAGGAGATGGCAAGGATAAGAAAGGAGATCATGCTACTACTTATACTCACAAATAGCACCAATTGTGATCAGATGGCTAACTTGATGGAGAGCTACCCTCTTCTTCCAGTACTGCCTCTGCTCTTGCAGTGCCCTCGGGTATTCATAGACCTAGCTTGCCGTGTTAAGAGTGATCAGATGGCTAACTTGATGGAGAGCTACCTTCTTCTTAACCAGAACTGCGTCTGCTCTTTGCAGTGCCCTCGGGTATGCTAGAGGAGTAATGCTACGCTCCCCAGCAATGCCGGGAGCGCAGCCGATGTGGAGGAGTCACGCCCCTCCACCCGCGCGACGCGTGGAGGGATGGGTCCCTCCAACATTAAATGTTCGTAATTTTTTTTATACAATTTGTGTGTACTAATAATACACACAAATAATTTATTTGTGTGTACAAATTAATAACATATTAATACACATAAATTGTAAAAAAAAATAAACATTTAATACTGGAGGGGTCCGCCCCTCCACGCAGTGCACGGGTGGAGAGGCACGGCCGCTTCACGTATGCTATGCGCTCGACTATACCGGGAGCATAGCATTTCTCATGCTAGAGACCTGACTTGCCGTGTTAAGAGTGGAATCTCTCTCTCTCTCACTCTTTTTTTTTGATAACGAGGAAATCCCGCCCCGTGTGGCTTTGTGGACTCAAGGATTGGTGTTCGTGAACTCCAAGATCAGGACTTAGCAGCTCCTACTTTCCGTATACCCGTATTGCCCTTACCCCACTGACCAGAAAAACCCCGGATTTACACACCTCGAGGATTGCATGTAAATCAGGTAAATCCCCCACAGGAATCGAACTCGGGACCTCTTGCTTTTAAGTAAGAGTTCTAACCGATCGACCCAACCGGGGTCCTCCTCTCTCTCTCACTCTCACACACACACACACACAAATTTTTAATATTTGGTGCACATCATTACGTGGTGATGTGCGCACTTAAATCGAGACACCAAAATTGCTAGATAAAAGTAGAGAGAGAGAGAGAAGGATTTTGTGGCTGATCCAGCCACAAAAACTAATGGAAACCTGTGGTTAGAAGTCGAGAAGGAGATTTCTTTATAAAAAAGAAAAAGAAAAAGAACGGATCCTCGATCACCGAAATAAGTTAGTTCTTAATTTCTTTCACAGGATCATGGGCTTGGAATGAGATATATAGTTCGTCCGTCTAATTAACTGGGAATGTTTAAGAAAAAAAATCATAGAAATATTGTGTCCCTAGCAGGTTCAAAATATTATAAGTTTTGTTAAATATTCTCTTTATTTTAAAGAAATGTGGTATTCTCAATAATCTATACTTGAAATTTGACTCCCATTAATTGGTCTTATTTGTCGGTCAGGCACGTTTACATTCCCCACCAACCATGCTCTAATTTTGCCTTTCGTTCTCATCATCTAGTGACATGCAATAAGGTGGGGAGAGAAACTACACGTGGGAACCTGCATGCCGTGGGAGAGAGGGCATAATAATTAGAGAAATATTTAATACACATTTATGATGTGAACTAAGGGCGTGCGCGCACACACACATGCATGATGCATGAGAGAGTTCACATAGTTTTGTTTTTGATGGACAATTAGTCGATTACGATAATATTCTTGGAAAACTTTTATTAACTTATTTCTCTTGAGATTTAAAGGTATGACTTCAATATATATCACATCCACCGCGACATATAACTCGGCCTCCATACACTGAATTTTTTCGAAACAGCCTCCACAACCTTTTTGAAAAGGCAGAAAGAGATGTGGCATTGTGTCTGTCTCTCTCCTCTACTATAAATCAATAACATGCGGCTTCTAAGATCGGTCGGAGACATTTGAAAATACTGGTGTCAGAATTTTTAAAATATAAAATTTTTTTCAACACACTTTCAAACGATGTTTAAGTCACTTCCTAATATACAATTCATATAATTGTCACTCATATATCTTAATTATTCCTACTCTTATCTAAAAAAAATCTAAACGATTCACACTCATATATTAATTATGTATAAAAATGTTGTTGGCATGTAAAAAAATTTTTTTTACTACACATCTAACAAAAGTATTACGCTTTCCCATGCCATGAACCATATACACTATTGTCGTGCAGCTGCAGGCAGTGGATGGCGAGTAGGGCTACAAACAGAACTCGATATACCGATATTCCGACCCAATTCTGATAAAAATTATCAGTTTCAAAATTAAAAATTGATATCGATAGTTTATCAGAATCGGATATTTCGATAAGTTATCAGATTCGCAATTACAAAAACAGTCAGAATCGGTATCGATTATCCGATAAATTATCTATAAACTCAAAAGATAAAATCATAGTAAGAACCTTAGTTTATCGAAATTTCAGTTCCGATAATATTATTGGAAACAGAACTAACCATTTCGATTTTATCGAAATCGAAATTGAAACTATGTTTTAGTTATCGGAATCGAAATCTATGTTTCTGGTTCTAAACTCGACTCGGTTGCAGCCCTAACGACGAGATAAAAAAAAAAATGTCGCGCGGGGCTGCATTGGCCATGGGGTGGGGATGAACGGCAGGTACCCCCGGCCGGCTGGTCCCCCTTCCAACCTCACCACAAGTTTCTCTCTCATTATTTTTTCTTTGATATTAACAAGTTTTGGAATAATATCTTTGGTCCTCATCTCCGCCATGGCACTAGATGGTAAAGGCGAGAGGCAAAATTGAAGCATGCCTGAATGGTTAAGATATATACAATTAATAGTACTTAACTCATGCACGTAGGTTTTTTGTGTGGGAGGGGGGGGGGGGGGGGGGAGAGAGATGTCCTAGGGTCCTTTAGTTTGTTTTATAAAAACCTTTCATTTTTTATTTATTTTAGTACCCATAAAAATCTCTTTTACCAAATTATGATATTGACATGTAAGACGCCTACGGAGGGATCCAAAAATGAAGCTACATGTTGGATCACATGCAATCTTAGGCTACATGAGAGATCTGATCATGTCGGCCACTACCACATTTTCGTCCGCTCCACTTGTGGCTGACTCTACTATCAACCCTTGGATTTCAATCGATCTTTAGTTGGGATCCGAAATCTATTAGATACTGCGGCAATGGGGCTAGAATTTTGTGTGTTGACTGAATTGAGACACTCTTTGGGATACTAGCTTCTAAGACACCTAGCAAGAGTTGAGATCAGTTCTCTTGTTAGGTCTCCAGACATGGAGGAAGAGCTATGATAGACCTCAAAGTCTGTTGTTAATTGGATGGACTCAAACGTATTAAAGTCGGATTCTAAATGTTGATGTGTGATTTGATCCGAATTGATTTCTTCTCAGCCTGACCCTTCTTCCTGGGCTAACGCCGCTTAGTGGGCTGATGGCACCCAGTAGACAAGGATAGGGCTAGGCCTAGATCTCAAGCGAGCTGTCAAATCTCATGTGGGACTCTAAGATCGATTTGATTTGATTATGGATTCGATTTGATTTGTCAAGAAAGAGAATATTACTCAAAGTAAGAGACGTATGAAAAGAGTAAAGTATGATAAGAGCAGTATGGCAAAGAAAATAGTTTGAGGCTTCAGGTATTTTCTTCCAGTGGCAACTGATTGAGTATGTATTTTAAGTTCTTATTAGATGGTTTTGATAAGTAAATAAAGTCAAGAATTGAGTTTAGCTAGGATCAGAATAGTAGTAGGTATGGAAAGTGTTAAAGGTAATAATGAGAGTAGCATCAGTACAGTGTTTTGACGAGTATCCGATACAATTAGAGTAGCGCAGTGAAAGTATGAAGGATTTATGACTTATAGGATCAAGATTTTTTTCCCAAAATTATAATATTAGAGGTTTGATTGATTGAAGAAGAGTTTGAGATTTTTGCAGAATTAACTAAAGAGATAGTGGTTCTTGAGAAAGTATGAGTTTAAAGTAGCATAAGCAGATGAAGGAACATCAATGATAAGTCAGTATCGAGAGTTAATGGATCATAAGATGGTTTAGAGTAGCAGAACAATCACAGAAGCAATTTATGATAAGAGGTTTACAGCTAACAAGGCAGCACAGAAAGAAATGTTGCAGTCACATCCAGGAAAATGTGGCAGTAGGTAAAGTCTAAGGAGATAAAGCGTCAGAGGCAGGATAGAATTGCTTCAGTTATAAGGTAAAGAAAGGACAGATTGAACCAATCAGGACAGAAAAGTTGTGAAATGAACTAAAGAGGCAAGAAAATAGAATGAGCAAGATGGATCAATTAAATTAGAATGATTTAAAAGGCAAATGCAAAGAAAGTGTATCGTTTTTGTTTGTGAGTAACTTTATTACTTTTTAGGTGGCAGTTCAGCTTGCCATGGTTTCTTTCTGAATGTCGAAGACGACATTTCTTTTTAGGTGGTAGTAATATAACGTCCTGATTATTCAGATCCTGATTTAATGGTTTTGGTGTGGTGCTATTGGCCAATGTATGGTCGTTAATCTTTCGTTGTGGCTTCGGGTGTTGTAATTTAGGCCCATATGACCCACATATTTTCTGGTGACGAAGGTGACAGAATATGTCGTCGCGTTTTGAACGTGACGGCTACCTACGTCGTGATTCACCAAACCGCCTTTCCATGGTGTGGTGCATTTGGTGACGGTCAAGTCTATCGCATTTAAAGTCTTTTAAATGCGACGACTGCCTACTTCACGATTTTGACTGTGCATTTAATGCTCAGTTTCATGCCAGACAGATCAGAGGTGGCTCTGTACGGCCAAGGGGAGGAGGCTTTGCGGCATTTTCGGAGCTTTCTGCTTCTAGGTGGTTGGATTGGCGCGGTTTCCACGCGAAGAGGGTGTTCGAAGCATGGACATGCCGGCGGTGTAGCATTCTTCGTGGTCTTCTAGTTGGTAGGGAGACTTCCCCTTTGTGTTTTAATATTTAAGTGGTTCTTAGAGCTGGTAGAGCATGCTATGGTGTTGTAACAACCTAGATTTTTCCCCTAAATAAATAGGAATAATAATAAATTTGTGAAGAGGCTTGATTAAATGCACATTAAACGACAGGGCAATCGATGTTAGATAGTAATCGATGTTCAAAAGAGTAATCGATGTTAGATAGTAATCGATGTTCAAGTAAGTAATCAATGCTGGTTCACAATCGATGTTTAAAGACAATCAATGTGGGTCTGTAATCAATGTTTTCTTCAGTAATCGATATTTAAGTTATGTAATCTATGTTGCTCCGCAATCAATGTTTAAGGACAATCAATGTTTTCTTTAGTAATCGATGTTAAAAAGGGCAATCGATATGTTAGCTTCAATTGACCATGACTAAATTGTGTATGACTTGTATATGACGAAGCTGCCAATTATCTTTCAGACTATAAAACACGTGTTAATTATATATATCTAATAATAAAAAAGGAAAAGTATGGACCATAGAATCGTGACCGAATCCAATAGAGGATTCCAAATCGGCTCCCTAGGACTAAACCATATAAGAATAGACTTGTTACGAGAAAAGACTTCTATGGAAGTTCAAGAACATAATAGGACTCCTACCAAGAGTTAGGCAACTACAAACCCATAGATTTAACCATAAGCTTCCATAATAACCTAAATTTGTGCCCCATTGAGAGAGAGTTTATAAAGGTTTTCCACTCCAATTGAGATGAGAATCCTCCAGGCACGGAAGGGATCAAGCTAAAAACTACCATACCACTTTCCAGTTACAATAGGACTCCTGACAACCTAAATCTATAAATAATCGTCATAAGCCCTTGGGGGCGAGTTACCAACTTGCTAAGGGACATACGGAAGAATACCTAGAGCACCAGAGGAAGAGGAGATCGCCCAACCAGAGCTTTCTTCCTCAGACCCCATTCTGCTTCGTTATGCAGAAGACTTTTCTTAGGAATGTCCAAAGGTAGACAATCTCTCAAGCACAAATCTAAATAAACTCGTTCATAAACAGTCCAAGAAACTAGTAGCCAAAGCCCATGTTTGTCCCAAATTACATCCATCAAATTTTGAGATTTTCATGTTCAAAGTTCCATTATTTCATGTACTAGTAACCACTTGTTTACTCTTGTTCTCCATGAGTTCTTGTCAAATCCTCATTTTTCTTTGAGTATATCTTGCTAAGAATCATGTCAGCTTTGTTTTAAATTGGTTCGATAAACTTTTTTTATGACTTTACATCAAGACCTAGGTGTTTCCTTTAGACCTAAAACTAGATTTCTGAACTGTCCTG
Source organism: Colocasia esculenta (assembly GCA_014218235.1). Classification (NCBI taxonomy): domain Eukaryota; kingdom Viridiplantae; phylum Streptophyta; class Magnoliopsida; order Alismatales; family Araceae; genus Colocasia; species Colocasia esculenta. The sequence goes on from CM024753.1 coordinate 3,057,305, forward strand.
CTAGAATATTGTGTTGAGTTTGTCGTTAAGTTCCTGTAAAGACTGCAATAATATCAAGTAATATTGTTACGTCCTGATAGCAGCGAAAAATATCGGATTGTGATGAATACCAGTAAAAGGGTAACTTACTTATGTGGGTACATTCGCTCAGTGCATTTCCTGCCCCATTACTTCACTTAAAATTTTTCCTTAAAAATGTTAGTAAAACAGAATGAGCATAAAAATGTCCAGTAGGTTGCCCTAAAAAAAAACAATTTCAAAACACAATTAGCAAGTAACGATTTCAATTAACGAGAAACAACAGTTGTAATAATATGCTAATATTCACACATATAGTAGTTATCATGTAAGTGGTTACATGAAAAAGCCACGCATGTAAACAGTTTGCATCTGTTTTCGACTAATAGGCCCCATATGGGCCCTCAGCCCAGGAAGGGAATAAGGCACTGGCTGCAAACAGTAAATGGCACAAGAGGTGAATATATCTAAACAGGAGGGGACTATCTCGGGCTGGGGCCTTTGCCACCTCAGCCCTCAAAAGGTGGGCCTTTAAAAGGCACCACTTTTCCCATGCAAAAGAAATCATCGCTACCAGCACAGGGGAAGGGGGCAAAAAAGTTCCCAACAGCGGCAGGGGCTCTCCTCGCAGCAGAAGAAAGCCAGGAGGGGAAGAAGGCTGCTATGGGGAGTATTCCTAGAAGGGCTGGGAGTTCTTCCCAAGGAAGAGGGAGAGCAGAAGGGTGAGTGTGAGGAGAGGAGAGAAATGTAAAAAAAATGAGCAGAGGGAGGGAGGAAGGGTTGGTTATCTTGCAGTCGTCCCATCTTTCTTCCCCTTCATGTACCTATTTTTTTAAGAAGAATATCAGATGTCCACCTCATGTGGCGAATATGTGTTTCATGAAATATATGTGCTGTGTCATCACCCTCTTCCTCCCCTTTTCTAGATTTTAATTGGTTGCCTTTATCTTTTGTTTTACCCTGTTTATATGGGGGAGTAATCGAAGGTTAAGGTGGGTGTATGTGTTGTGTCACGTCCTAATAAAAAGTTATTTATCGGAAGTGACAGAAAAGCAGGTACAAAAGAAATATTTATTTATCCATTCATATCGTCATAACGTGGAAGTTTAATTACATAGATACTCCTCATAACAACTAGGAGATGAGTAGATCAAAACAAACCTAATTTACATATCCCTTTTTACACTACTAAACAGAAATAGAAACATATTGGCTTGCTCATCATGTCGGTCCACTCAGCACTCAATCCCTTAAGCATCACCCCCATCTGTATTACCTGAAAATGGTAGGAAATAATGAGCTAACTAGCCCAGTAGAATTCAAATTCCATAGTTCAATTGATAGTTCAAGAATGTACACATGGTAGCCAAGACAAAGACAGAACGGAATATCAAAGAGTCACACCAGATTTCAGAACAGTAAGCTTGATACAATGATAGTAAAATTTAGATCATGCTCAGATATATAGCTCAAGAATTGATTCTCATATCATTTACATAGTACTAGAATTATGATGATCATATTCAGAAAGTAGTTGATGCAATGCCAGACATCCAAACATCATTATCATTCCACGTGGTCCGAAAATGAATTCGGGTGCTCCTCCCAGGATTGGACCAGCCCTATTTGCACAGGCATAAAAATCACAAGGGTACAAAGACCCAATAATGTCATCTCTATTTATTTACATTTCATAAGGTGTTTAAGCATATGAACTCTCAGGTGTTCAGATTTTATAGACCCAATTACCGAATACCGAAGAATAGACTCAATCGGAGTGCTATTCGTAATTGACAACTTTAAGAATAATTCAAGGAGAGTTAAGGTACTCAAAGTGGATGAACTTTGCAGTAACATGACAGTAAATATCAAGGTAAATGAGAGGGTAACTCCCTTGGATTTTAGGATGAAGTTTTGGCATGGATTCGGACATGAAAGAGTGCAGAAATTTGAATCAGCACTGCAACTGTCGACAGCCAAGAAGGGGCTGTCGACAGAAGACAGCAGACAGAACTCATATTTTTTGGACTGTGGGATCTATCGACAGCAGTAAAGAGATCTGTCAACAGATCTCCACAGTCCCAGTTATCTGGGTTCTGTATGGTATGCGCCTGTCGACAGTTCTTGGGCTGGCTGTCGACAGGTAGCTACCGAACATCCAAAATTGACTTCAAATCTATCCTAAACACCCTAATTTTTGAACCTATGAACCAAGGCATGTTTGATATCAAATAGAAGAGTCTAATTGGAGTTCTCACAGGGATTTACAAGCTAAACAACCGAGATGGAACAAGAACTTATAATTCCAAACTTCGCTTGCTAGAAACAAACTCTATGAAGAAATTGAGACATAGTCTTGCTAATAATGGTTAAATGAAAGATTCTTATAGGTTGGACACTAAATCACAAAATATATATGGATCTCAATCAAAGCTTGGAATACCTACCAATTGAACAGAAGTTCTTATACAGTTCTAAATATACTAATACTTCTACATGACTCTAACTCATGAATAGGGATCAAAAGTAGAACAATAATTGATTTCTAAATGGAATCAAGTTATTCCTTCCTCAACAAGAGTAACTCTACCATGATTGGAAGGAAAAGCAGAGAATCATCAGTATAGTCTCTCGTTTGCTCATTACGAATTCCTTGTGACATATGAACAAAAACCGAATTGAACCATAGAGAGATGAATCCTACCTTGTTAAGCAAGAAAGCTTCCACTTGATCTTGGTGAAAGAGTTTAACTCAGTGGAAGAAGAACTTCCTCCCAAATTGATGCCTTGCTAGACACGACAACTACTTCAACAGCAAGTTAACACCAAAGAAGAAGCAGCTACAGAAGAAATAGGAGCAGAGATGGAAGTAGTTGCAGGTGCAACGACAACAACTCCCAACAGTACTTCCAGTAGCTCCTCTAACAGCACCTCTAGCAGCAATGAGCAAGAAATGCAAGAACAGGGCAAGAACAAGGTGTGTGGAAAGGGTGCGTATGATGGAAGGGAAGTGGCTTTTATAAGCCTAATGACTTCCTTATGCAGAGGCACGTCGGCCATGAGGTGTCATGGTAAAACTCTTTTACCCATGCATTAACACGTAGCCCATGCAGCTTTTACCTTGGTTACACGCATGTAGTGGTAATGATGACCCCATCTTATGTGTGGTGGCTCTTCAAGGGCCTTACACGTAAGCCATCAGAAAATCCCAGAAATGGCTTATCGTAATTGTCCCAAAAATCAACTGGCCCAATGATCACTATGCAAAACCATCCAAATGGTGTCCATTTGTAATGAAATTTTAACCATAGACTAATATGATGATTTTGAAATTATGGTGATTTTATTTTAATTTTTAGAATTTATTTTAAAGTAGGTGAAAAATCACCCGAAAAATAGTCGCGTCGACTTAATCTCGAAATCCGTACGTCGAAAAATTCAGATAATTACATATTTGACTTCTCCACATTTTTCTGGAAATTATGATATTCTCAAATTTTATTTCGTTGTCGTTTTCCGATGTCGCCCTATGGGAGCGCGTACTTCGATGTATGACACTGGGGTAACGTATATTACCACAATTTAAGCCTAACTTGCAGTTATCACAATTTAATAACAATCCTAATGTATTTTAACCACATTATTCTCATTTTCTTAACACTTTGAATTTCTGGGACGTTACAACTCTCCCATACTAAAAGAAATTTGGTCCTCCAAATTTAATAACATGCAGATGAAGTTACTAACCTGAAAACAACTCTGGATACTTGTCCTTGATGGCATCTTCCAATTCCCATGTTGCTTCTTCTTGTCCTCGCTTATTCCATTGAATCTTTAATAAAGGAACTTCCTTGTTCCGAAGTTGCTTGATTTTTCGATCGATGATCTGTACTGATCTTTCTTCATATGCTAAATTTTCTTGTACATCCAAATCTTGGTATCCAATAATGTGTTCCGAATCATATACATATTTCCTTAACATTGATACATGAAAAATATCATGAACATTGGATAATTGTGGTGGGAGTGCCAATTGGTATGCCATTTCACCAACTTTCTTCAGTATTTCAAAAGGTCCAATGTATCTTGGACTCAATTTTCCCTTGATGCCAAATCTTTTTATTCCTCTTCGGGGTGACACTTTAAGAAAAACATGTTCTTCTTGATGAAATTCTAACTCTCTTCTACGACGATCGACATAACTTTTCTGTCGGTCTTGAGCAGCTTTCATCCGATCTTGTACTAACTTGATAACTTCTGTCGTCTCTTGGATCATTTCAGGTCCAAGAATATGCGTCTCTTTTAATTCGATCCAACACAATGGTGATCTACATTGTCGACCATACAAAGCTTCAAAAGGTGCCATTTGAATAGTAGACTGGTAACTATTGTTATATGCAAATTCCATAATTGCTAGGTGTTCCAGTCATTTTCGAACTCTAATACCCAAGCACGACACATATCCTCAACAATTTGGTTCACCCGTTCGGTCTGTCCATCTGTTTGAGGGTGAAATGCGGTACTAAATTTTAATTTTGTTCCCAAAGCATCTTGCAATTCTCTACAAAAATGTGAAGTAAATCTGGCATCTCGATCAGAGACTATGTTCTTTGGAATTCCATACAACCGTACAATTTCTTTCATATATAATGCTGCCAAAATATTAACAGACCATCTTGTCTTTATTGCTAAGAAATGAGCTGATTGGTAAGTCTGTCAATGATTACCCAGATAGCATCAAATCCACTCTGTGTTTTAGGTAATCCCATAATAAAATCCATACCAATGCTATCCCATTTCCATTTTGGTATCTCAAGTGGTTTTAATTTTCCTGCAGGTTTCTGGTGTTCTGCCTTAATTTTCTGACAGGTTAAACATTTGGCAATAAATCCCACAATAACCTTTTTCATGTTGCACCACCAGAAATGCTTCTTTAAGTCCTGATACATTTTGACAACCCCTGGATGAATAGTATAATGTGATCGATGAGCTTCCTCCAAAATTTGCTTCTTGATTTCATGATTATCCGGTACACACAATCTGTCCCGAAATCGAAGATTTCCATGAGAATCTTCATTTAAATCAGGTTTAGAAGCCAATTTTTCTCTGATTCCTACCAATATAGGGTCATTGTCTTGTTGCTCATTAATTTGCTTCAACAAATCTGACTGCACTACCAAGTTGCTAATCACCATTCTTTCTTCTTATTTTTCAACTTTCAAGCTCAATGTGAAAAATTCTTCCAACAATTTCCATTCTCTTATTTGCAATCGAAACATCTTAGCTATAGGATTTCTACTAAGTGCGTCAGCCATAGTGTTTCCTTTTCCCAGATGATATTCAATCTTGAAATCATAGTCTTTGATATATTCCATCCATCTTCTTTGTCTCATGTTCAGTTCTTTTTGTGAAAACAAATACTTGAGACTCTTATGATCGGAGTACACTATGAATTGGTTATCATATAGGTAGTGTCTCCAAAGCTTAAGAGCAAAGACCATAGCGGCCAATTCTAAATCATGTACTGGGTAGTTCTTCTCGTAAGTCTTCAACTGTCTTGATGCATAGGCAATAACTCTTCCATCTTGCATTAATACATAACCCAGTCCAATGTTGGAAGCATCGGTGTAAACCTCAAATATTTTTCCTTCCACCGGCAAAGCTAGAATTGGTGCAGATGACATGCATTCTTTTAATAATTGGAATGCTTCCTCACAATTCTCATTCCAGATAAAAGCAGTTCTTTTTCTAGTCAGCTGTGTAAGCGGTGAGGCAATTCTAGAAAACTCCTTAACGAATCGCCGGTAGTAACTGGCCATGCCCAGAAAACTCCTTACTTCAGTAAGATTCTTAGGTTGCTCCCATTTCTGTATAGTTTTAATCTTTGAAGAATCTACTGATTGACCTTCTTTAGAAATAATGTGTCCTAAGAACATTACTTCTTTCAACCAAAATTCACACTTGCTAAACTTTGCATATAACTTATTGTCTCGTAACAATTGCAAAGTGATCCGCAGATGAGTTTCATGCTCCTCCATACTTTTGAAGTAGATCAGTATATCATCAATAAATACAACCACAAACTGATCCAAAGACGCATAAATGCAGCCGGTGCATTGGTCAATCCAAACGGCATCACCACAAATTCATAATGTCCATATCTTGTTCGAAAGGCCGTTTTATAAATATTTGATTCTTGAATTTTAAGCTGATGATATCCAGATCTTAAATCAATCTTGGAAAAACACTGAGCTCCAGACAACATATCAAATAGATCATCAATTCTCGGAAGTGGGTACTTATTCTTTATAGTCAATTGATTTAACTGTCGATAATCTATACACAACCGCATAGACCCATCTTTTTTATTAACAAATAGTACCGGAGCACCCCATGGTGAGGTACTGGGTCTGATGAATCCCTTCTCTATCAATTCCAACAATTGTCTTTTTAGTTCTTTCAGTTCTTCTGTTGACATTCTGTAGGGTGTTTTAGAAATTGGTGTAGCTCCTGGCACCAACTCAATTGAAAAATTCACCTCTCTATCAGGTGGTACGCCAGGTAGCTCTTCAGGGAAAACATCAAGAAATTCTCTTACTATCGGAATATCTTCCAATCTCGCAATGCTTTGATTTAATAGGGTCACGGAAGCCAAATACCCTTTACAACCTTTCTGTACTAACTTACAAGCCTTCACTGCTGAAATTATCGGTATTCTCTTGGTTTGGGGTTTATAAAAAATTATAGAATAATTTTCCTCTCCTAGGAAAGTCACTTGTCTCAATTGGCAATCTAGATTTGCATGGTATTTTGTTAGCCAATCAACCCCAAGGATTACATCATAATCCCACATTTCTAAACATATCAGATCACCAGGTAAATCATGTCCTTTGACAATAATCTGGCTATCAGAGTAATATTCTTTAAGCTTTTTACCCTCACTTATAAAGGAGTTGCAACCTCAAGTTGTGTGGTTAATGGAACGGACTTTATATCCAGCAATTTGGCAAACTCATAACTAATGAAAGAGTGCGTAGCTCCAGAGTCAAACAACACAAATGCAGGTTTTGAGTTTACTAATAAAGTACCTTCAATCAATCTGCCTTCCTGTGGGGATTCAGGTTCCACATCCTGAATGGCTTGTAGTCTTCCTTGCTTTATTTGGGGGTTCTTATTTGTTGGTACTGTCTTAGCCATCGGGCAGTCCGGAATTCGGTGTTGGGTGCTACCACAACGGAAACATGCACCCAATTTACGCCAGCAATTCTCAATCTTATGCCCGATATGATGGCAATGCTTACAAACCTCCTTACTTCCTACCGGAGCTTTGCCTGCCTTCTTAGCAGCTTGCTGAATCTTCGGGGTATTCCCCGACTCATACTTCCTTTTTCGATCTGAAGACCCTTCTCCAGATTTCCCTCTAATCTTATCCACAGTTTCGTTTGTAGCTTCAAATGCCAAGGCTCTCTTTACCATTTCTGAATAGGTAGTAATCAAATGAGGAGTTAACTGCGTAATAAAATTAGGACGCAGTCCATTCCTAAACCTCTTAGCCTTTAGCTTTTCCGTGGATATAAGATGAGGAGCATATTTTGATAAACGGGCAAATTGAGCCTCATACTCGGATACCGACATTCTTAGCTGCTTTAACCCAGCAAATTCATTTGCTTTCTTCTCCTGAACCACCTCAGAGAAATATTGCTCATTAAACAGTTCCACGAACTCTTCCCAACTAACTTGATTTGAATCTTCCATGGTAGCTTCCAGAGTTTCCCACCAAGCACGGGCATCCTGATCCAATTGGAATGTAGTGAGACGAACCTTTTCTTCTTCCGTGCACTTAATCATTCTGAATATCCTTTCAATGTCTTTTAGCCAATTCTCAGCTTCATCCGGATCCGTACTTCCTGCGAATCTCGGAGGGTCCAGGCTTTGGAAATCCTTGAACAAGCTTGTCCCATTGTGACTGTTATTTCTAGCTACTACCTTCATTACACGGGTCAAATCATGCATAGAACTTTCCATCTTCCTCAAATTAGCATCACCACCATCCATGATTAAATCAAAAGGAATCTGAAACATTCAGTAATACATTCATTAATTTCACAAGCATCCCAATCTTGCAATCATCACATACACAATTCAATTTCACATAACATACCATCTATATTATCAAGTCAAATATTTACATTGTAATACATCCCCATGTATCCACAAAATATCACAGCTTTCTCCTACCAAGTTTACCATATATACAAAACTCCAATCTTCACTAACCTCTCACTCCACATACATATGGGAGTTACATATATACAATCAGTGTTTACAAAAAAAAAGAGGCATACAAAAAGATGAGTGGTCTAAGTCTTCTTCTAGTTTCGGGTAAGATCTATAACAATTTCCATTTGCGGTGCTTGCTGCTCTACTCCGGCCCCATGGTACAGCTCTCTAGCTGCATCAGTCAATGCCTCCCAATGATCCTCAACTTGGTGGAGCAATAGATCTTGTCCCAACTTCAAGTTATCCAGATTGATCATAACTTGGCTCATAATTTCTAAGGAAGCACCTGGATTACCCACCATGAAAGCACCTACAGTCAAGTTGAGCACCTCTTCCTTAATTTGCAGGTAGGCTTCTCGCTGCGCTTGGGCATACAATTCTATATCCTGACGTAGCAATTCCATGGCAGCAACCAACCTTTCTTGGGCATTCATGTCCATTCTGAAATGATTAACAGGTTAAGCATTTACATGATTACAAAAATCATGCTAACTAATCCCATGTTTCTACCCCAACTCACTGATTTACTTCACATTTTTGGAGAGAATTGCAAGATGCTTTGGGAACAAAATTAAAATTTAGTACCGCATTTTACCCTCAAACAGATGGACAGACCAAACGGGTGAACCAAATTGTTGAGGATATGTGCCATGCTTGTGTATTAGAGTTCGGAAATGACTGGAACACTCATTAGCAATTATGGAATTTGCATATAACAATAGTTACCAGTCTACTATTCAAATGGCACCTTTTGAAGCTTTGTATGGTCGACAATGTAGATCACCATTGTGTTGGATCGAATTAAAAGAGACGCATATTCTTGGACCTGAAATGATCCAAGAGACGACAGAAGTTATCAAGTTAGTACAAGATCGGATGAAAGCTGCTCAAGACCGATAGAAAAGTTATGCCGATCGTCGTAGAAGAGAGTTAGAATTTCATCAAGGAGAACATGTTTTTCTTAAAGTGTCACCCCGAAGAGGAATAAAAAGATTTGGCATCAAGGGAAAATTGAGTCCAAGATACATTGGACCTTTTGAAATACTTAAGAGACTTGGTGAAATGACATACCAATCGGCACTCCCACAACAATTATCCAATGTTCATGATAATTTTCATGTATCAATGTTAAGGAAATATGTATATGATCCGGAACACATTATTGGATACCAAGATTTGGATGTACAAGGAAATTTGGCATATGAGGAAAGACTAGTACGGATCATCAATCGAAAAATTAAGCAACTTCGGAACAAGGAAGTTCCTTTATTAAAGATTCAATGGAATAAGCGAGGACAAGAAGAAGCAACATGGGAATTGGAAGATGCCATCAAGGACAAGTATCCAGAGTTGTTTTCAGGTTAGTAACTACATCTGTATGTTATTAAATTTAGAGGACTAAATTTCTTTTAGTAGGGGAGAGTTGTAACGCCCCAGAAATTCAAAGTGTTAAGAAAATGAGAATAATGTGGTTAAAATACATTAGGATTGTTATTAAATTGTGATAACTAGAAGTTAGGCTTAAATTGTGGTAATGTACGTTATCCCAGTGGCGTACATCAAGTGCGTGCTCCCACTGGGCGACATCAGAAAATGACAACGAAATAAAAATCCGAGAACATCATAATTTCCAGAAAAATGTGGAGAAGTCAAATATGTAATTATCTGAATTTTTCGACGTACAGATTTCGAGATTAAGTCAACGCGACTATTTTTTGGATGATTTTTCACCTACTATAAAATAAATTCTAAAACTTAAACTAAAATCACCATAATTTTAAAAATCATCATATTAGTCTATGGTTAAAATGTCATTACAAATGGACACCATTTGGATGATTTTGCAGAGTGATCATTGGGCCAGTTGATTTTGGGACAATTACGGTAAGCCATTTCTGGGATTTTCTGACGGCTTACGTGTAAGGCCCTTGAAGAGCCACCACACATAAGATGGGGTCATCATTACCACTACATGCATGTAACCAAGGTAAAAGCTGCATGGGCTACGTGTTAATGCATGGGTTAAAAGAGTTTTACCATGACACCTCATGGCCGACGTGCCTCTGCATGAGGAAGTCATTAGGCTTATAAAAGCCACTTCCCTTCCATCATACGTACCCTTTCCACACACCTTGTTTTTGCCCTGTTCTTGCATTTCTTGCTCATTGCTGCTAGAGGTGCTGTTAGAGGAGCTACTGGAAGTGCTGTTGGGAGTTGTTGTCGTTGCACCTGCAACTACTTCCATCTCTGCTCCTATTTCTTCTGTAGCTGCTTCTTCTTTGGTGTTAACTTGCTGTTGAAGTAGCTGTCGTGTCTAGCAAGGCATCAATTTGGGAGGAAGTTCTTCTTCCACTGAGTTAAACTCTTTCACCAAGATCAAGTGGAAGCTTTCTTGCATAACAAGGTAGGATCATGGTTCAATTCGGTTTTTGTTCATATGTCACAAGGAATTCGTAATGAGCAAACGAGAGACTATACTGATGATTCTCTGCTTTTCCTTCCAATCATGGTAGAGTTACTCTTGTTGATGAAGGAATAACTTGATTCCATTTAGAAATCAATTATTGTTCTACTTTTGATCCCTGTTCATGAGTTAGAGTCATGTAGATGTATTAGTATGTTTAGAACTGTATGAGAACTTCTGTTCAATTGGTAGGTATTCCAAGCTTTGATTGAGATCCATATATATTTTGTGATTTTGTGTCCAACCTATAAGAATCTTTCATTTAACCATTATTAGCAAGACTATGTCTCAATTTCTTCATAGAGTTTGTTTCTAGCAAGCGAAGTTTGGAATTATAAGTTCTTGTTCCATCTCGGTTGTTTAGCTTGTAAATCCCTGTGAGAACTCCAATTAGACTCTTATATTTGATATCAAACATGCCTTGGTTCATAGGTTTAAAAATTAGGGTGTTTAGGATAGATTTGAAGTCAATTTTGGATGTTCGGTAGCTACCTGTCGACAGCCAGCCAAAGAACTGTCGACAAGCGCATACCATACAGAACCCAGACAACTGAAACTTAGGAGATCTGTCGACAGATCTATTTGCTGCTGTTGACAGATCCCACAATCCAGAAAATATGAGTTCTGTCTGCTGTCATCTGTCGACAGCCCCTTCTTGGCTGTCGACAGATGCAGTGCTGATTCAAATTTCTGCACTCTTTCATGTCCGAATCCATGCCAAAACTTCATCCTAAAAGCCAAGGGAAACTACCTCATTTTATTATAAGTGACTAGTAAATATTTAGTGCATACCAAAATATTCTTATCTTGATTTTATCTACATAATTTTGCCATCCATTAATCACACATCTAAAATATGCTTAACATTAACAAAAGTTTTGTCCGCTCTTGTTAGTGCCTTAAAAATTTTAATTATTTAGGTATCTTAATAACTAAACTGATGTGATGTGAGATTAAATACTCAAATTCTAACATTTAATATATATTAGAATCATATTGGTGCACCTTATTATCGTACTCAACACAGAAGTATACTAGAATAACGTACATGAATGTAATTAATTACGAAAGAGGACATGCAGTGAGACAAACTTGGAGACCCAGCTATGAAGAGGAAACAAATTAATTACAGAAATGACGCCAGAGTGACCAGGCAGCACTTTATTTCAAGTTTTTCATAATTACTCCAAGTAGGCATGATCGAGCGAGGCAGCTTATTTTAGCACATATATAGGAGCTGCTGATCGAGTACAAGCTAACACACACGTACGACTAGGAAACACCGGCCGGAAGGATACATACATAGCACATATCAGATGAGTAGATCGGGTAACGGGAGACATGCATGCTGCAAATAACATACAGATCATAGATCGAAGGCACCAGCAGCTAGCTAGCTAGCTAGCTAGACATGCATGCCGCCTCTCACATAGCTTCAAAAGAACCAACGCCGCGAAGGGAAACCCCACGGCGGGGAGCTGTCTGATCATCTCCGACCAGCTGCTTCAAGTTGATGGGAGTGGCGTAGGGCGGGACCCCGCTGTAGAAGAGCTCGCCGGCATACTCGTTGACCGGTTGGGTGGGGTGTATGTGATCCCAGAAGACGTACTCGCTGTGGTTGGAGCACAACCATGCAGTCGGTGAACAATATGTGATCTTGACAGGATGCAGCGCTACCACAAACTGAACATTGCCGCAGCAGGGATCGACGGCATTTTTCATCCCTGTAATTGCAAGTTTATGTATATATATTATCACAACTTTTTGAGTATGTGATGTATGATATTGTAATAACAGCCACTTATGTATTGGGGTGTGTGTGTGTGTACAAGTGTATGTATATGTATACACTATACGAGGAGTATACAATTAATTTGTCCGCGCGAGCTAGATTAATTAATCTCACCGTATTTCTTAGGATTGTTAGTTACGTCCATGATCACAGAGTAAGCATTCCCGATGGAGTACTTCATCCCCGGCAGCGTCGAGCTGAGTCCCCTCAGCATCGCCGCCTCCGCCTCGTTGAACTTTCGAGCGTAGCCGTTCAGAACTCTCTCGAAATTAATACCGATGATGTTGAGGACGTCCAGGGCTCTCGCCGTCGGGATCCTCCCGATTGCCGGGACGTTGATGACCGCAAACTTTCTGCCTCCAAACTCGTATAGTTCCTGTGCAAATTAATACATCTCATGGTCGATCCTCTGTACGTGTAAGAGATATATCGAGCAGCATATATATGGAAGAAATTACGATGAGAGATGGTTTATCGATCGTATGATCCAATTCGCTGCATGCATGCCTCACCCTGAGCTGACTGTTGAAGGCGGAGGTCAGGTTGGCGACGTACTCATCGATCGGGGCGAACGGGAATAGGAAGGAGTGCTTGTCGAAGAAGTTGTTTAAGTCGTTGCCGCCGCAGGTGAAGACGAAGAGCGAATTGGAGACCAGCTTGTTCGTCATGTCCTTACTGCCGAGTTGCTGCTCCAACAGAGTTCTCACGCGCTTGAAGTTGTCGATCTGCTCGTCCATGGTGATGCACTTCTTAGCAGTGCCGTCCATGCACTGCAATTTCAGCATGCAATATTTATTTGTAATTAGCTAGGGGTCTATAAAGCAGAACCCATGCATGCATAAATAGAATCGAAGGAGCTAGTTAGCTAGCCAAAATAACCTGTATGTAGCTAGCATGCATGAGGAGGAGGAACTTCATGTTGTGGAATAAGGTGTCAACTGCCAGCTTATAAATGGAATTTTGTTTCTATATATTGAAGCGTGATTTACTAATTTGTAACCAAATCAAATTCTCATTTAATTTATGTTGATTATTGGGTACATATTCAAAGATCAAAGTACTTCGGTTGGCCCTCTTCTCTATGCATGGTAAACTTTTGGTGGCTGGCGGATAAAAGAATAGAGAAATGCTATGCTCCTGGCAGTGCCGGGAGCATAGGGGTGCGCATAAGAGCCGTGTTCTTCTACAGCGCGTCATGTGGAGGAGCAGGGCCCCAACGCATTAAATGTGTCTTTTGTTTTTTTTTCACCCTCAAACAATGCACACAAATATTCTTATAGTACACACAAATACCTATGTAGTACACACAAATACCACAATAATGCATACAAATAGTATAAGAATTTGTGTGCATTTTTATACTATTTGTATGCATTATTTGTGGTATTTGTGTGCACTATAAGAATATTTATGTGCACTGTTTGAAGGTAAAAAAAAAAAGTACACACAAATACCCTTCTAGTGCATGCACACATAGGTATTTGTGTACACAAGATAGGTATTTGTGTGCACTATAAAAATATTTGTGTGCATTATTTGAGGGTGAAAAAAAAAAGACGTATTGAATGCGCTGGAGTCCTGCTCCTCCACATGACGTCCTGTGAAAGAGCACGGCTTCTATGCGCGCTGCCGGGAGCAGAGTATTTCTCAAAAAAATATGTTCCCATGTCCATACCGTATGGAGGCAACTCGTGTACGTAGGGTATTGATAAGTCAGAAATCACACAAATGATGAGATCATGCATCTCCTTTCCATGTGATATTAGAAAGGACCATGCCAACACCAGCCGGTGCCAAGTCATGAGATATGCATATCAAAAGTACTGTTCTTGCAATAATTGTACGGTACGTATCTGTATGCACCCACAGCTGTGCACACTGTACATATCGACTTGTTTTGGTTCATATATAGTGAAGTCCAAAGTTGTTCGGTAGGGCCATATATATTATTTCACGTTTATGATCATTAATTAGCCATTGAAGTACTTAATCACCATGCCTGCAAATTAAGATACACGCCCTGAACAGTGGTTAGTGATCTGGAAGGGAAAGACATTAAAGGGAAGAAGAATACCATCGTCAACTTGTGCTCTTACCTCCACCATAATGCCGGATCCACCGGACGCGAAGTTTACGCCTTTTGATACGGGGTTATCGCCCCTTGACACGGAGACAAAAGCTGGCGGGCTTTGCTCGAAACCCAAGTGTTGCGCTGCAAGGCAGTAAAGAAATTTAAAGAGTTGGGTGCATGGATATATAAAAAGAGAAGAAGAACATATAATTAATTAAGCTAGTAGGCTGCTCGATCCATTGAAGACTACAAGAACAGGTTAGTTGATTTTATATAACATCGATCTGCAGGTGTTTTTACCGATGACGTCGATGAAGTTGTAGCCGTTGGTGAACCTTCCCGTGGCGACGCCGCCGGGGAAGTCGACGCCGTAATGGGCGAAGTTGGCATGGAAGCCGTCGGGCAGGGCGTTGTTGTTTCCCACGTCGGACAGGGAGTCGCCGAACACAAACATGGCCGGCGGGGTTTGAGCTGCATGGGCTGGGAAGACCGTGGCAGTAGCCAAGGAGATGACAAGGATAAGAGAGGAGATGCTACTACGTATACTCACAAGTAGCGCCATTGTGATCAGATGGCTAACTTGATGCAGAGCTACCCTCTTCTTCCGGAACTGCGTCTGCTCTTGCAGTGCCCTCGGGTATTTATAGACCTGGCTTGCCGTGTTAAGAGTGCTCTCTCTCTCTCTCATGTATTAATACGCACATGCATGTGGCTTGTTCGGCAATTGAAAGTGGAGAAATACTTGTAGCAATCTTGTAATAAAACTGATGTGAATTGTTTTAACAACCAATCCTCATCAAATTCTTAATTAATAAGATAGATTTCCAAATTAATAATTAATGATAATTTTATTGCAAGATGTGTTTGCAATAAGCATTTCTTGATATAGTGCCGATTAAAAGCTCTTACTTAGTCTGAAATGCGCTTAAATTAATAAGAATTGGAAGTACTAGTCATGAGCTTCCAACTCTTGCAAACTCTCTCCTGCTAATTGTGTATACTTAACTTTCGTGTGGGATCTGTAGTACGCAGTTAAGATTTGCATAAGCACTGTACTAAAATCATTAGAGACAATCTTACAATTGCACCAAAACTCTCTGTGCACCCGTAAGACTTGGTAATTAATTAAGCATGGACGATGATGCTTCGAGTGCAATATTTAGTAGGGCATTCGTCGATATAAGACATGAAAAGACCCACACTATATGTGTAACAGCTCTTTTATGTACTACACCGTTATCATGATATGGATAGGTGTACAGTTTACTACAATCAGTGGAGTCACGTGATTTAATTAAAATTTAAAATTTTTATTATACATATTAAATTTTATCATGGATGACTCTATTAACTTAAGAAGATAAATTTATAAGTGCACCATCAATAACCCCACTATCTTTTTTTCTCTATATGTATATAACCCAGGACACAAAAAAGGATGCATGGTAAAGCATTTCGGATGAACCAACGAGAACATATAATCTAGACGAAACCACCCAAGAAGGAATCACTGGTCACGATAGGCATTCGGAGGTGAGAGATGTTCATCTTGACGGCGAGCTAGAGAAAGGTAGAGAGAGAGAGAGGGATTTTGTGGCTGATATGTAGCCACAAAAACTAATTGAAACCAATCCAGGAAAAGCTACAGGAGGCGATGGTTCTTCATTATATATATAAAAAAACTCGAAATCTGTGGTTAGAAGTCGAGAAGGAAGATTTCTTAAAAAAAAAAAAAAAACGAATCCTCGATCACCGAAATAAGTTAGAGTTCTTAATTTCCTTCACAGGATCATGGGCTTGGAATGAGATAGTTTATCTGTCTAAATTGGGAATGTTTAAGAAAAAAAATCATAGAAATATTGTGTCCTTAGCAGGTTCAAAATATTATGTTTTGTTAAACATTCTCTTTATTTTAAATAAATGTTTGGTATTCTGATCAATAACCTAGCTATATTGAAATTTGACTCCCATTAATTGCTCTTATTTTTTGGGTCAAACACGTTTCTCTCTCATTACATTCCCCACCAACCATGCTCTAAGTTTGCCTTCTCTTCATCTAGTGGCATGCATGGTGGGGAGAGAAACGAAGCTGCATGCCGCGGAAGAGAGGGCATTGGCAGTGTCTCACGCCCGAGATAACAACTTAACGCCCGGGATAACGTGTAGCTTAATTGGTCTAATAAAAGTAGGATGGCGAAGGCAGATGCAAGAAGGATAGAAACAGTTTTGTAACACTATTTGGTAATATTATTTGGTAACATCACCAAAAAATTGTGCCACATCAGCAACTGAAGTAAAAAAGTTAAAAACACCTCATAAATGATGAGGTTGTGGTGCACTTTGATTAGTGTGTTATTTTAATGTGTTACCAAATGATGTTACTAAACTATTTTTTCTTTAGACTACAGGCTTTCTATTGTCTATTCCGACTCTCAGGTTCTTGTGAAGTCCATATGCGAGGATAAAGTTTTTTCTTGGCGCTCTTATAGATGGTGGAGAGAAGCTAAAGGTATTTGCCGCAGAGAGTCTATTCTTTTGAATCATGTCTATCGTGAAACAAATCAGCTTGCAGACTCCTTGGCGAATGTTGCCATCACAAAGCAATGTAATGATGTCTTTTGGGGGGCGGATAGTTTACCCCAAGCTTGTGAAGGGCCCATGTGTTAGATTTAATCTAATTATGGGCGTACATATATATAATTGTATATTATTGGCTATCATAAAATTTATCCCTATTAATGTGATTAATTAAGGATTATCTTGGGATTTAAGCATCTTAAAAAGTATGGGTCATATTTAATTATGTGTAGAGACCAGAGTGTCATTTCTATTTTTTTGATGGGTTAAATAAAAAAAGACACCAAAAGAGGGGTTATGGTCCCCAATCAATACGAAACTTTTCTTCTCAGGAGACATCCCATCATCTTGGAGTGCTGTTGGATAACATCGTATTGGATTGGAAGATCACTTCCCATGGATTCAGGTTTACTTCCGCTGTAGATTTATAGTATCTTGACATGGAGATCATTGGGCAACTCATATTCTGAAATCTTAAATCTCCCTCTAAAATTTCCAACAATTGGCATCAGAGCCTTAAATCCATGTTAAAACCATGAAAATCAAGTTTTCCGTTACTGGAATATCGTGAGGATGTTGTTCTGTTCATGTGGAGAAATGGACAGTACGATGATATTCTTTTCATTTCTTCCCGGCATTTGAGTCGAATGGCGACGTTTGGGGAGTTGTTGTACTGGTTTCCAGTGCTGCAATCTCCGCAGGACGAGGCTTCGCAGGGCGCTGCGTGCGAACTCTGCGCGATGGGCCTGCGCGCGATCGCACCGGAAGGAAGCTTTTCTGCGGCGAGCCTTCCTGTGGCGCTTTGGAGATCGCAGGGCGCCTGCGCAATCACTGCGCCGAGGCCGCGGACGTTGCTGGCGCCGGAAAAGAAGTGGAAATGGGTTGGGGAAATATTTTCCCCAATCGCTACCCAGGGACCCAAAAGACTTCCTATTTTTCCCTTATTAACCTTCAATGTTTTCTTTATGCGCATATATTTATCTGCTTTCAGTATATGCAAAATATTAAGAATTTTCCATTCTTTTGTCTATATATGCATGCGGGTACAGTAAAGGAATGATGCACCCATTGCCACCTTCCTTTACGGGCATGGATCATGGAACATTTTTATTTTATTTAAATGTTCATGTTAAAAGGCAGGCACTCAAAGAAAGTAATTTTTATCATATTAATCCCCAATTTTGAGTGCATTTGATTTATGTTAAGATAAATCTAGATAATCTTTTGGCATCAAATTTTGGTATATTTTGAATGTCTAATATTCTGAAATAGATTAATTGAAACAACATGCTACCAAAGTAGCATCTCTTGTGTAGATTAATTTATTTTGGAATGTCAAGATGATTGTCTTTATGTAATTCATGTAAATATTTACTGGCCCAAAGGAAAGTTAATATTTGACTGAATTACATATATACATATTTGTAACAGTAAATATGTGACAATTATTTGATATTTCATGTGGATAATAAGTCGGTCCAAAGAAAGGCTTATTGTTTGACAGAATTTATTGTCAATATTTGACTGTTACACAAAGAGTATCACTTGCAAGTTAATGTTTTTGTCCAAAGACAAAATGTTAATGTTGTACTAGATATCTTGTGATGGGCTGTACCATTATTTGAAAATTATTTTCAGCATAATGTGAAACTTATGTGAGCTATTGCTTTGTTTTCTTACAGTTACAAGTTCTGCTAATAATATTTCTGCCAGCATTAATTCAATTCCTATGCTTAATGGTACTAACTTCAAGACATGGAAGGAGAACGTAATGATTGTTCTCGGTGTTATGGATCTAGACCTTGCATTAAGACTTGAACGGCCTAATGAGGTTACAGAATCCAGCTCTACTGAGGAAAAGAGAGACATGAAAAAATGGGACCGTTCAAACCGCATGAGTCTTATGATCATGAAGCGTGCCATTCCAGAAGCATTCAGGGGCACTATGCCTGAAGTGGTTACTACATCTAAGGGTTTCCTTGAGGAAATTGAGAAAAGATTTGCCAAGAATGATAAGGCTGAAACTAGTACACTCTTGTCAAACATGATTTCCATGAGGTATAAAGGAAAAGGAAACATAAGGGAGTACATCATAGAGATGTCTCATCTTGCTTCAAAACTAAAGGCACTTAAGTTAGAATTATCTGAGGATCTACTTGTGCATTTAGTTTTAATTTCTCTTCCAGCACAATTCAGTCAATTTAAAGTGAGCTATAATTGTCAAAAGGACAAATGGTCCCTTAATGAGCTCATCTCACATTGTGTGCAAGAAGAGGAAAGGTTAAGGCAAGAGAAGACTGAAAGTGCTCATTTGTTGATAACCTCTAAAGACAAGGTTAAACTTAAGAAAAGACAAAAGGGCAATGAAGCTGCAGGTGGACCACCACAAAAGAAACAAAATAAGGAATCTGCATGTTTCTTTTGCAAGCTTGGTGGACACAAGAAAAAGGATTGCACCAAGTATCATGCTTGGCGTGCAAAGAAAGGTACACTTTTCACTTTGGTTTGTTCAGAGGTTAATTTAACTTCTGTACCCAGATACACTTGGTGGATAGATTCTGGTGCTACTACTCACATAAGTGTGTCGATGAAGGGTTGCCTCCACTGCCGAAGGCCGAATGATGGTGAAAGATACATCTACGTAGGCGATGGCAAAAGTGTGGAAGTTGAGGCTATAGGGACTTTTAGGTTATTGTTAAAGACTGGTCATTATTTGGATTTGAATGAGACTTTTATTGTACCGTCTTTTAGACGAAATTTGATATCTATTTCTATGTTGGACAAATCTGGTTATTCTTGTTCATTTGGAAATAGTAAGTTTAGTCTTTTTCAAAGTTCAAATCTTGTTGGTACCGGTTCTTTGTCATTTAATGATAACCTATATTTACTTAATATTGTAGTTTCATTTAATGAAACCTTGCATATAAGTTCACGCGGTACAAAACGAAAATTAACCAATGAGAATTCCGCTACACTATGGCACAAGAGATTAGGTCATATCTCTAAACAGAGGATTGAGAGACTTGTGTCTGATGGTATTCTTGACTCCCTTGATTTTTCAGACTTTGACATGTGTGTCAATTGTATAAAGGGAAAACAAACAAACATAAGGAGAACAAAAGCTAATAGAGCTTCAGACGTCTTAGAATTAATACATACGGATATTTGTGGACCATTTCCTATACCTTCTTGGAATGGTCAACAATATTTTATTACATTCATAGACGATTATTCTCGATATGGCTACTTGTATCTCATTCATGAGAAGTCTCAGTCATTGGATGTGTTCAAAAAGTATAAGGCTGAAGTTGAGAACCAACTCAACAAAAGAATAAAGGCCATTAGATCAGACCGTGGTGGAGAATACTATGGTAGATATGATGGATCAGGTGAACAACGTCCAGGACCTTTTGCTAAATTCCTAGAGGAATGCGGTATCGTCCCACAATACACCATGCCAGGATCCCCTAACATGAATGGTGTTGTTGAAAGACGAAATAGGACGCTTAAGGATATGGTAAGGAGTATGATTGGTCAATCTACCTTACCAGAATCTCTCTGGGGAGAAGCATTAAAGACTGCAGCTTATTTGCTAAACAGAGTTCCAACAAAAGCAACTGTGAATACCCCTTATGAGCTTTGGATAGGTAAGAAGCCTAGTTTGAAGCATTTGCACATTTGGGGTTGTCCAGCTGAGGCAAGACCTTACAAGCCTAATGAAAGAAAACTAGACTCCAAAACAGTTAGCAGCTATTTTGTTGGATATCCTGAAAGGTCAAGGGGTTACAAGTTTTATGATCCCACAACTAAGTCCATTTTTGAGACGGGAAATGCCCGGTTCTTTGAGGATGTTGAGTTTGCCAGGGGGAATAAGATTAGAGATTTTGTCTTTGAGGAGGAGTATGTCACTATTCCTCCTATTGCTATTGACAATGACCAGGATCAAGTTTCTTTGCCTGACATTGTTCAAGAAGCAAGTCCAGATCAAGACAATATTGAAGTATCTCCCATTCAAAATAACGAGATTATTTCAGAAGAACAAACTCAACACTCTCAAGAACCAATGCCGTTAAGAAGATCCACTAGAGAAAGGAGAAATGCAATTCCAGATGATTATATCACATTTCTCCAAGAACATGAGGTTGATATTGGAGTGGTGGAAGATGATCCAATCAACTTCCATCAAGCCATGCAAAGCTCTAATTCTCAAAAGTGGATTGATGCTATGAATGAGGAAATTAAGTCCATAAAAGACAACAATGTTTGGGATCTTGTCCCATTACCTGAAGGCACGAAACCCATTGGTTGTAAGTGGATATTTAAAACCAAGAGGGATTCAAAGGGTAATGTGGAGAGATATAAGGCTCGTCTTGTTGCAAAGGGCTTTACTCAGAAGGAAGGCATCGATTATAAAGAGACTTTCTCGCCGGTTTCATCTAAAGACTCTTTTAGAATAATAATGGCACATTTTGACCTTGAGTTACATCAGATGGATGTGAAGACTGCGTTTCTCAATGGCGACATTGATGAGACGATATATATGGTGCAACCAGAAAATTTTGTGTCGGGAGACTCAAAGAAAATGGTTTGCAAATTAAAGAAATCTATCTATGGACTTAAGCAAGCTTCTCGTCAATGGTATTACAAATTTCATCAAGTTATCATTCCATTTGGTTTTGAGATGAATATAGTGGATGATTGTATATACCATAAGTTCAGTGGGAGTAAACATATTTTTCTAGTTTTATATGTTGATGACATACTGCTTGCCAGCAATGATATGGGATTATTATGTGAAACTAAGAAGTTTCTGTCAAGAAAATTTGAGATGAAAGATCTTGGAGATGCCTCTTTTGTGTTAGGCATACAGATATACCGAGATCGCTCTCGAAATATCCTTGGGTTATCACAAAAGAACTATATCGAAAAGGTTCTTAAAAGATTTGGCATGCAGAATTGCAAACCAGGTGACACCCCAATTGCTAAAGGTGACAAGTTTAGCCTCAATCAATGCCCCAAAAATGACTTTGAAGTTAAAGAGATGCATAAGATTCCTTATGCATCAGCCATAGGAAGTCTTATGTATGCTCAAGTTTGTACGCGTCCGGATATTGCGTACATTGTTGGAATGTTGGGCAGATACTTAAGTAATCCAGGAGTGGATCACTGGAAAGCAACCAAAAGAGTCATGCGCTATTTACAAAGAACAAAGGACTTCATGCTCACATATAGAAAATCAGATCAGTTGGAGATCATTGGATATTCTGATTCTGACTTTGCTGGATGCCAAGATAGTAGGAGATCCACATCAGGCTATATTTACTTATTGGCTGGAGGAGCTATTTCATGGAAGAGTGTTAAGCAGACACTTGTAGCTTCTTCCACCATGGTTGCGGAGTTTATAGCATGTTATGAGGCATCAAATCATGGAATATGGCTGCGAAATTTTACCATTGGGTTGCGAATTGTGGATGGAATTGAAAGACCACTTAAGATATTTTGTGACAATAAGTCAGCAGTGTTATATTCCAACAACAACAGGAGTTCTACAAAGTCTAAGCATATAGACATCAAGTTCCTAGTTGTTAAAGAAAGAGTGCAAAGTGGTCAATTATCTATAGAGCATATTGGTACAAACTCCATGATTGCGGATTCACTTACTAAGGGACTTCCACCTAAGGTCTTTCATGAGCATGTTGCTAATATGGGTGTTGTATCATATGATGATATGTTAGTTTAGTGGGAGTTTGTATTTAGATGCTAATTCTACTTTGGAAACATTTAGTGTTTATGACATTTTCTGCAGAAATAAGGTATTCAGTTTGTTTTGTACTCTATCTGTTTTAAAGTTGATCTCACTAAAGAATAAGGTTGGACCAGTTGGAAATAGGCATGACTGAATCACATTGCATGTAATTTCCATGCTACACATCCATGCTTGATCCATGTCATTCGTTATATTAACATATGATTATTGATGGGTTGAGTTACGTTACATGTAATGAAGACCTCTTTAGTCCTATGTTGATATGATTGTTGGACCAGATTGATTAGAGATGCTTTTGTAATGATAGCAAATCTTTTGAGCTCATAAAGTTATGTTATGATATACAATTATAAGGTGATATATATATATGTGGCCCAAGTGGGAGATTGTTAGATTTAATCTAATTATGGGCGTACATATATATAATTGTATATTATTGGCTATCATAAAGTTTATCCCTATTAATGTGATTAATTAAGGATTATCTTGGGATTTAAGCATCTTAAAAAGTATGGGTCATATTTAATTATGTGTAGAGACCAGAGTGTCATTTCTATTTTTTTGATGGGTTAAAATAGAAAAAGACACCAAAAGACACAACAACCGCCTCCTGGTTGTTTATTAAGAAAAGAGGTTATGGCCCCCAATCAATACGAAACTTCTCTTCTCCGGGGACATCCCATCATCTTGGAGTGCTGTTGGAGAACATCGTACTGGATTGGAAGATCACTTCCCATGGATCCAGGTTTACTTCTGCTGTAGATTTATAGTATCTTGACATGGAGATCATTGGGCAACTCATGTTCTGAAATCTTAAATCTCCCTCTAAAATTTCCAACACCATGGTCATTGATAAGTCGGGTCTCATGCATATTAGAATGTTTTAAGGGGTTTACCCAATGTATTTTGTACTTTTCCTTCAGCTATATATTTTTAGGCCCAGGTCACCTTCATTGGTGGAGTGAGAACATCTTCTCCCTCTGGAAGAAGGTACACTCTCCTAGTTCGAGGCCCTGAGGACCTCTTTAATTTTAAAAAAATGTGTAGCTTAATTGGTCAACAACGCCGTAGCTATACCCATAAATATTTCTTGGTTTTTTTTTCATATATATATATATATATATAGCGGTTAAGAATAAAATCAAGTAGAAAGTCCATCTTGGATTCTCATTTTTTTGTGTGTGGCAGAGTTTGCAATATTTGAATCAAATGTCGTCATATATGGCATGTATATAAATTTTTATATGGTTAGCTTGTACAAGATAACAAAACACAAAATAGAACACTTGAATGCATGAGAGAGTTCACATGACTTTGTTTTTGTTGGAAAATTAGTCTATTACGGTAACATTCTTCGAAAGCTTTTATAAACTTATTTCTCTTGAGATTTAAACGAATGATTTCATCCTAAAGTATATAAAAAATTAAGATGTCGTTTGGAACCAAACCGCAGGTTAAAAAGCTCAAATATGATAAAGTCAATTTTGCACGTATGATTGGGGCTTCTGCCTTGTCATTTGTGCGCCTATGAAACGTTAGAAAAAAAAAATGCTGCATTCCACAGACACAGACGTACAACGTGGCCTCCATACGCTGAAATTTTACAAAATGACTTTTACGACGTTTTTGAAAAAGTGGGAAGAGAAGACGTGGCTTCCAAAATTGGTAACGGGGACGTTTGGAAGCGGGGGTGTCGGAGTTTTTAAAATGTAAATTTTTTTTTAACACACTTTCAAACGATGTCTAAGTCACTCTTAATATACAATTCATACAATTATCACTTATATATCTTAATTATTGTTACTCTTATCTTAAAAAAAAATCCAGACTATTCAACTCGTATATTTATGTATAAAAATGCTGTTTTCACGTAAACTTTTTTTTTACTACACATCTAACAAAAAAAATTACTCCTTCCCATTCCATGAACTATATACGCGCCGTGGGCGGTGGAGGTAGGTCGTGGCGGGACAAAAACGTGATAAAATTCCTATCTTGCTTTGGGAGTGTGGATAGATCAGTAACCAGACCTTATCCTAGATAAGATTAGATAAGATAAGATATCTTCTGATAAGCCTATCTAACTCACGTCTCCCTGATAATTTACACGGCCAAATACAAGGAAATTAAGTGAGGAGTAATATGCCACACAAGCTTAATAACTAGTAAGCGTATAAGAACTTGACTGGATCCCATTTAAACGGCGCCAGGCGTCTATGGTTTCGGTGGCCCAACACGTTCGACAAGGGCTAATGGGCGATGGCCACGAAAGTTCTTTTTCTCGATCTGGGCCGATAAAAAGGAGAAAAAGGAGCCCAACTGGGGTTCGAAAATTGCACCGAGTTGAGTCTAGTGAACTCTTGTCATTGCCCACATAATTATAATTACAGATATAAGATCATTTCAAATTTTGCACCTCTGGATTTGAGTACCATGCGAATTGGATGAACAATTTATTGGGTTATGAAGGAAATACAAAAAATAGAATGGGATGTTTGGTTGCTACGACATACATTTCTATCGATTTCAATTTTGATATTGTTTTTGGCAAGGGGTAGTATTTGATTATACTCTATTAATTTCATTATGATTATTATAGTAAGGAGTTCTGGTGATATATCAAGGTTAATACAAGCATACTGTTGTATAAAAGATGGAGGAATCATAAGTTTAAGAATATAAAAAATATAGCATCCTCTCTCCCTTTCATCTATTTTTTATTCTATTATTCCTGGTTAATTATCAACCTTAACACTCCTCCCGTCTCAACATTATTATTGAAAAATTATATTAATCAAGAATAATATATCACCGAAACCTATTATCCATGACTTTTTATTTTGGCATTTAGTTTATCACTCTTATCTCAACTATTTCTTTTTTGTTTTGGGCATTTGCGAGTCCGAGAGTAATCTCCCAGGAGAAATTTGTCTGCACAAAATTCTATTTTACAACTGTATATATGGAGCGAATTTGACCTCAAACATTTGCGAAAACAGGGTAATGTATGTTACTTGGAAATTGATCAGATGGTTTTAGTACGTACAGTCCAAATGCACTAAAGCAAGACATCAAAACTCTACTAATTATGCTCTTATATGTATAAATCATTCTTTCAACCTTTAATTACATTGCTCAGTGGTTACTGGTAAGTAGATAGACCATAAATTTACATATTTACAACATTATCTCATCGTTTAATCACATTCTCAGTGCTTATGAGTATTTGATCATCATGAACTTATAGCATGAGACAGTCCCTATTCGATCATTGCATCATTTAGTGACTGAATAGTGATCGAATTGGGATCAAAATTGTCGATCTCTAAAGTCATTTTTCTTGTAGTGAGAGCATCCAGCAACTTAGCTGCAGTCTCCCATCCTGGAGAAAGAGAGCCCTGACACACAAGACAAGATCCTTCTTCTGTCGTGAGGGAACGAGAGAGGAGGAGACAGTAAGCACCTGAAGTGCGCGGAAACAGTGGCCGATCCTCCTACAAGTCAGTGGGGTCACGTGATCCCATTGACTTGGAAGGAGAGTTTTAGGGGAGTCTTAAAGATTTTTTTTTTATTTGTATAAGTTAAAATTTTATGTAAGGTGACCCCACTGAATTTAAGGGTGACCCTCCTAAATTCAAGTGATCCCACTGAACTAATGTTCAGAATCCGCCACTGCGCGAAAAGATGGAATATTCATGGCGCAATATGGTTGTGAAGCGGGCTTCAAGTCCTGCAGCGGCATGCAACACGAGGTTCGTCAGAGAGATGGCCACCGCTGGCCCTTCTGCCGGACTTCCAACACACCGTCGCCGCCGCCGGACCTCTGTACAAAAATCCCTAAAATCGACTGGTTATGTGGCCATTTCAGAATTTTTTTTTCAAGGATGTACTCTACATCCGTCTAAGGCGGGACATGACATCTGGTTCAACTCTCTCTCTCTCTCTCTCTCTCTCTCTCTCTCTCTCTCCTCTCTCTCTCTCTCTCTCTCTCTCTCTCTCTCTCTCTCTTCTCTCTCTCTCTCTCTCTCTCGGCGACATTATCTTAAGATTGCACCAAGAATGTTCTCTGGGGCGGCTCGAAGTCCGGAATTTGGAATATGTCATTTTACTCTTCCTCTAACATTCTCTCTCTCTCTCTCGGCGACATTATCTTAAGATTGCACCAAGAATGTTCTCTGGGGCGGCTCGAAGTCCGGAATTTGGAATATGTCATTTTACTCTTCCTCTAACATGCATTGAGTATGTGATCCCCAAGTCCGCCTTCACTAATTCACCTGCTGGCCGGCTAACGACTTCTTCGTTCTAGCTATTTGCTATTGATTACCATGCATACTTAAAGATCACACGCCTAGTTAGAATATGTTTATAAATGCAAGGTATTTATCCTCCCTGTATATTTAGTACCGTAGGTATCTTAACACTACAATCATTTTAATTTTATACACCTCATGTATATTTACCATATATAGACCACTAAATGTACAACTAATATGCATGTATGTCGGGTTTTGTTTAAAAATAGTATAGTTTGAAATTTTAATTTCATAAATGGACCTATAGCTTATGTCTAGTGGAGTCACGTGCTTCCACTAAATTTTTAAAATTTTATTAAAAAATTTAAATTTTTTTATTGATTTAATTTTGATTGAATTTTTTTTCCAAAGAAAATAACTCCATTGAAGTATAAACAAAATCTACGAGTACAATGTAATTTTTAGAGTAACTTCATTGAATAAAATTTTTAGGTCCGCCAATGTATGCACCTCATAGGTACTTACTTGTGTTCACAAGACAGAGAGATATAAACATGATCAAGGCCTAGCTATGAACTGGAAACAAACAGAAATGTCAGGGCCGGTGATCGATCACTAGGCATGACTTTATTTATAGGACAAGTTTTCCTTCCATGATCTGGCACATAGTAGCTAGCAGCAGCTTATTTTAACATATAAGGGGACATGCTGCGAGCTGCTAGAACAGAGTTAAGACAGACGACGACACGCCCGAAAGGATACAGAAGCAGGTACATCAGAAGAGTACGTAGAGCGGACAACGGGCTGCAGACAACATAATATATATATAGAGGATAAAATATAGATCGAATTGAACGGCGAAGCATGCATGCAGCACATAGATCTCACATAGCTTCAAAAGAACCAACGCCGCGAAGGGAAACCCCACAGGCGCGGGGAGCTTTCTGATCATCTCCGACCAGCTGCTTCAGGTTGATGGGGGCGGCGTAGGCCAGGTCTCCACTGTAGAAGACCTCGCCGGCATACTTGACGACTGCATAGGTGGGGTGTATTTGATCCCAGAAGGCATACTCGCTGCGGTTGGAGCACAACCTTGACGTCGGTGAGCAAGGTGTAAGCTCTACTTCGCCGTTCACCAACGCGACTTCACCACAGCAGGGTTGGACCACGTTTTTCAACCCTGTGACAAAAACTCAAATTAAAGTGAGAATCACGGTTTAGAAATATTTAATACATGTGTGTTGTGATACTTTGAAAAAATTTTAAGTTAGCAACAGTTTTGAAGGTAAGGTTTGTGAATTGTACTGTGGCTCTCACCGTATTTCTCAGGATTGCTAGTCGCATCTACGATCACAGCGTACGTATTCCCGATGGAATACTTCATCCCCGGCAGAGTCGAGCTGAGTTCCCCCAGCATCGCGGCCTCGGCATCGTTGAACGCTTGTGCGTAGAAGTTTATAAATTGCTCGATGGGTCCATTGTTCAGGACCTGCACAATCGGGATTCTCCCCCCATCCGGGACGTTGGCGACCGCAAACTTTCTGCCTCCAAGCTCGTACAGTTCCTGCCAAAAAACATGCTTGGGATCCTTGGCCTAAGATAATAACGAAGCAAATTAATTAAGATGTGATCGAAGATGTATATATATTAAGCCAGCGTATATATATGTTTTCTTTCACGTCTTGGCCATCCGTATGATCCTTCGCTGCCTCACCCTGAGCTGACTGCTGAACGTGGTGTTCATGTTGGCGACGAACTTTTCGACATTCAATAGGTCGTGTTCGATGACGTAACCCAAGTCGTTGGAGCCGCAGGTGAAGAGGAAGAGGGACTCGGAGAGCAGCTTTTCGTCGCGTCAGCGCCGATTTTCTTCTCCAGCAAAGTTTTCACGCTCTTGAAGTTGTCTATCTGCTCTCGCATGGTGAAGCACGTCTTAGTAGTGCCTGTGTCGTCCATGCACTGCAATGCCACAATTTCAGCAGGCAATTAATTGTTAGCTAGAGGTATACAAAGCAAAACCCATCTTAGAGAAGGAGAGCTAGCCATAACCTCATATATACGTGCGCATAATAAGCGGGAGGAACTTAATTTTGTGGATGTGGGTACGTACACCAGCTTAATTAATGGAGTTATATATTGCTATTGAAGCGTGATTTATCTGTTACCAAATCAAATTCTCATTTAATTTCTGTTCATCATTGCTTATATATTCAAAGACCAAAGTGCTTAATTCGATCGGCTGGTCCTGATCTCCTCTGTGAAAAACTTGGTGGCCGGCAGATAAACGTACGATGTTCCCAAGTCCGTACATGCAAACAGTCGATCGGAGGTCTTTATTTAATTCCGGCCCCCACATATGTACATGTCCGCGTGTTGGTATATATATATATATATATATATAATATATATATATAGGTCACCGACACATAGGTCAGAAATCCAACAAACAATGGTATCATGTATGCATGGATCCGGATGCTTTCCAAATGATATGTATATGCCGGTATCAGCTTTGGCCGGTGCTGATATATCAAAACTGTGTTCTTGTTGTATTGTGGCTGTTAATTTGCACCCAAGGCTAGCCGTACGTGTGAAGATGATTTAATTTGTCATATGGTCGTACGTAATAGATCGGAGTACAAACTTGTTAGCCAAATAATTATTCCAAATTTATGATTAGCCATTGCAGTACTTCTCCATGCCTGCAAATTAAGGGTAAGACGTTCTGAACAGTATTGTAGCTAGACATGAGGGGGAACTCAAAATAATTAAAAACAATTTCATGTTCAACTTGTGCTCTTATACCTCGAGCAAAATGCCGGATCCACCTGACGCGAAGTTTACCCCTTGCTTTACCGAGAGATTTTCCTCTGTCACGTCGACAAAAGGTGGCGGGCTTTGGTCGAAACCTATTTGTTTTGCTGCAAAAGTAGTACTGTTAGAAAGATTAAAGAGCTGGAAAAGAAAAATAAACGTTAAAATAAATAACTAAACTGTTCAAGATCTAAGTGAAGATAAGAACAAATTAAGTAATTAGTATTGATTATATATATATATATATATATATATATATATATATATATATATATACATCATGCATCATCTAGATCTGCATGTATATTAATTACCGATGACGTCGACGAAGTTGTAGCCGTTGGTGAACCTTCCCGTGGCCACGCCGCCGGGGAAGTCGACGCCGTAATGGGCGAAGTTGGCATGGAAGCCGTCGGGCAGGGCGTTGTTGTTTCCCACGTCGGACAGGGAGTCGCCGAACGCAAAGATGGGCGGCGGGTTAGCTGCATGGGCTGGAAAGATGATCATAGCAGCAGCCAAGGAGATGGCGAGGACAAGAGAGGAGACAGTCGTGCTCACAACTGGCGCCATTGGGATATATCAGATATATGGCCTGAGGCAGAGCTACTATAGCTAGCAAGCTCTCTTCTGCCACTGCCTCTGCTCTTGCTCTCATCCCTGGTATTTATAGACCTAGCTTGCCATGTTAAGAGTGCATGAAATCTCTCTCTCTTTCTCTCTCTCTCTCTCTCTCTCACTCTCTCTCTCTCCATGCAGACACCGAGTCACAGATGACAATTACGTTTATATTGACGTTGATATGCACACGTAAAGCCAGAAAATTAAGACAACACGTACGAGTCCAACTTTTTTTACTAGTAGACAATACGAGCACATGCGCCGAACATGGGCGGCGTCAAATAATTAATGGAGGGGGGGAACCGATGGTGCAATGATTGATCCGCGCCACGCCACGAAAATTCACGAGAAAGTCATCTATTGCATGCAGGGTGTGATTAATCAGTGCCGTACCGTCTATATATATTGTAGTCATAGTTTAATCTCACATCTAAATAAACGTAAGTGTGTTCATGAACAAGGCACCTATATCTCTTCCCTAAAAAAGACCTATTTCTAAGAAAAAAAAGGATAAAAATTCGAACAAGGGCTTATATTTCTCGAGATAGACACACTGAAATTTCACATAATATGTAGCACCATATGTGGAAAAATAAACAAAAAGTCATATGAGACACCTTTATCTTCACTATATATAAAGGGGGTTGTATACAGACATACTTAAGTCTTAGATCCAAAATAAGTGAAAATAAGTATATACTTATGAGCAAAATATATACCTCTTTTCCTGCCCACTTTGTTAAGGAGATACCCCTCGGCTAACCCTTCCCCAAGGTTTGAGGAGGGGGAAAACATTATCTAAGAGTACCTCCGGTTATTCTGGGTTATCCTTAGATAACTCTACCTCACCTCGTGAGGTGTGGTAGGAAAGATTAACCTTGGTTAACCTTTTTTGACAAAAAGAATAAAAAAAATGTTAAACTAATATGTTAATACTATTACATTTATGTACCTCCTGAAATGTGCAATTTTTTTTACCTTTTAATTAGAATAGTTAGATTTAAGAGGAAGGGGTAATTTTTTCACCCCATTTCTACCTCAAAAAATTTGAGGGGTAGCAAAGAGAGAAGTGAGGGTGTAGGCACACACCACTCCTCTTGAGGTGCACCAAATACTTCTCAAACAAATATTACTTTCACGTCATGCATGGCATGCATAATATATGTGTCCAAATTATATAAAATATGATGTGTATGGAACGAGGAGGCGGATGTCAATCCCACCCTTTACTGATCCACTTGGAAAGACTGCAAGTATTACTCATATATATATTTTTAGACTTTTCACCTAATTAAAGGCATATCGGCCCCTAAAGCGAAAGTTAATTGCAGAAAAATGTATACTTCGTTTACATGAATTGGTTATCCAAAGTCCTTGCAAGTAAACTTCTGTCTAAGTATATTTCCATAAGATATATATTTCAACCTTTTCTACATCACCGATTAAGAGATTTTGATATATAATTTCTTGATGAAGAGCAATGAAAAGATTGTTGTAGTTGTTGAAAAAATATCGTTCCTTAAGCGTTGGCCCGCATAGTACAATATGTGGTCGAAGAAACATCGACCATGCATGATTGGACTTGCACATGCACAGTCAAAAAAAAAAAAAGTAGAGGAAATCATCCAACGTCTGGATCGTAGAGTGAACGGAGTGGGAGGACATTGCCTCTTTCCTAATTAATATCTAAAACAATTCAAATCTTCCAAAAAATCTTCTTAATTCACTACAAGGGAAGTGAGATTTGTCAACAACTTTTTGTTAGCGGCTACAAAAAATCGTTGATATATAATATATGTGTCAACGGCTAAGAGAAGCCGTTGATATATGTCAACATATGTCAACGGCTGCCGATGATCGTGGACATAAACTTAACATATATCAGCGGCTACAGAGGTCGTTGACATAAGATTAACATATGTCAGCGGCTTAGTGTAGCCGTTGACATATGTTGATCATATGTCAACGAACTCGTGCGGCCATTGACATAAAATTAATATTTGTCAACGGCTATTCTAAGTGGTTGACTCCAAGTAGCCGTTGACATATATTAAAATTTGGTTAAAAAAAGAAACGGACCCACCCACCCGCCCTTCCTTGCTCTCTCCCCTTCCCGCCCCCCTACTTCTGCGCTCTCTCTCTCTCTCTCTCTCTCTTTCTCTCTCTCTCTCCTCATCACCACCCCGGCCTGTACCTCTCCCCGGAACAGGGGCGAGGAGCGGTACGCTCCCCAGATCTGAAGCTTGTGGAGAGAGGCGTCGGTGGATCTCGCCATCGCGTTCTACCCTTCTTCGTCTGCGGGGGCTGGCTCGGCAGATCGCGGAGATGGGGATCTTCGACAAGCAGCTACCCATGGACTACCTCCGGTCCGAGAAGATGATCTTCGTGCAGCTCATCATCCTTATGGAGTCCGCGCACAGGGCGATCACGTACCTCGGTGCTTGGATTCGCGTTGTGGACGTATATCTGTGGGATCTATATGCTATTTCACGTTTTCCACTATTTTCTGTTTGAATTCGCCATAATTGGGGTTGGTTGGTGTCGTTCGTGTTCTTGATCTATAGGCGGATCAGTAAATTCCAAAGAAGACGCGGAGATTAGTTTCTACTCCAATTCCATCCGGACGGGTCGCAAGAAGATTAAGCCACCTGGAGCAAGCGGTGGGCGCGGTGCCAGCGGTGGGAGCAGGTTCTACGTGGAGGCCGACATGAAGGACCACGAGAAGCTCTACGGCGCGCTGGTGGGGTGCAAGTGCAGGCTCAAGTTCGCGTTCAAGTGTAACCTCTCTGCGCATAAGAGGATCCAATCGGAGTGTTTGGAAAAACAACCGGCCGTGAATCCCCACAGCTGGAAGAGTGGCGTCTCCAGGAGATCAGATTCCATAGTTGGGAACATTTGAAGGGAAGAAGAAGGGAGGCTGTATGCAAACTGATGCACGCCCCTCCCAACTCTCACATCTTTCCCATGTGTATTTTGCTGCTGTGGAATCTGATATGCCTTGCTCATTCTTAATTCCTTTGTTTTTGCTGCTGATGATGATCTGAGAAATCTTCACAATTTCCCTTCCGGTGTTCATGGCGTCCTGTTTCATGGCTTGCACGTCAGAATTCTTTTTTTCTTTTACCCAGCTCTGTTAGAATACGACACCATCCATTTCGTTGATCTGTGCTGTTCTGTTCGAGTTCTCAAATTTTGTACTGCTCTTCTGGGACCTAGCGGAGCTAGAGCGGGGCGCCGATGCCAACGTGAGGCCCTCCTTCTATGCCAGCAGCGGCCCGACGTAGCGTCAGGCCGGCGGGCTGGACTGCTCCGTCGATCTGAAGCTGGGAAGGTTAGACTTCGGATCCTCCTCCTCCCTTGACAAATGCAGGGACCAGACGAGGACCTCCACGACGACGGCTAAAATTTGAGAAACAGGAGGAAGGTCACCGGTGGATGCAGGTCACCCGCCAGGCAGAGGAGAGGGGGAGAGGGGAAGCAGGACCGGGGGACAGGGGTTGCAGCAGGGCGGAGGTGGTGATGAGATTTAAAAAAAAAAATAGACCGCTGACATATCTTCTTTTTGTCAACGGCTAAAATCTGTTGACATATCCCTTATATGTTACCGTCGCTGACATATATCTAATATGTGACGGTTTATTATAATCGTTGACAAACATAAGTCGACGACTCATTTGTCAACAGATGTGTCAACGGCTATTAAGTCGCTGACATATGTCTATGTCAACAGACTTACGTCTTTTGTCAACGGCTATTAGCCGCTGACAAATCCCACTTCCCTTGTAGTATATTTAACTAGATCTCTACCCGTGCGTTGCACGGTTTTTTTTTTCAAATATATTTTAATTGTATGCATGGGTGAAGATCATTCTTTGAAATATTTCTCTTAAGTGGTGTGATACTACTTGTAGAACCTGAAATGGAGTAATTTTGATGTAAAAAATATTAGTTTGCAGAATATATGAAATATAATAAATTTTTTATATTTTCCTATATATTGAATTTAAGTACATTAACAAAATCCGTGTAAACAGTATGATAAAGATGAACAATGGTTACACATTCATTTATATAAAATTCTATTTGAAATCGAATAATAAGTTCAAACTCATAATGCATAAAGAAAGCGGCATAAAGAAAATGTCATAAATTACATGCTAATTTTGTAAAAATATAGGAATTGAATGAATAGTAAATATTATAGCTCTGATTTTTTTAAAAGAAAATTAAACTAAGAAAGGAAAAACGAAAAAACATGAATGCACGGTGAGTGACTGTAGCGCCACAATAATTGCTATATATAAAAATACAATTTTTATGTTATCTTTTTTATATTTAAAAAAATAAATAAATAATAATAATATTATCCAATCAGATTTTAAAAAAAAATTAAACAAAGACAAAAAAAAGGAAAAACTTGAATGAACTGTTACTACTGTAGCGCTACAGTATGCTCACTGTAGTGCTGCATTCATATATAGAGTTACTTGCGTGTGCGTGATGGGTCAGTAGTTCTTTGTTCGAAGAGGAACAAATAAAAACACACTTTACACAATCTGCTCTTTATTTTAAAAAATAAAACTAAGAAAAAAAGTAAGCTACATCTTCAAAGAACATTGCTTACTATTTATTACTGTTACGCTACAGTGTGTTACAGTAATTTGTATCAAAATTTATAAATTTTTTAAATTATTTTTTTAAATACTATAAATCAAAACAATTAATTTTACACAATCTGATCTTCAGAAAAAATAAAATTAAGAAAAAAAGTTACATCTTCAATAAATAATGCTTACTATTCATTACTATTGCGTGTCTCCTACATTAATTTTCATCAAAACTTATAATTTTTTAAAATTAGTTGTTTATATTTTAAAAAATATTATAAATCTACACAATTAACTTGACACAATCTTATCTTTAGAAAAAAAATAAAAATAAAAAAAAATCAGTTACATCTTCAATGAATAGTGCTTACTATTTATTACGGTTGTGCTACAGTCCGTGCAAATTTTTTTTCTATTTTGTGGTAACACGATGACACCATTGGATGTCATGGAGTTGGTGACGATAACTTTTTAGATTGCATAGTTCGTGGACGTTAGTTTGCTTACTATTTATTACTGTTGCGCTAACAGTGATTAAAAAATGTTAGAATAATATGAAAAGTTTAGACGTTAACAACACAAAAAGGATAATAGATATTATCAATTTATGAGTAGAATATAAAAATAAATTATCTTAATTTCTAAAGTAAAAAATTGAAACAAAATTATAATTTATTTGTGTGCAATTCGAGTAGATCAAAAAAGACATAAACAATGGTTAGGTGACTACAGTAATATCTGTTTATGGTATGAGTCTATACCCAGTGCGATGCAGGGAAAATTTTAGATATATATATATATATATATTATACATAAATATAATTATTTTAAATATAAATAGAACAAATATATCCCCGTCGGCGAGGACACCATCACCCATATTGGAGGTTTCTCCATCACCAATCAAGACTCAAGAGCAAAGCGGAGGCGAGTACTTGTATTTTTAAGATAAATAGAACGGCAAAGAAAAGTAAAAAATGCATGTGTAACTCAAGCAAATAAGATACAATACAATAATCATCATGAAACTAATGTGTTCGAACAAAGAACTACTAACCCAACTACGGGATCCAACAATAAAGGGAAGCACAGTGTGGCACTACGTGAAGATGAAAGGGGAAAAAAAACTTACGTCTCTTGCATGGTTCCCATTATGGAGCATGTTTAATGGCGTCCACACAGACACCACGAAGGAAGCAAAACCATCTACGGACGTTGAGGGAGGGGGTGCACTTTGGGTTTGGAGGCCGGTGAGGTCGCCGTAGGCATTGTGGGTGACAGTCGGAAGCCGGCGCCATCGATGCGACGATGCCCACCACGTACACCTTGTCATAGGGAAGCGCGTTGTTGGTGTTCGACACCGGCTTCGACGACACCCTAATGGAGTCGGCGGAAAAAACCTGCACCCTCTTGGAGTCAGGGCTGAAGGCTAGGTGGTTCGCCCATCCGTTGTCGCCGCTGCAGAAGAGCTTCCTCAAGTCGGTGTCATTGGGGTGGATCAAATAGAGGTCGGCAGGGGGTTACGTGAGCGGCCACGGCCGGGCGACGTGGCCAGCCGCGACTGAGCGTGACGCCAGCGGTGGCGTGGGAGGCGGCCGGCTTGGGGGGCTCGCGACGGGGCGGCTGCAAGGGAGGCGGTTCGCGGACTGGGAGAGGGGGCGCGGTGTGGCTAGCCGCGTGCAGGGGCAGGGGGGGTTGACTGGGGCTTCGCGACGGGGCGGCTGGGTGTGCTGGCCGCGCGCAAGGGGGGGGGGGGGGGCGCAGGGGCGTTCGCGAACAGGGGCGGTGGGGGTGTGCTGGCGACGGTTTCCGGCGGCAGGGGAGGTGCGCCCAAGGCCCCACATAGCAGTGGTTGGTGCTTGGGGTTGGCTTCGCGGTGGAGGGATGCAACGATGGTGGGGTGGTCAGTGGAATTGGCAAAACTGGGGCTCCGGAAATGGAAGTGAGCAGGTGGGGAAGAAAGGGGCCTGGGTGTTACACACACACACACACACACCACACACACAGAGAGAGAGGAGAGAGAGAGGAGAGAGAGAGAGAGAGATGAGAGAGAGAGAGAGAGAGAGAGAGAGAGCGAGAGAGAGAGAGAGAGAGAGAGAGAGCCGTTCCATTCTCAAAAGCAACTGTTCATTCCAAACAGATGAAGTAGTTTGGTTTTTAAACATGAAAGAAGCAGCGGTTGGAAGGGGGTGAGGAGAGAGAACGCGGAGGGAGGAGAGAGAGTTGGGAAAGATTGTTTACGTGGGCAGAGAGAGTTGGTGAGAGGAGAGAGAAAGAGAGTGGGGAGAGAGGTTGTTGACGTGGCTTCGTAGAGAGAGAGAGAGCGGAGGTTGTTTTTTTGTGCATAGGGAAAGAGAGAGAAGGGGTGGAAAGTGCGATGGCAGTTGAGAGGAGAGAGAGAGAGAGAGCGGAGGTTAGAGAGAGATGATGGGAAGTGCGGTAGAGAGATAGAGCGGTGGTTAGAGAGAGAGTTGGGAGGGGTTGTTGAGGTGGCGCTCTAATATGACAGGGTCAGGATTGAGTTTTAGTAATATATATAGATGTTAATTATCAGTTTCTTAGACATTATTGTCACTGAATTCTGAGATGCCATGCATGAAAATGGGTACTGTTGAGCAATAGAACAAGCTATATCGAGGTGTGCAGAATTAAACTGGTTTTAATTTTCCTTTTCTTTTTTTCCCAAAGTAGCATGATTGTTGGATCTCAATCCAACAGTTTGGTGATCGAATATTCCAGTTAGCAGATGAAGCTATATATATATATATATATTATATAATGTCTTTTATAAAAGTATACTCACCACATAATCACATTTTATCGTCCACGTAAGTTGATGGGAGTTAACCTCGAACATTAACTAGAATACTCAAATACTAACCTTGCAAATAAAAAAATGCAAATCCGATATTTCAATCGATTTTGTTTTTAACCATACATACGTATACATAATTAAGCCAGGGAATATTTATGGGCACGTATTATTGCCCAACTTACATGCACGTTTTTTCTTGCATCTGCCTCCACTAGCTATCATGGTCCCTGCTGCGCTGGCAGTGGTATATACGACATGCCAAATTAATTGCCAATACCCACCTAATTTCCACTTTCCACGTTAGTGCATGTGGCATATTGTTGTCCTGATCTCCACCATGGCACTAGATGGTGAAGGCGAGAGACAAAATTGGAGCATGCCTGCATGGTTAAGATATATACAATTAATGGTACTTAACTCATGCACGTATATACCCATGAAAATCTCTTTTACTAAATCGTGATATTGACATCTAAGACGCCTATGGAGGAGGGATCCAAAAATGAGGCTACATGATGGATCACATGCAATCTTATATAGAGAGATCTGATAGTGTCGGCCGCTGTCACATTTTCGTCTGCTCCACTTGTGGCAGACTCTACAGTATCAACCTTTGAATTTCAATCGATCTTTAGTTGGGATCCGAAATCTATTAGGCCTTTCTCTGCAGCAATGGGGCTAGAATTTTGTGTGCTGACTGAATTGAGACAATCTTTGGGATACTAGCTTCTAAGACAACTAGCAAGAGTTGAGATCAGTTCTCTTGTTAGGTCTCCAGACATGGAGGAAGAGCTATGATAGACCTCAAAGTCTGTTGTTGGATGGACTCAAAACTGTTATAGTCGGATTCTGACTGTTGATGTGCGACTTGATCTGAATTGATTACTTCTCAGCCTGACCCTTCAATTCCGAGGCTAACGCTGCTTAATGGATTGATGGCACCCAGTAGACATGGGCGGGCTCAAGCGGGGTGTCAGATCTCATGTAGGACTCTAAGATCGATTTGATTTGATTATGGATTCGATTTGATTTGTTAAGAAATAGAATATTATTGAGAGTAAGAGACGTATGAAAAGAGTAAAGTACGATAAGAGCAGTATGGCAAACAAAACAGTATGAGGCTTCAAGTACTTTCTACTAGTGGCAAATGATTGAGTCTGTATTTTAAGTTCTTATTAGATGGTTTTGGTAAGCAAATAAAGTCAAGAATTGAGTTCAGCTAGGGTCAGAATGGTAGCATGTATGGAAAGGGTTAAAGGTAATAATGAGAGCAACATCAGTAAAGTGTTTTGACAAGTATCTGATATAATCAGAGTAGCACAGCAGAAGCATGAAAGATTTATGACTTCCAGGAGTGTGGCTTGTAGCGTAGTTGTTTTAGTTGCTGTGTGGACTGGTATTTCTGTACCAGTCCTGTGGTTTCCTTTACTCTTTGGGAGTAGTGTTAGTTGGTGTGTTTAAATTTAATTGCAGCTGAATTACGTTTACTATTAGCACGTTTTGCTTCAATAGCTCTTCGGTGAGTGTTGCCGGTGAGACCGTTTATAGTTGAGGTCTTAATTTCCTTTGTAGTTCAGGTTGTTGCTTGTTTTGGGAAGTCTCTGCTGAGCGTGTGACATTTTGAGGCTCACTCCCTTATAGTTTCTTTCAGGAGTTAGTAATGTGTTGAGCTTACAGTGACGTTGTGGTAGACTTGTACCACCAGCAGTTAAACTTTAGTTATTGTTATGTGAGTCTTGCTCCTTCGGAGTATGCTCTAAGTAATTATTTTTTCTCTTGGACATATAATTCCACCCTTTACTAATCCACTTGGAAAGACAGCAAGTATTACTCATATTTTTTTACATTTTTCACCTAATTAAAGGCATATTGCCCCTAAAGCGAAAGTTTTTTTTTTGATAAGTAAAGAAATTGTATTAAATCCAAAAATATTTACAGAAACTTTGATCACACAAATAGTGATCTAAAGTAATAGACCCTTAAGAGGAGCTAGGAAAGTGCACCTCAACTTCAGAAAGGTGGAATGTTCTCACTCCACTAGCTGCACTCTAAGGTTCAAGAAGACAAGTAAATGAAGGAAAGAGAAGCGCAGAATGCATTGCATCATTACAAAGGTCACGGATCTTCTGCAAGAACGCAGGTCAGAAATAGATCGCCATCTTTTCATCTCTGAATAGAGAAGTTCCGCATGATGCGATGAGCTCTGAAGGAAAGTTATATAATTGCAGAAAAATGTATACTTCGTTTACATGAATTGGTTATCCAAAGTCCCTCTGCAAGTAACTTCTGTCAAAGTATATTCCATAAGATATACATTTCATCCTTTTCTACATCACCGATGAAGAGATTTTGATATATAATTTCTTGACGAAGAGCAATGAAAAGATTGTTGCAGTTGTTGAAAAAATATCGTTCCTTAAGCGCTGGCCCGAATAGTACAATTTTCTAGGATAATTTGTATGTGGTCGAAGAAACACCGTACATGCATGATTGGACTTGCGCATGCACAGACAAAAAAAATAAAAGAAAAAGTAGAGGAAATCATCCATGCGTCTCGATCGTGAAGTGGAAACTAGACAGCGCTATGGAGTGGGAGGACATTGCCTCTTTCCTAATCAAGATCAAAATTTAAACGATGCATTTTGCAAAACAACTCTGGCATGAGCGCATGATGGACATTTCCAAATGAATACGTCACATCCAAGGGCTGTGTACACATCACTAAATTCCAAACCAATATAATCACTAGGGGTGTAAACGAGTCGATACGTTCGACGAGTAGTTCGAAACTCGACTCGATAAAAGCTCGGTCCGACTCGTTTATTTAATTAACGAATCAAGCTTGAACAAAAAAAAAAGCTCGATTCATAAAAGAGCCGAGTCTGAACACATATGAGCTCGGCTCGATTGTACTCATGAACAGCTTGTTTAAGAGCTCGTTAAGAGCTCGATTAAATACTCGTTAAGAGCTTGTCTAAGTACTCGCTAACACTTCGTTTAAATATTTCTTTAAATATAATAAGTATATATTGATATAAAACATTTATTTATTTTTATACAGTTATTATTACAATATAAAATATTTATGAGGGCTTAAATGTCATAGACTAAATCCACAGTGTATATACACAAATTATGTAAATAATGATATATACACAAATCATGTAAATAGGAGCATGAACACAAAATTTAGTGTTGCAAGGTCCCCCAACATATCAAGTATCTTCTTCCTCCCGAGACCGACCTACGTAGTAGGTGAGCCCTCCGGTGGGGCCGAAGGGTGCATTGTCGGCCACTGGCATCTCCGACGACCACTGGGGACCATCCGTCAGTGGTAGACGGTGCTCTCGACGACCACAGTACAATCACCAACGGTGCAGAAAGGGGGCTTGGGCGGTGTGCGAAGGGGAGTTGCAGCACCGCCCCTACCTTTTCGCACACCAACCCCATCTCTTGCAGTGTCTATCTATTAATTTCATATTGCTTGTGATAAATTATGAATATATTTCAAACATTATATTAAAATAGTTAAATTAATCAACTTATCAAAACTATTGAGATATGAGCTTGAAATACGATAAATTTAGGTCTTATGAACGATCAGCTTTTTACTTGTAGATTGGATTGGATTTACTTATATATACGAACTCGCAAATTCAATTAAGCTCGTTAAGATACTCGTTAAGAGCTCGAGCTCGAGAATATTTAAACGAGCCAAGTTTGAATATGCATTTTCAATACTCGAGTTCGGTTCGAACTCGATTAAAAATTAACGAACAGAATTTGAGCAGCATACTACTCGGCTCGACTCGACTCGTTTACACCCCTAATAACCACATCCTACAATAGCTATCCAATCTGGAACCCGGCCACTCTATATAGCTTGAGCGCATGATCATCGGTAAAAATAGTTTTCCCTCTAGAATGGTCAAACAAATTTTAGCAAATATATGATGACTATATATTACATGACATCTTAATGTATCTTAAAAGATTAATATGGCTAAATGCTAGGAAAAATAGCCATAACAAAGGAAAAGATGGAAAAGGACTATGATTACAATGATCTACATTATTATATGATCAGTTAGAAGGTTTTATATATCTCTTTCTGTGGTTTCTCTTCAAAGCTAGGAATATAGATTTATCCATAATTTGTGCCTTTTGCATATAAATAATAATAATAATAATAATATAATAATAATAAGGCAATTAGAAAGAGAAGAACACAGTTCGGAGTGGAAAGGATGGCATTGGATCTAAATGATCAAAAAAATTAGAGGCATATATATCAAAAGCAAATTAAGTACAGATCGTATATCCCCACTGTCTCTTTAAAGGATGCATGGCATTAGATTCGAAGTTTCAAAATATTAAAGTTCAGGTTGTATATTTCATATGTCTCCACTATATCTTTAGCGAGTCTTGCAACCATCT
This sequence comes from Colocasia esculenta, assembly GCA_014218235.1. NCBI lineage: Eukaryota > Viridiplantae > Streptophyta > Magnoliopsida > Alismatales > Araceae > Colocasia > Colocasia esculenta. Next base: position 3,099,818 of record CM024753.1, read on the forward strand.
GCACTGGAGATTGCCAAACAAATGTTAGAAGATCATCTCCATTCGGGGCAGCACGTACCTGATCTTCTTCTCTGATGCCTTCTCAAAGGTACCGTACACAGACAGAGTCCAGCTTCTGAAAAGCCGATTTTGTCCAGATGACAAAACGGCGAGGTATAATATTATAGGGAAAAAATAAGAGACTTAACAATATCATCACAAAATAATAGACCTAAGAGGTATATATATAATAGCAACTTCACGTGGTTCTTCCTTATATGAAAAATAAATATACCTCCTGTGGAAATAGATTTTGTGGATCCATCACAAATTTATTTTAAAATTTAAATGTTCTTTTATCATGTTCTCATGTGTATAGATGCGTATTGTGAATTCAAGTCCCGTCGGATGTTACTTGAGCGACAGTGACGAGAGATGAGCCTGCAATCGCATAGCACAGGCGTGCCAGTCACCGAAGTGACAACATGTCTGCCTCCGAGAGTCGGAGGATTTTGGGTCTATTCGCGCGCCGTCTGACTTCGTCAAACGAAAGTGGAGATCGGGTCGGGATCAAGATCCCGTCGTTGTCTAAGCGCAACGACGTTAATTACATCCCTCTAAGAGAAAAGACCGTTCATTAATAGCCAGAATAAAGAGTCTCGTGGCCTTTTAACAGAAACATCCGATAAAAGATGTGCGCGAAAATGCAGATATAGCTGCGCCAAACGTGAGACGACTAGAATAAAACACTCGACGTATTCTTTTTATTTCAAGATCGTTTAAAGAATTGAGTTGGTTTCAACATTATTTGATTTGATTTGCTTCTTTTGGTCTTTTATTTTTTTATACTTGATATTTTATTGGGGCTATTTTTTTATCTGTTGGTCTCTTGATTTGATTTAAATTTGGTTGTTTGATTTAATCTTTTGATGGTTAGCTTAATGTGGGGTTTTATTTTTATCTAAGATCTCTTTTCAGTTGAATTTATTTTCTTTAGATTTATTCAAATATGAAATTCTTATATGAACTTTGTTCGGGGCTATAAGGTTTAACCAGAGTTATTTAATTTGTTTTCTTTTTTTGTTTTGTTTTTTTTTGTTTTAGATTATTTTGTTTGATCTTTAGACTTTAGGTTCATTTTGGAAATTTTCTTTTGTTGTGTTTTCATTTTATGCTATTGGATTTGGTTGCAGATTATTACGCTATGATTTCTTTGAATTTAATTGTAGCATTTAAGTTTATTTAGATGGTTCTAATTAATTATTATTTTTTATTAAATGCTCTTCGCCCTATTGCTTTGGCCCCCTTTTTTTAATCAACTTATTAAATGGGAGGGAACGAATGGGAGTGCAAGTGTGTGTGCTTGTGTGCATGAACGGGGGCACTGTGGCTGAATAGCAGGGTTTGTAAATGGGAAAATTTAATTAAAATGGGTTGGTATGTGTACAGGTTTAGGGTGAGGGATTTATCTATTATTTTTTGTGCATGGTGGATGGACGAGTAGTGAATGGAGAGGTATGGAGTGCGGATGTGTATTGTGTTATTGGGGTTGAAACGGTAACAATATATATATATATATATATATATATTTATTGGGGTTGAAACGGCAAGGGTATGTGTACTGCTGCTGAACGGCGGCCTTAAATGTGCAGAGGGCTGAACAATGGGTCTTTTTAGACAGGATATAACAGTGAGAAAGGCCATCATCGCAGCCCAAAATTTATTTCATTATTATTTATTTATTATACTTTTTTTTTCTTTTAATATTTTATGTGTTTTCACTTCTATTATTACTTATTTTCTTGTCGGTTTAATCGCTCTGCTCATTTGCTGTCTTTTCTTTATTTATTACCTTTGTTGTTTGGCCTTCATTGATTTTCTCATTTCTTATTATTATTTTACTATTTGTTTTATTTATTTATTTATTTTGTTTGTTCTCGCGTTTGATTCGTCGACCGAGGGACGTGCGCCACACCGACGCATATTCGTCTCATTCGTACACATATAGATAAATGTAATACAAGTCGATAAAATAACGGCCGATGGAATAAATGTTAAATTGACAGAAATCCGGTCGTATGATATCATCCGATTTGATGGTAACCATCTCTGCCCACCATATGTCGGGATGGTACCCGAGTACGCTCACCTATGAATCCGAGGTGGCGCCCACAATGCAATATTCGCCGAACAATGACGACGCAATATTCACCAATGGCGCCGAGTTGCAACACAAGTTGCCCGGTGGCCATATTGACATAAATGTATTCCGAAATCATCGGTAGAAACGGATGAACACCAAACTCGAGTCAAAAATTCGGCAGCACCTCCCCTTAGTTTGCACATTTGGGGGGATTTGCATGACATCTGTCCACTACGATGGAGACGGTGCCAACAAGATGTTGATGCTGGGGGCAACAACACCACGGTACACGACACCGGTTCCCAAGGCGTACCCGAGAAGACCGGTATACCGAGGCCAGAAGACGTCATGTTGGGACGATGTATTATTTTCTGTTTGACCCCTTTCTCAGTGTATGCTCATGAATGGGTGGCTATACTGACCACCAAATCACATACACATCTGAAAAGGAGTATAAGGGACTGAAATGACAGGATTCAAATGGGGACAGACCTGAACGACAGCCCCCGAGTCAAGTACAGTCCTGAACGACAGCTCTCGTGTCAGGTCCAGTCTTGAACGACGACCCCCGAAACAAATATCACCCTAAATGGCTGGGAAGAGCTTGAACGGCGGCCCTACGCAAGCACTGCGCAAGGCTACCGTTTAAGCTTAAACAGTGGCTATTAAATTAGCGCAAAAGGGGAAGGATGGTGAACGACAACATTACGTAAGCACTGCACAGGGCTGCCGTTCAAGACCCCCAACACTTCAAACAGGGAACGGTGAAGCCAAATTGGGAAGAGGAGGGGTGAACGGCAGCACCGCGTAAGCACTGCGCTGGGCTGCCGTTCAAGGCCCTCAACATCCAAACAGGGAGCGATGAGGCCATATTTGGGGAGAGGGGGGTGAACGGCAGCACTGCGTAAGCACTGCGTACTACTGCACAGGACTGTCGTTCAAGCCCCCATCACCTCAAAAAGGGAGCAATAAAATCATAAAAATTAAAGGACATTTTGGTGTACAAAATCGGTATTCCATGAAACGGTTCTGAGGTTTTTGGGCACCGCTTAAAGGGGAAGATCGCAAGTAAGGAAAATGCCTAGAGAAATAACGGCCAACACATCTCACATGGAAGAGTGAGAGCCCAGCATCGGAACCTCTGAGATGAATGGTGGGGAAGCAATGGCGTGAGACCATGCACATTTGAGATGACGGTGCAGGCTCAAACTAAATTGACACGAACAATTATATGAATTAGCTAAAAAAAAGGGTTGGGTCAATTTAATCCCTGAGAACCAGACGTGGATATTACTTTCATCCCCAACTTGAGAACATCCGGAATCCTACCTATGATCCGGACCAGGTAAGCATGAATGGAGGCGGCTCATGACTTAAATCAAAAACTATTGAAACAAAAGGGGGGTGATTATGGGGCTATTCTCAGCAATCCAATGGCCTGAAAACTGGGGCAAATTCCAGGTTTATTCAGTCCCTCTGTGAGCGATACTGGTACCGGATTAGGCAGCTCATTCTCACAGGGGAAAGGGGGGCCTTTATCTTCTCTCCCGATGCCTAGAAATCAGTAAAAAAAAAATCAAGCACACCATCATACACAGTAACAGGAACAAACAGGCATGCACATGTATATGGGATATCATAAGGTTGATATTTCGAAGGAAGATAAAGTACACGGGGGGAAGAGCCCTTAGAAAGAAGAAGATAAAAGAAAGAAGGGAAATCCGAGATCCTCCCCTGTTGCTGCTCTCACCTCTCCCTATTCCCTTAATCACCGTACACACCACCCTCTTCCCAAGGAAAACGGGCTGGAGCTTCTCTTCCCCTCCATCCGTTCTTCCGCCGCCAATGGAGAAAACCCTTTTCGCAAGAAAGCTTTCTCCCTTTTTTTTGCTGCTGCTACGCCTTCTTCCAAAGCGATCTGCCCCCTTCTCCTCTGGTTGCGATGACCCTTTTTGCATGGGAGGGCTGAGGTGGCCAAACCTCCTTCTCAAACTTTTATACATATTCACCATATATGCCATTTGCTTGCTGAAGCTGTAAGTTGTTTACTGCGATCTCCTTTTGGGCCTCAGCCCACTTGTGGCCCAAAGGCCATAAAAAAAAATGCAGACACCTCCCTTACGTTTCCATGAAAATAAAGTAATAATGTGTATAAGTCGCTAAAAAAGACACAAGGAAAATGGCCTGTCATATCTTTTGCATTTCACAGTTTACATACTTGCCGAAACACATAAAAGTCTCAAATTTGGGAGACTGCTTAAACAAAATATCAATAGAGATGCAAGTATTATATCTTACATTTCACACTGTCCTGGCACACATCATTGCCAATACATGAAAAGGCACAAACTGGAGACCAATCAAGCAAAACGTCATTAGAGATGGAAGGTTTAATCTCAGAATAAGGTAGTGGATTCAGGTAATGAACACAATCAAAATAGTTTAACATGCTTGATTACATCCACAAAATTATGAATCATTCAATCTAAACACAACTTGATACGGAAGCCACTGCTTGCTTGGCAACGGTGAGCAAGAACTAACATTTGAAATAGTGACATCTGATCTCAAGTAAAGGATACTTATATTCCATTAATGCTCCGTAGTAAAGTAAACCAATTGTTCCAGTATATGTCCCCCAACTTCGCAAAATACTGAGAATAATGCCATGTGACATGAGATGCAAAAAAGTGATCACGCATAAGATTTGATCCGTTCTACTCCCTATTTGAGTTGAGCATTCCAAATGAGAAAAACAAATAAGATTTGATTAGTTTGCATCTATTATGGTAGAAATGAATGGCAGCCAGTCAACTATAAATCAAGCTGGAAGACGTAAGACATCAAATTTAATTCAAAGCCAATGTGATTTTTTCGACATCATCAAATTAAACTCCGCAAGCAGCACTAGAGCTGTTCATAATACGGTCCAACCGTAAAATCGAACCGACCGGACCGGTTACAGTTTGTTCTTTTCGATTTCATGGCCAAATGGTTTAGTTCGGTTTCAAGTTAGAATCGAATGAACTGAATATAGATATATATTATATAATATAAAAATTTATAAAAAAAATTGCTAGCGCAGTGGAGGGCGGCGTCGCGCGCCTCCACGCGGCGACCACCACAAAACACCTCATTTTGCCATGTTTTTTGCATTAAAAAAATGCCAAAAATGCTAAAAAAACTAAAAACGTCAAAAAAATTGGTTTCGGTTGAACCGAACCGAACTATTCGGTTTCACTGAATGAAACGTTCAGTTCGATTTTCTCCAAAAATAGAGAAAACCGAACCGAACTATGTACACCCCTAAAAACACAACTAACATTTTACTGACAAGCAAGAGAGCTACATAGCAATATTAGAAAAACAATGCATTATTTCTCCATCTTTGATCAAATTTTCTATATCCTGATACTTATTAACAAGAAAACTAAATGAACGATGTAATATCATCACACTGACCTCCCACCAGCTAGAATCGCACCAGTAATACGGAGCACCATAATTGAGTTCATGTACTTGCTCATTTCAGCGACGACCCATGCAAATTCATGAGTCGGGACTCTAAATTTCCATTTACAAGTGCTCCTGCATAAGATGAATGGGCACAAATGGTAACTAGTATCAACAAGCTATACCCAAACATCATTAATGGAAAGCGATCAGAAAATAGATTATCAGAGACAATGAAACCATTTCTATCTAAAGGCATTCAGAAACAAATTTATGAGGTCCAATAGGCAGATCGTATATATTCAGTATCGATAATGCCAAATATATCATCATGATTATCGCAGTTATATATGGAATGACACTGTAATGGTATACCTTAGAGATCGGGGGCCTCTTCTTGTCTAGCTTCTCCTTATTGGCCTTCACCCTCTGGTCCTCGGCAAGCAGGGCCTATACTTAGCATAGGTAGGGGTTCAGCTTCATCATGCGTTCAGATTCTTCAGCGCGCGGGTTCTTCTTA
>CM024753.1:3106012-3338405 GCA_014218235.1 Colocasia esculenta
TCCACCCTAGTGTCAAGAAAGTGTACTTGTTCATGTTTTATATAATTGATTTATATGAGTTCTATAAGATATGAGAACATGCGCATATGTAAGCTCTATCTATTTGTTTATTATTCAATAAAAGTTGTCTTGACACCATATATGATTGGTAACCCAATTGAGACTTGTGGTAAAGAAATACTTTTTAAGGATAGGCTAATCAAGGGTAGGTTAACTATGAAACTAACTCATTGCACTTTGCATATTAGAAATGAGGTTGTTGAGGTAGAGCTGTGTTTCGTGGAGGTCGTATTGTAGGACCTTCCAATTTTTATGTTATACCTTTCTATGGATAGCCTTCCGGTGTGTTCTGTTATTTCAATATGCGGTGGACTAATTCTTTGTTGTCAGTCCCGTTACCCTACATTCGTAATTTGTCTGTGTGACTTGTAGCGTAGTTGTTTCAGTTGCTGTGTGGATTGGTGTTTCTGTACAAGTCCTGTGGTTTCCTTTACTCTTCGAGAGTAGTGTTAGTTGATGTGTTTATATTTAATTACAGTTTAATTACGTTTACTGTTAGCACGTTTTGCTTCAATAGCTTTTTGGTGAGTGTTGCCAGTGAGATCGTTTATAGTTGAGGTCTCAATTTTCTCTGTAGTTCAGGTTGTTGTTTTGGGAGATCTCTGTTGAGCGTGTGATATTTTGAGACTCACTCTCTTACAGTTCTTTTTAGGAGTTAGTAATGTGTTGAGCTTGTAGTAGCGTTGTGGAAGATTTGTACCACCAGCAGTTATGGTAGACTTGTACCACCAGCAGCTAAGTTTTAGTTGTTGTTATGTGAGCCTTGCTCCTTCGAAATATGCTCTAAATAATTATATTTTTCTCTTGGATATGTAATTCCACCCTTTACTAATCCACTTGGAAAGACAGCAAATATTACTCATATTTTTTTAGATTTTTCACCTAATTAAAGGCATATCGGCCTCTAAAGCGAAAGTTAATTGCAGAAAAATGTATACTTCGTTTACATGAATTAGTTATCCAAAGTCCCTCTGCAAGTAAACTTCTGTCAAAGTATAATTTTATAAGATATACATTTCATCCTTTTCTACTCACGGATTAAGAGATTTTGATATATAATTTCTTGATGAAGAGCGATGAAAAGATTGTTGTAGTTGTTGAAAAAATATCGTTCCTTAAGCTTTGGCCCGCATAGTACAATTTTCTTGGATAGTTTGTACGTGGTCGAAGAAACAATATCATACATGCATGATTGGACTTGCACATGTACAGACAAAAAAAAAGAAAGGGAAATCATCCAAATGATGCATTTTGCAAAACAGCTCTGCGCATGGACATTTCCAAATGAATACGTACGTCATATCCAAGGGCTGTGTACACATCACTAAATTCCAAGCCAATATATATAACCACATCCTACAATAGCTATCCAATCTGGAACCCGGCCACTCTAGCTTGAGCGCATGATCATTGGTAAAAACAGTTTTCCCTCTAGAATGGTCAAATAAATTTTAGCAAATATATGATGACTATTACATGACATCTTAATGTATCTTAAAAGATTATGGCTAAATGCTATGAAAAATAGCCATAACAAAGGAAAAGATAGAGGACTAAGATTACAATGATCTACATTATATGATCAGTTATAAGGTTTTATATATCTATGTCTGTGGTTTCTCTTCAAAGCTAGGAATATAGATTTATCCATAATTTGTGCCTTTTGCATATAAATCAAAAAGAAAAATAATAATAATAATAAGGCAAGAAAGAGAATATTACAGTTCGGAGTGGAAAGGATGGCATTGGATCTAAATGATCCAAAAAATTAGAGGCGTATATATCAAAAGCAAATTAAATACAGATCGTATGTCTCCACTATAATGGAAAGGATGGCATTAGATTCACAGTTTCAAAATATTTAAAGTTCAGGTTGTATATTTCATATGTCTCCACTATATCTTTAGCGAGTCTTGCAACCATCTGCAATGAAGATTGCCAAACAAATGTTAGAAGATCATCTTCTGTCGAGGCCGCACGTAGCTGGCCTTCTTCTCTCTGATGCCTTCTCAAATGTACCGTACACAGAGTCCAGCTTCTTTTTTAACAGGAAAGTATGGTGTACATTCATTTCAAATAGGAGATAATACACTGGGTATGTAGGAAGCGTGGACAGACCCCAACGCAACCAAATTCGCAACAGACAGCTGTTCAAGTGTATGAAGCCCAAATGGACGCATGTCCTTACAAGATGACAGGACACCCAACCATCCACTGGATAGACCGACCATCGCATAAGACGTCGGATGAGCACGTCGGATGGCAGCAATCCGGATAGAATACGTAGACTCACAGACATCCACAACGCCAAGGGGGAGCTCGATAAAGGCAGACCAGTAGATAACTTCCAGAGAACACCAAGAGGGGTGTGAGACTGATGATACGACGGTAAAATCTAGAGATCTATGAACAACACACCAAATAGGAACACAGCTACACAAGATACTAAGATCCCATCCAACTTCCGAAAAGCCGATTTTGTCCAGATGACAAAACGGCACCGTATATTATAGGGAGAAAAAAAATAAGAGACTTAACAATATCATCACAAAATAATAGACCTAAGAGGTATATATATTATAAAAACTTCACGTGGTTCTTCCTTATATGAAAAATAAATATACCTCCCTTACGTTTACATGAAAATAAAGTAATAATGTGTATAAGCCGCTAAAAAAAACGTCAACAAATTACAAGGGAAATGGCCTGTCATATCTTTTGCATTTCACAGTTTACATACTTGCCGGTTAACACATAAAAGTCTCAAATTTGGGAGACTCATTAAACAAAATATCAATAGAGATGCAAGTATTATATCTTGCATTTCACACGGTCCTGGCACACATCATTGCCAATACATGAAAAGGCACAAACTTGGGAGACCAATCAAGCAAAACGTCATTAGAGATGGAAGGCTCGATGAGGTAGTGGATTCAGCTAATGAACAACAACCAAAATTGCTAATGTGGCTGTGAAAGATAGGCGAAATATTGTTACCTTTTGGGAGGCTCATAATTTACCTCATCTTTGTAAGGGGCCAATAGTTATTGATAAATCTGGCCTTATGGATGTCAGATTGATTTAATGGGGTATGCCCCATAATATTTTGTATGAGTTCTATTTAATATCTTTTTGGCCCAGGTCGCCCTCATCAGTGGAGTGAGAACACTCTTCCCCCGGGGGGAGGGTGTACTCTCCTGGTTTGAGGCCCTGAGGATATTTTTACAACAAAAAAAAAAACAACCAAAATAGTTTAACATGCTTGAGTACATCCACAAAATGAATTGTAACTGTGGTGGCCATTTCTAGCCACCTAGGCCTGTGAGGCCCATCGCAACCCATCATCATCTCTCGGATGGACGTGGCCCTTCCGCTGGGTGTCACGTGTTCTCGAAAGACCATTTAGGAGATCCCGAACGCTGGTGGAATGTCCAAGCACCACCAGGCACTCAGAGACAGTCTTCGGACGTTCCACACCCTGTTCGGCCTGGGCGCCACCAACCGAACGAGGGTCACCTCCAAAATACCTCCACACTTTTGGCGTCGTCTGTGGGAACGACAACAGCCATGGCTCGTGGACGATCATCGTACCAGAACGTCAGAAGCCGGATGACGAGGTCCCGTCAGTCGCGGGCGGACTCTCGTCAGCAGGTTCCCTCTGTCGACATCGTCATCGCCCCCGCCGGTGCAACTGGTGGCATCCCTGTCGTCGCCGTGCCTGCGACCACCCTGGAGGTAGCAGAACTTCGGGGGCAAATGCAGCACCTGATGGGGATCTGCTTGGGACTCCATGCCCAGTTGGCCAGGCAGCCGGTCCCGCCGGTCTCTCAGCCGCTAGAGCATCAGGCGGAGTCGTCTCATAGGTGATCTCGCGCCCCTCCGGCGCCTCAGGAGCAGCAGGTGGACTCGCCGCGATTGTCTCACCGAGCCCCCTCCGATAGGCGCACCCCGGAGCGTCGCGGCCGCTCACCGCATCACTCCGTCGCGGCCCCACTCTCCGTGCATTCTGTCGTAGGGGCCAACTCCCACCGGCCTAGGCACGAGGCATCCCCACCTTCCGACCAGGAGTTGGCCAGACGTCTGCCCCGCGTCGTCGACCTGGAGCATCACATGGACGCGATGGTCCAGCGGACAGAGGGGAAGACACCAGTGGAGGAGGACCTGGCCTTCCGCTCCCCCTTTATGGAGGAGATCCTAGAGGCTCGGGTCTTCCCCAAGCTCCCTCTGCCCACTGTGGAGGCTTTTTCCTTGATTGGGCCGGAGTCGCACGGGCCTACACCTCAAGAGGGAAGGAGATGGTCGCCGATAGCGGACAGAAGCCTGGGATCACCAGAAAGACGTCAGGAGGCTTGGTTGAAGAACCAGGGAGAACCCTCTGATGCCTAAGTCAGTAGTGGACTTGAGAGGAGGGGAGTTCTCATGTGTGAGTAGCGCGAGGGCTTGTGTGGGCCAAGTTGCGTTACATTGCATGGTGCTGTACCTGAGCCTTTTATAGGCGTGAACGTTGAAGGGGAGGGACGGAAGGTCCCTGATCACGCCCGAACGGTCGCACCGGTTGGCGCGTATGACGGGGGGTTACACACCCAGACGTCCGTTGGAGTGTTCGGCAGTTAATGCGTTTTAGGTCGTGGGGCGCGTGGCCTGTAGCAGTTATAACCACCATGAGAACGTGAAGAGGCTACTCGGACATCTTTGGCCAGAGTCACCGAGCAGGTAACCTATAGGGAAGGTTGGACCCGCTGTTCGATAACCGTAATGGCTATTCGGTGCGTATTGCCCGGGGCGATAGTCGGGCCAGCGGATCTGAGGCACGCTTAGGTGAGGGGCCTGCTCGGTAGGCCAGGGCCTGGGACCGAGCAGGTCAAGGGGAGCCCGGAGGCGACCCCGGCTCGGAAGAGTTTATACTTGACCCGAACAGGAAGGAGGAACGTCCAGCGAGGCGGGTCTTGGAGCTTGATGGCGCTCGACATGGCGATTGCTTCTCAGAGCCCTATGCACGGTCCTTGTGGGGACGTGGCACACAGCAGAGGGGCCACGTCTGGTAGGGGGACCTCGACGGGCCCGGATGGATTGCGAGGGCCAAGGTGGGCTTAGGTGGCAAGAACTGGCCACCACACTTGCCCCCCAAGCCCTCGAGTGGCTCGGGACTCGGAGCACTTGAGGGCGGTGACCTGCTCGGATGTCATCTCCGCATTAAATGTGATATCGTCCCGGAGATTCGAACAGCCGCATGACGATGCTGCTTCTGGGGGATTCTCCTCGAAACGGAGCCTTTATGATGATCGTGGGGGTCGTGTCAAACCACTGCACGCCGCCCTCGAACGGTCACCAACGGCACACCGAGGAGAGACTTGGAGCGGAGGGAAACGCCGCTTTTGGCCCGCTTCGAGTTTCGCGCCCCTCCTTATAAGGAAGAGGAGGGGGGCGAAGGCGGGAGCCACGCCTTCGAAAACTTTCTAGCGTTCACGCTTTCAAAGCTTCCGTGCCTTCTAGCCTTCCATCATCTTCTTCCCGCGCCTTCACCGTGTGCTTGCATTGCGATGACGTCGAAGAAGGGGAAAGCCGCAGCCGTCGCCGGAGCGAGCGGCGCAGCTCCAGTGGCACCCCTGCGAAAGATGTACCGATACTTCGAAGGCCTCTGTGAACGGTACCGGATCGGGGCGGAGTACGACATTGTCATCGCGGAGGAGGAAGACACGTACTTCATGCAACGGCCTTGGTGCATCGCGATGTCCAAGGATCTGCTAGAAGCACGGTTCCGCCTTCCTTGCCGGCGGTGGCTCGCGATTTGCTAAACGCCTGGGGGATCGCCCCCATTTAGTTGACGCCGAACTCGTGGCGTACGATCTGCATTTTCTGTATCTTCTGCAAGTTGCGGGGGATTGAGCCGACGACGGACCTGTTCCGGAGCCAGTTTAGCTTGGCGGGGTCGCTGGGGACCAGATTCGGTGTCTATTACACCAAGCACCGGCCCAACAGGATGCGGATTGACTTCCCCGAGGTTTTCGAACAACAAGGGGTGGACGCACAGGATGTTGTTCCTTGCCCGCAACGTAGGAGCACCAGAGTGGGGTTTCCACCGGTGTGAAGGAGGTGAACGCCAAGGACAGCTACCCCTTCATGAAGAGTGACGTCATAGCGCTTGCGGGCCGCCTCAGCAACATCTTCGTGGAGAGGGCGGAAGAGTACATTACTGAGGCCCAGCTCATCCAACACGGGCTCAGTCGAGCATGGAGTAAGTGATTTTTACCTGTTTCCCTTTCCTTTGCTTTAAGTGGCCGCTTCCTCTGACCCTTTTTTTGTAACCGTGAAGGAGCTGGCCGCTGGCCTAAATACGGAGGAGATGGCCTCTATACTGAGCAGATTGTCGTCACGGCGTTCGTGGCGTATTCGGGAGAGGATCCGCCTCCGGCTGGCGCGTGAGCCGCCCTGCTGAGAAGCAGGGTGGCGAGAAGGGGCCTTTGAAGATAAGTCTTCGAGGAGAAGCTGGATCCAAGAGGGAGAAGAAGGGAAGAGAAGCGCGTGGCCGGCCGTCGAAGAGGAGGCCGAGCAGGAAGAAGAAGTCCCCCAGCTGATCATGCGTAAGAAGAGCGCAGCTGGTGAAAGCGGCCAACAAGATGAGGCAGACCCAGCGGGGGAAGCGCAACTCGCAATTGCAGAGAGGGAGGCTCGAACCGGGGTTGGTCATCTTGAGTGACCACTCCGAAGAGGGGTCCACCGGGGGGGCAGACTACCTGAGCGGCAGTTGCAAGACCTGCAGCAGAGCCGTTGCCCCAGGGAACCGTCACAAGTCGCACAGTGGCGGCGGCTGAAACTGAAGTGTCCAGCACAGGGGCTGGACGAGCTGCGACTGGGGCAGGATTGCTCTTGCGTTGGGTCCGTCTACCAGGGAGGACGGAGCGGCGCGCGCCGACGAGGTGTCAAGCGCCTTGGCGGGGGCTGTAACCGGTGGAGATGCCACCGCAGCCCAGGCATCTTCCAAAGGGGCCGGCGACGGAGCCCACGTTGCCAACGTGCGGAGGGGGTGATTGTCGCGACAGTGCCCACGGCGACCGAGGAGGAAGGGGTTGCCACCACTTTGCCCCCCACTGCAGTACTTGTCGAAGCTCCTGCGCAGAAAGTTACCGCAGGAGGCGAAGTCGAGGGAGCTCAGGGATCTCTCGAAGCTGCGAACAATCAGGAGGTGGTGGCAGCCGTGGTCACCGCCTCCGGGGTCGCCGAAGGAGCTGATCGGGCGGAACCGTCCAGAGGGCCTTCCGTTGACCGAGCAGACTCTGAAGAGGACCGAGTTCCTCTGGCACGATCACTGAAGACCAAATCCACGGCACGGCCTTCAGCGTCGGCCCTGAAGGCAGTCCTGGAGCACCTCCCAGGAAGCGTCCCCAGGGAGCTCCCCTCTTGCCCGACCGCACCTCAGCTTGAGGTGCTAGCACCGGTGCCAAGGGTTGAGCACAGAGAAGACCCCCAGGTGCTCGGGGGGCGAATACCAGCGAGAGTCCTAGCCGAAGAGGAGGCCGAGGAGGAGATTGACGTAGAGGTGCTGATGGACTGCGCCTCGAAGTCGCTGGCAATGCTGAAGAAGCTTGCCGAGCGGGCTCAGAACCACAAGCATCTGTGGGAAGCTGAGCTCGCTTGTTGTAAGGAGCTCGAGGCAGAGCGCGTGGCGAAGGAGGCAGAGCTGAAGAGGGAGATCGAGGATCTCCAAGAGGCTCTTCGCGTCGCCGAAATCAACGCGGCCGTCGCCCGAGCCGAGAAGGAGGCCATCACGAAGGTGCTGAGCGAGGCGAAGGCTCAGGCTATTGCTGAGTACAAGGCAGGCCTGGACTTCAAGGAAGACCTGAAGCAGTATGGGGCTTACTGCTACAAGATCGGCCTCGAGGTCGGGGAAAACCGCGGATGGAACCTCGCCACAACTGAACGCGCTCAGGAGGCCTTCGAGGCTGCAGTGAGGGAGTGCCGACGCCGGACCCAAGACGCCCGCCTAGACAGAGTGTGGTCATCCAGTTTCAGTCTGGATGGATGCCTCCTGCAAACGATGGCGCCGGCCCTCCGAGCGGGCCCTTGAATGTATTTTGTCGTTTATTCCTCTTTTTATGGGTTTTTGTAAACTGGCCCAAGGGGCTTCTTGTAAAAGGAATTACAGATGAATTTCATTTTAGAGTTTGTCTATGGCCTCACTTTTTCTATCTCCTTCCCTTGATATTGTTCCTGCTCGAATCAAAATTCAACGGTTTATAAGCGTTGCATGTACCGCACAAGTCAACGGGAACCGAATCAGGCTTCGACCAGGGGTGGATGCTGAACACTTGTTCGACCTGGGGGGTCAACATATCCGTTTCGAGTTGAAAAACTTTGAAGTGTGGATAATTTCAGACGCCACCCCAGACGGACCATAGGAATGGGGAGAAGAGAAGTAGGATGCCAAACAAAGGCTTTTATAGATAACAAGCCTTGAGGTTAGATATATGCCAAGTCCTGGGTACGGCTTCGCCACTAGGGGTAGTAAGCTTATATGAGCCTTTCCCGAGGACCTGCGTGACCTGATAAGGTCCTTCCCATTTAGGGGCGAGCTTGCCGACTGCTCTTTGGGGATCCGAAACTGAGGAGCGGCGCAGAAACTAGATCACCCACACTGAAGCGCCTTTCCCGAACTCGAGCATTGTAGTATTGCACGAGTCGTTGCTGGTAGGAGACGAGATGAATGCTGGCGTCGTTCTGTCGTTCGCCGAGCATGTCGAGATTTTCCCGAAGAGCACGGTTGTTTACAGCTTCATCGAAGTGGGTTGTTCGGAGAGTGGGGAGAGCCACTTCCAGAGCACAACATCTTCTGAGCCGTATGCCAAATGAAAAGGTGTTTCTCCTATCGCCACTCGTGCTGTTGTTCGGTGGCACCAAAGCACACTGGGGAGCTCATCAATCCATGAACCTCCTGCAGCCTCAACTCTCATGTGAATCCCGTGCAGCAGTGTTCGGTTGGCGTTTTCGACCAAACTGTTGGTGGGGATGCGCCACGGAAGTGAAGTGGTTGTAGATGCCGAGCTCGACGCACTTTTGCTTGAAAAAGGTGCTGTCGAACTGCTTCCCGTTGTCGGAGGTGATCACCCTTGGGACCCCCAAACTGGCAGAGGATGTTCTTCCAGACAAACTTCCACGCGGCTTGCTCGGTGATTGCGGCAACATGTTCGGCTTCGATCCACTGGTGAAGTAATCGATAGCCACAAACAAGAACTTCCTTTGACCTTGGGCCTCTGGGAAGGGGCCCAAGATGTCGATGCCCCATCTGGCGAAAAGGACGAGGTTCGAACAAGCTATGAAGCTGTTCGGCGGGCTGCTTAATGAGCTGCCAAAATTTGACATTTCGGACACCTCCGAACAAAGGACATACAATCCTTTTGTAGCGAAGGCCACCAGAATTCTGCCTGAACTACGCTGCGCGCCAGCGTTCTGCCCCCCAAGTGGCTTCCGCACAGCCCTTCGTGACCTCTTTCGGTGGCCGCGAGAGCCTCCTCTGGGCTGAGGCACCGTAGGAGAGGTCTTGAAAGGGACCGCCGGTAAATCTTGCCTTCAATGAGGGTAAAACATTGGGAGCGCAGTCTGATCTTCCGAGCTCGCCCTGTTCGGGCGGAAGCTCGCCCAGAAGCAAATAGGCCAGGAGAGGGTCCGTCGAGTTCGGAGCTGGCCGGCCAACCTCAACGGCTGCAAAATCTACTTCGGGGCTCGGTAAGACGAGCTCTTCAATGAAGACGGAGCGAGAGAAGGGGCGATGTCACTGAAGATGCCAAGTTGGCAAGTGCATCGGCTGCGTATTTGCTCTCGTGGGACGTGTAAACTTTGAAGTAAGGAGACCCTCTGCTCGGCTCTTGACCTGTGGCGGAACACCTCGGCTAAGCCCGTTAAACTAATAACGTGCTTGATCCGAGTCCGCCTCCCACGAACGGGCCGAAGCCCTCGCAAGGGAAACCAACCACAGTCCGTGTAAACACAAAGGAACACCAACATTTTTATATTATATTCCACAGGTACATAGCAAAATTTCCACAAAACTGAAAAGAAGTACAAGAGCCTGGGGCATTACCCCGAGGTACAACTGAAGAAAAATAAACAACTATCTACACTACACTGCTGGGCTGCTATATACACAGTGGAGGTACGACCCTGACCGCTACGGCACGGCTCTGAACTGGATGACGGTCGTGAAACGTCTCCTCACTCTCACCTGTGGGGGTAGGGGTGAGCCTCGCTAGTCACTGGCTCAGTAGAGAACTCCCCACCAACACGAGCAAACCAAAACCACAGGTACGAAAGCAGTAAACAGTACCAACAATGTATAGAACAGCTAAACAGAATATAAAAGCTGTAAAAGTACTCACCGTCTGCCGACTACGAGAAACAACTTTAATAATTAAACGGCAAACCAGTACAGGTGTACAAGCTAAAGTAGAGACAGCCAAACACGAGTCACGTGAACTAGTTCGCGACACCAGAAACTGACTCGGACAAGCTAACACAGGTCTACCTCTCAGTCTCGCAGCCACGGACGAAAGGTCCAACTGCCGCTCCACATGAAAAGGTCAAGCAACTGTGGAGACCAACTAAACACCACCACCTGCGGACCACACGGTCACAGGCCCATGCCTGACACCTCTAGAGATCCTGGCCCGGAACTCTCTAGAGTGAGGCACTAGAAAAGGACTAGCTGGGGTCCAGTACATCTACTGGTGTCCGTACCCCCAACTACGAGCGCGCTACAAGTGACTAAAGACAAACACAAGTGTCACTGTCCCACTGTCGTCTTTCCCTCAGCCGGACGTGCAACTCAAACACAGGAGTGAGGGTGTCCAGGTCAGACGACACAGACCTCGACGGTACAACACAAGTACCGGGACAAAGCCCCGAGCTAACAGCCTGTCTCACAAAGAACCTGAGGCACCCAACTGGAGAGGTAACCACGGTAGGCGTCATACTGCTCGCCACGTACACAAAACCACGTGCACGTCACACACAAACCACGTGAAACGTCACGTAAACCTCAAGTAACAACGGTCCACCACACGTGAACCCAACTGGTCTCGCGTGAACATCACGCATCCACGAAAGTAAGTAGCTAACTGCATATCTTGTATGCTAAACATGGAAACTATGTGCACTCAGTGCACCACAGGTGCCAACGCACCATTCAGTATCGATAAACACCATAAATAGTCATTTCTGCTTATACACAAGTTGGCAGCAACATCGACTGCCGCTTACAGGAAGTAGACGGCAAGGGATCTGGCCGTCTATATCCCAACTGATGAACTTGGCGACACATGATGTTGACGCCAAGATCTTCAGCCTCTATTCCTGCATAAACCCTAAACCGATCCTACATGCATTCCGATCCCAAAACCATTGAGAAAATATGAGGAAACACTTCCTCTGACATGCATGAATCCCACACAACCCAAAACGGCATGTTTCATTTGCTAAATTACTCAAACCACCCAAGTACCCCGCATGAATACCATGACCCGAAATTGCCATTTTCATGCAGATTCATGTTATCTAATTACATTAACATGACCTATAGGAACTACAAGGGTCATTCCCTACCTCAGAACACGCTTAAACCTCCCAAAATCTTCCGGTTCACACCGAACCCTCCGCAAGCTCCCACGGGAATTACACCACGCCACGGCGTTTCCTCGCGCGATTCGGCAATGCCACACGTCCCACGATCCTCTAACCACCCTTCTGTACATATTGGAAGCTTTAGGGACACAGGGGCGTGAAGTTGGGGCAAGGGGAAGGGAGAACCAGGTGAAGAACCTGCTCTCGGGTGACCCTATAACCTGCAGAATTCTCAGGTTGGCGTCAACCCCTCTGCCGCCAATGGCAACCGCCACCATCAACGTCCACATCTTATGCCGCCAAGTTCATGCAGTCAACGGCAACCTACCTGGACGCCAACAAGTCAACGACCACCCCTGGCCGCCAACTCCAACTCAACTGCAGCAGGTCCTACTTCATTTCAGGACCAAACCTGCATCTCACCTGAACAAACCACACATCCAAACCACACATTCCACACAACCAACTCACATTGACCTTACAATGGCCGCCACAACCACAACACACATGATCCAAAAGGATCCGAAAACAAGCGACGTTACATTACTATCATCTAAAAAGAAAATTTTGACCTCGAAATTCATAACACAACTCAAAGTTAAACAACTTAAACATATACACCTTTACAAGCACTATCATCTAAAAATAAATACAAAAGCTTATTCAAACAGATAGGGATACCCTTTAGCCATTTCCTCGGCTAACTCCCAGGTATCCTCACCACCCAACCTATTCTCCCATCTTACTTTAACCAACTCAATTTCTTTATTTCTCAGCTTCTTTATCTTTCGATCTGTGATCTGCACCGGGTATTCTGGCATAGTCATATCCGGTCTCAGGTCACCACCTTGATATCTGATTATTTGAGCTGGATCTTCAATGCACTTTCTCAACATAGAAACATGAAATATATCATGAACATCTGCAAAATCTGCTGGCAAATCCAGCCTATAAGCTGTTTCCCCAATCCTCTTAATTACTTGGAAAGGTCCTACATACCTGGGACTTAACTTTCCAGTCTTACCAACCTCATAATACCTTTACTCGGGGAAACTCTCAAGAAAACCAAATCTCCCACCTCAAACTGAAGTGGTCTTCTCCGGATATCTGCATAACTCTTTTGCCTGCTTTGAGCTGCCTGCAATTTTTCTTTAATAAGCTTCACTATTTCTGTGGTTTGCTAAATCAATTCAGGACCCACTAACTGCCTTTCTCTCACTTCATGCCAGTTCAATGGGGTTCTACATGGCCTTCCATATAAAGCTTCATACGGTGCCATCCCAAGATCAGTATGATAACTATTATTATAGGCAAACTCAACCATTCCCAAATGATGCTCCCAGCTACCTTCCCAAACTAAAAAACATGCCCGCAACATGTCTTCAATTGTCTGGATAGTCCTCTCTATCTGACCATCTGTCTGGGGATGATAAGCGGAGCTATACCTCAGCTCAGTGCCAATTACTCTTTGCAGACTTCTCCAAAAACCAGAAGTAAATCTTGGATCTCTATCAGACACAATAGTCTTCGGAATACCATGCAGTGGGACAATCTTTTCAACATAAATCTTTGCTAATTTGTCCACTGTCCAAGACATACTTACTGCCACTAATCTGCACACATTGGTTAACCTATCAACAAATACCCATATTCCATTATGCCCGGAGCTCGATTTCGGTAAACCTGCCACAAAATCCATAGCAATGTCATCCCACTTCCACTGTGGAATGGGCAATGGTTGCAACAAAGCTCCAGGCTTCTGATGTTCTGCTTTAATTTACTAACGCACAACACATCTTGAAACAAACTCAGCTATTTCCTTTTTCATATGAGGCCACCAGAAATGCTTTCTCAAATCATGGTACATTTTAGTACTACCCGGATGGATAGTGTACCTAGATTTATGAGCCTCTTCCAACACTCGCTGCTTCACCTCTCTCTCTGCTGGAACAAACAACCTGCCTCTGAGCCTGACCACACAATTATCATCAATGGTAACTCCTTCCATTTTCACAATTTCATCTAAATTTACATCTGCTCTCTGAGCTTCAACAATCTTCCAATACAAAGACGGTTCTACAGCACTAGCAGCTAGTACTGCCCGTCGCTGACTACTGGGCACATACAAGGAATTCTCCACTATTTCTTCATATAACTTCCATTCTTTTATCATCATCAGACTTACATATGCCTTTCTTCTCAAGGCATCTGCTACAACATTGGCCTTACCTGGATGGTAAGCCAAACTGAAATCATAATCCTTCAAATATTCAATCCATCTGCACTGACGAAGGTTCAAATCTTTCTGCGAGAAGATATACTTCAAGCTTTTATGATCTGTAAAGATCTCAAATCTCTCGCCATACAGATAATGCCTCCACATTTTCAAGGCAAACACAACTGCTGCCAATTCCAAATCATGAGTGGGGTAATTCTCCTCTGCCGGCTTCAATTGCCTGGACGCATAAGTTATCACTTTGCCATGCTGCATAAGCACTGCACCAAGACCTCTCCTTGAAGCATCAGTATACAACACAAAACCACCACTCCCTGTCGGTAATGTCAATATAGGTGCTGTTGTAAGCCTTTTCTTTAATTCCATAAAACTTTTTTGACATTCACCGGACCACACAAATGGCACACCTTTTCTAGTCAATTTAGTCATAGGTGCCGCAATCTTAGAAAAATCTTGAATAAAGCGCCTATAATAACCTGCTAATCCCATAAAACTTCTAATCTCAGTTATTGTCTTAGGCACTTCCCATCTCATCACTGCTTCCACTTTACTTGGGTCTACTGCTACTCCTTTAGCTGAGATAACATGACCCAAAAACTGAATTTCTTTCAGCCAAAATTCACACTTATTGAATTTAGCAAACAACTGGTTATCTCTTAATAACTGTAGGGTAAACCTCAAATGAGCTGCATGCTCCTCTTCAGATGCTGAATAAATTAGAATATCATCGATAAAGACCACAATGAATTGGTCTAAATATGGATGAAAAATTATATTCATCAGATCCATAAAACCTGCAGGAGCATTAGTCAACCCAAATGGCATAACTACAAACTCATAGTGACCATATCTGGTTTTGAAAGCTGTCTTATCTATATCCTCCTCTTTAATTCTCAATTGATGGTACCCGGACCTCAAATCAATTTTAGAAAATACCTTCGCTGATTGCAACTGATCAAACAGATCATCTATCCTCGACAACGGGTACTTATTCTTAATGGTCACATCATTCAACTTCTTATAATCAATACACATTCGAAAACTTCCATCTTTCTTTTTCACAAATAACACTGGCGCTCCCCACGGGGAATGACTCGGTCTAATAAACCCTTTCTGCAACAGCTCTTCTAGTTGCTTCTTCAATTCCTTAAGTTCTGCTGGTGCCATCCGATATGGAGCTTTAGAAATCGGCATGGTACCTGGCAGCAACTCAATGGTAAAGTCCACCTCTCTATGTGGAGCTAAACCAGGCAAATCCTCAGGAAAAACATCAGCAAATTCCCTAACCACGGGAACTGCTTCCACTGGCTGACTGGCTTCTACCAAACATACCGAGGCTAAATAAGCCACACACCCAGCATTTACCAACTTTCTAGCTTTAATTACAGAAATTAGAAACTTAGAGGTATAAAAAGGCATACCTTGATATTCAAATACTGCACCATTGGGATGACAAAACCTGATCCTTTTCTTTCTGTAATCTAACATTGCTCCATAAGTCTCAAGCCAATCCATATCCAAAATAATATCATAATCCGATAACTGCAGGGCATACAATCGACCCGGCATCTGGTTCCCTTCAATCATAATAGGAGCTTCATCTACATAACTCGAAGTGAGCAAAAACTCACCCGAAGGAACCTCCACTACCAACTCACAAGACTTTTCTTCTAAAGGATGAGCCATGCAATCCAAAAATTCTTCGGAAATGAAAGAGTGAGAGGCACCCGAATCAAATAAAACTCTTGCTGAATATTCATAAAGAGGTAAAGTACCTTCTATCATATTCGATGCCTCCGCCTGGGCTCGGGTGATAGCCATAACCCGGCCTCTTCCTCGCTGCTGCGGTGCTCCTCTGCCACGACCTGTCTGTGGCTACTGAAACTACTGAGGCTGCTGCTACTGCTGCACACCTCTTCCATAACCATACTCTCTCGGATAGGGACAATTGCAGATTAAATGTCCCGGCTGATTACAATTATAACATCTATATCCTGGTGGAGTAACGGGCTGCCTGGCAGTACTCTGCTGCGACTCCTCCACCTCAGGCCTACCTCGACCCTGCTGGAATTGCTGATGACCTCCCCATCCTCTTCCTTTGCCTTTAAATGCTTGCTTCAATTTCTGGCCCCATTTACCAAAGCCTGATGAAGAAGGTCCTGCTGGTGCTTTACCTTTACTTGCACCCACTGACTGCTGCGGTAGCCGAAAACTACCTGAGCCTGACTCGCCCACCTGACGAGTCCGAATAGACCTCTCTAATGTAGCTGCTCTCTGGGCTGCTTCTGCCACTGTCTTACACATGAGAGGCACTATTGCATCCTGCAATTCCACTCTCAAACCTCTAATAAAATACTCAACCATCATATTATTATCTGATACAACATAAGGTGCATATCGGTTGAGCGCCATAAACCTCATCTGGTACTCTAAAACTGAAGAGTTACCTTGCTGGAGAGTCCGAAACTACTCTCTTTTCACTTGCTGTACTTGAATCGGAAAGAATGTATCGTTAAATACATCGAGAAATTCTGACCAAGTAATTGCCTCTTCTGTCCTACCTGCAAAGGTGGTCTGTGATAATTGCACAAATTTTCATGTTAAATTTCATACATTTAGTTAAATTTAGATGTGAGTTGTCTGTAAATAACGTACATTTAAATTTTAATTTTCATTCTATTCATATATAGATTTTTGAGTCTTTTAATTAAATTTTTAGGTAGAACACAGTTAGATGCTCATGTCTCTTGAATAGTTTTACAAATAAAAGTTATTTCTCTTAGGTATACTTTGATAAATGTTGTATATAAATAAATTTTACAAATATCTTTTAATAGTAAATGTAAGTTTGTAAATAAATAAAGATTTTTTTACTAACCATATATCATACCACATATCTACCCATCCCATTAAATAAATACCCCCTCTCATCCAACCTGAACAAACACCAACATTTAAATAAAGTGTTATACCTCCACTTAAGTTTTTATTAAAACCCTTTTCGTTTCTTCCACCAGGTGGGCGAAGCTACTGGAAGCAGGGCTGAGCTGGCTGGGTCTTGTGCTCTTGTGATTTGGGTGAGTTGGGGCATGGCGCAGTTGCAGAAGCTGTGCACGGAGATGGTATCCAGGCTGTGCAGATGGCGGTTGGAGCTGCTGGCGAGCAAAACCAGGCCCAGGAGGCTCGGATGAGATAGAACCAGGGCGGCCAGCGCCCTGGTGTGCTGTGTGCGATGTGAGTTTGCAGGGCTGGCGATGGGGTCTCCTGTGCGCTGGCGGGTTGGTGATGTGTGAAGCAGGGCGGCTGTGTCATGCTGCTAGCAGCTGGAGGCGGCCAGTGCAAGGTGGACGGGGCGGTCGGCGCCCAGATCTGGCGAAGGCGCCAAGGGCTGGGCTACTGTGTGTTGTGCACGGCGGACCAGGGACTTCTGCAGGGTCTCCGGCGATGGGCTATGCAAATGGCGGGAGAGGGTGCATGCGTGGAGGCATGGCGGTTTGGTGATGGTGCATAGGGGGACCAGGTCTGAGGGTGTGCATCTGATGTGTGGCGCGGCCAGGAAGACCAGGTAGCTAACGATGGCCTGGTGCTGGTGTGTGCGAGCTGTGCACGGCGGGAGCAGATCCCGTGTGGTGCGACCTAGTGAGCTGGCGATCTGGGTGTGTGCTGAGGTGGCGATCCGGGTGCGGAGCTGAAGAGGTGCAGATGGGAGAGGAAGCAGGATGCCCGGGTACCTATAAGAAGACCCCAAGGCCCTCCTCTCCGGGGGGTTGGTCTGGTTAGAAATTTTTTTTAGAATTTTCAGTTTCCCATTTCCTGTAATTTTCGTTTCGGAGAGCAGAGCAGTGGGGGGTTAGACTTTGTTTTAGGGATTTATTTTTCCAGTTTTTCCTCTGTAATTTTTCTTTTCTGCAGAGCTGTGAGGATTTGCAGAGGGGCTTCGCTGGTTCTATTTTTTTTTAAGTTTCCTTTCTTCTGTTTGAGCACAGCAGTGAGGGATGGGATTCCAAAGGTTGGCTGGTGCGATTGTTGGGAATTTTCATTTCGTCTGGTTATATTGTTTTGTGAGGAGATTTCTGGTTCAACATTTTTCTTGTTCAGCAAATTTTATTTTGGAGAAGAATTCGATCCAGTGGAGATGTTAGGATTCGATTTCTGTCATTTTCTTTCTTCCGTAATTGTTCTTTCAAGCATAAGGGAGGGAGACGGGGTCTTCCAAGGGAGATTGGTACTGTTGTTCTTGCTCTTGGGATTTTTTGATAAATTTTTGGGTTTCCAGTATAGCATTTTGTGTTTTCCTCTTCGGAGTGCAGGATTTGAGAGATTGCTTTGTTCTTCTGTGGAGATTTGATCCAGGGAGATCAGGGGTTCGAGTTTGGATTTTTGTTCTTCTCTCCTGTGAGGTTTGGGTTGGGGGTTCTGCTCATCTGGGGGCTTCCGTTTCTAGTTTTTAGTTCAGATTTCTTTGGGCATTTCTTCTGTGCTAATTCCATTGCTTCTGTGATGTTTGAGACCTGAAGGGTTCCTTTTACGTTATTCTTGGATGAGATAAATTGGTTAGGTCGAGAGGATTGCCCGGGGCGATTTCTTCTGCTTCTTCTGCTATGTGATGATTTGAGAATTTTCTACTGTTCTTCTATACTGCTGTGAGGAGGATTTAGCAGTTTTCCATTTCTTTATGTTCTGGAGTTGATTTAGTGCAATTGTTAATTTGAGTTTTCTAGTTCATTAGTGTTGTACTTTGGACAGATTGGGAGCATGATATGCAGTTTAAATTTTCTTTAATATTTTCTTTATTGAAGTGTTCTCCATCCCTCGAGTTGAGAGGGTACAGTAATCTTAATTGCTTATAGCTCATTTTGTTCTCAGTATGAAGGATGTTTAATTTGATCTATCATCAAGAGTTGTAGTTTAGTTTAATGCATTGAGAATTTCAGTCTTGAAGGTGCTTATTTGAGTAGTACCGTAGATTCATATTCTTATTTTCTATCTGATCCCCTGAGCTGTAGGGGTACATTGGGTTAATAATGTTCTTTGAGAACTTGTGTTATGTCATCTTTCCGAATCATTTTAGATTTAGAGGTGCATCCGTATGTGCCTAGTTTACATCTCTCTCGGTTTGTTTGATCCCTCAATGGAGAGGGTATAGTGATACCAACTCTTTAGTTTTCAATTCTACATGTTCTTTCATTAAGTCTGATCTGTCAAGAGTGTGTGGGATTAGATCGACGTCATTTACATTGTCACTTTTAATGCATTGTCGAATGGTGTCAAGTCAAAGTAGTTTAATTCAAGCTCTATTCAGCCTCTCTGTGGATATGACATGTTCTCACCATTGTGCTAGTTCCTTGTTGTAATTTTAATTCTGTGAGACAGTTTAGAGGAGGTGAGCTTGTTGATATGTGCAAGGAACTCTAGACAACGGAATTGCACAATCAATAATGCACGCGCTTCATCTTGGCGCCGTTGCCGGGGAAGCATTAGAGTTTGATTTAATTCTGCTTTTGATTTGATTTCATTTGCTTTGGGCTTTACATTGACTTGTTGTTGGGCTTTCATTTCAGATTTGCAAAAAGAGGGACTTGGAGATTTGGGCTTGGCATTTGAGGCCCATTGGAGGAGGAGAGCTTGCTGAATTTTTTTTTTAATTGCTTTTAATTTCAAATTTTAGATAGAAAGAGTGTGAGTGAACTTTGTAGTGAGGCTTTGATGTATTCTCTGTGCATGTACAGAGATTTCTTTCACGTTGGCATGTAATAATTGGCCTCTTGGTGGTTTGATTGGTTTGGCATTATTCTATAGTACCACTTCATATTTTCTTAGTTAAATTTCATTTCATTCAGTTTAAAAATCAAATAAAAATTAAAAACTTCTAAAATCTAAAAAATTTCTCAAATCGCTCTTTCATGTTAGCCGTTTGTTTGTAAATAAAAATTTCATCTCTCAAGATTATAATCTCATGTTTTAGGACATTCATCATCTTAATTGTCATTTGAATTTCATTTTCTTTGCATTGAAGAGTGCGGGGGAAAGGTAAGATTTCTCTCTCTCATTTCATGCATTAGTCTTAGCATTAGAAAACCATTGTTTACAATTGATCTGTGCACTTCACATTTTTAAATGGGACTGTTTAAGGGCTTTACCCATTAGAATAAAAAGATAAGGTAAGGGATTTCATCACCCTTTCCTTTGCCCAAAAATCACAAAAAAAATCCACATTCTTGTATTTGCCTAAACTTTTAATAAAAACCAGTAGACTTGGCCCTAGGGTTCATAATTAGATTTGTTCTTTCTTAATTCTAAGACTTCTCTTTAAGTCTGGTGTCTAGGATTAGAGGTTAAAAAGCTTACGCTTAAGTGAGTTAGAGGTTATTTAATTGGGTCCTTGCGAAAGCAAGGGGGGCCTCCCTCTACTCCACCTCTTACCTGGCCAGTACAAAAAGAGTAGGATTGGACTTAAGCAAGCATAAATCTGATTTTGAGAAAAATAACATAAGTCCAAGGAACACTTAGTGGTAGGTTAATTTGATTTGAAAGTGTTTGTTTGTTTGTGTTTGTTTAAAAATTCATCAAAAGTCAATAAAAATCTTAAAAATTCAAAAATCATAAATAGAGGGCTTTTTCATCTGTGCATGCTTGGTAGACATTCTCTGGACTTAGATTTGGCTCAACCTGTCGATTGAGAGATTCTTTCAACCCATGGCCTATCAAGAACAAGTCCAAGCTTTCCAAGGTTTCTACCAACCCCCTCAGGATCTATATTCTAACACATACAATCCTGGTTGGAGAAACCACTCAAACTTTTCATGGAGAAATCAATATGAAGAAGTGTCTCAAACTTCTTTCAAGCAATCCATGTATGGTCAATCCTATCCCAATCAGAATTCAGGATTTGACCAATCTTTTTATTTCAGACCTCCACAATTCAATGGAAATCAAAACTTCGATCAATTTGCTCATACCAATTTTCAGCAAACTTCATACAATCAACCACCATCTTTTCAGCCCAATTGGGAAGATAAAATGAATCAACTTCAAAACATGATGATGACTCTTTGCCAAACTGTGCAAGAACAACAAAATCAATATCAAAATCAGAAGCAAAATATTCAGCAAAATTTGGATAGGATAGAGTCTCAGATTGCTGAGGTGTGTAGGGAGGAATTGGGTCAGTTACCAAGTCAAACTATAACAAACCCAAGGAACAACTCTTCTGGATTTTATCAGGACCAACAAGACTATCAAGGTCAGGGGTACAGACCACATGTCAGACCAAATGTACCTCTACCACAAAACCCACATCAAACTTTTGTCCAAAACATTTCAGCACCACAAATTCAAAATCAACTTATACAACAGGACCATCATTCTGCCCAAGCTAGGGGCCCCCAAGTGGAAAATATGGAAACAGTGTCTACTTTAAGAAGTGAAAACATCATAACAAATCCTCACTCACACATGTCAACATTGCATGAGGATAAGGAAAATGAAATTGAGAATGAAATTGAAGAAGAGGTTGAAGAGAATGTTGAAAAATTCAAGGAAAAAGAGAAAATATTTGAAGAGCCTCTAGACATAATCAAAATAAATGAAGACCCAAGTCATTACATTCCAAGAGTCCATTTTTCTGAAGTTTTAAAGCCAAAATCTGAAAACAAATCAACTGGTAATGAAGAACTCTTGGAAGAATCTTGTGAGGAAAAAGCAGTAGACCAACCCTGTGCTCTGGGTTTGAGGGAGAGGAAGGACAATTTAATTCCTTATTTCAAAATAGTGATCCATCAAATCCATCTGAGTATCCTCCTAAGGTTGAGCTAAAACCACTCCCTGCTAATTTAAAATACATCTTTCTAGGAAAGGACGAGACTTGGCCCATCATAATTGCTAGCGATCTTGATGAAGGGCAGGAGAAGAAACTAATTGAAGTCTTGAAAAATCATGGAAAAATTTTCAAATGCAAGATAAGGTCTGGTTATTTAATTCTCGGCTTAGTCTGTTTTCGGGAAAATTGAAGTCCCGACAGGATGGTCCTTATAGTGTTGTCGAAGCTTGTGATAATGGTGCTATCATTCTTGACCCAAAAACTAGACAATCATTCATTGCTAATGGGCAAAGATTAAAGCATTCCTATGAAAGCCCACTTTTCTTAAAAACGGATTCTACCAAGCTAGCTGATCCAAACGAAGTCTAATTGCGTCCGGCTGAAGACGAAATAAACTTAGCGCTTCTTGGGAGGCAACCCAAGTGTACAGATTTTCCTTATCAGGTAATTTTCTATCTTGCTTTCTTTTCTTGCAAATAAGTAGGGGGGAGAGGTAGAATAAAGCATGCATAGTCCCCACCCCTAACCAATGCTTCATTTTCTGTCTTTTAAACTTGTACATATGCAAATAAAAATTTCACAATGTTTTATCTTTGAATAAAAATGCGTGGCTTTGCGCATCCCAGACTAGGTGTGTGATCTTTAACCATTAAAATTTTGTGGTTGTCACACTCCCTTGCAAGTATCCATGTTAGGTAGCCTCTAGTAAAGGATTACATGTATTACCTGTCTACCTTATGTGAGGATTTATGGCAAGAAGTTTTCATACACACACTACACAGCCACTTAGACTAGCTGAACCCGAATGTAGCAAATTTGTTAAGGCTAGTAGGAGAGAGGTGATTGGTTTTCTCCCTTCCCCTTAAGTGAATTGCGAAGGATGTGAAGGCATGTGATCAAGGAACCTGACTGTCCATCCTTCCTTTAAGAGGAAAAGAAAAGAAAAGAAAAGCAAAAGCAAAAGCAAAAGCAAAAAGAAAAAAAATCGTCCATGAAAAATGCCCCGGATCTGAGTAAAGTTGGACTCGCTACTCTTGAAAAGTGATGGGTTGTGCAGCATTGTGGATGAAAAAGAAATAAAGAAAATCTGAGTGCACAAAGTGCAAATAAAAGGACAAAAGTCTTTAACTCAGAGAAATAATCCTCAAGGAAGATGAGCAGAATGGAACTGAGAGAAACAACCCAATCTGACTGAGCAAGGATCTTATTCACAATTCTTTTCTTCTCCCACGAATTGATCTAATCTCAATTACTAGCTGAGGCAGAGGAGCTTTAGAAGGGCTGAAGTGAACTCTTAATTGAGCTACCATTTGTGCACTAATTTCTTGCCATAAGCCCTTACAATTAGAAAAGACATATCTTTACATTGATCTTTTACATGAGGACTGTTTAGCATGAGACCTTCTAGTCCTATATTTCAAATAATTTTTATTGCTAGGGGACTAGCAATGTTCAAGTAGGGGGGAGTGATAATTGCACAAATTTTCATGTTAAATTTCATACATTTAGTTAAATTTAGATGTCAGTTGTCTGTAAATAACGTACATTTGAATTTTAATTTTCATTCTATTCATATATAGATTTTTGAGTCTTTTAATTAAATTTTTAGGTAGAACACAGTTAGATGCTCATGTCTCTTGAATAGTTTTACAAATAAAAGTTATTTCTCTTAGGTATACTTTGATAAATGTTGTATATAAATAAATTTTACAAATATCTTTTAATAGTAAATGTAAGTTTGTAAATAAATAAAGATTTTTTTACTAACCATATATCATACCACATATCTACCCATCCCATTAAATAAATACCCCCTCTCATCCAACCTGAACAAACACCAACATTTAAATAAAGTGTTATACCTCCACTTAAGTTTTTATTAAAACCCTTTTCATTTCTTCCACCAGGTGGGCGAAGCTACTGGAAGCAGGGCTGAGCTGGCTGGGTCTTGTGCTCTTGTGATTTGGGTGAGTTGGGGCATGGCGCAGTTGCAGAAGCTGTGCACGGAGATGGTGTCCAGGCTGTGCAGATGGCGGTTGGAGCTGCTGGCGAGCAGAACCAGGCCCAGGAGGCTCGGATGAGATAGAACCAGGGCGGCCAACGCCCTGGTGTGCTGTGTGCGATGTGAGTTTGCAGGGCTGGCGATGGGGTCTCCTGTGCGCTGGCGGGTTGGTGATGTGTGAAGCAGGGCGGCTGTGTCATGCTGCTAGCAGCTGGAGGCGGCCAGTGCAAGGTGGACGGGGCGGCCGGCGCCCAGATCTGGCGAAGGCGCCAAGGGCTTGGGCTACTGTGTGTTGTGCACGGCGGACCAGGGACTTCTGCAGGGTCTCCGGCGATGGGCTATGCAAATGGCGGGAGAGGGTGCATGCGTGGAGGCATGGCGGTTTGGTGATGGTGCATAGGGGGACCAGGTCTGAGGGTGTGCATCTGATGTGTGGCGCGGCCAGGAAGACCAGGTAGCTAGCGATGGCCTGGTGCTGGTGTGTGCGAGCTGTGCACGGCGGGAGCAGATCCCGTGTGGTGCGACCTAGTGAGCTGGCGATCTGGGTGTGTGCTGAGGTGGCGATCCGGGTGCGGAGCTGAAGAGGTGCAGATGGGAGAGGAAGCAGGATGCCCGGGTACCTATAAGAAGACCCCAAGGCCCTCCTCTCCGGGGGGTTGGTCTGGTTAGAAATTTTTTTTAGAATTTTCAGTTTCCCATTTCCTGTAATTTTCGTTTCGGAGAGCAGAGCAGTGGGGGGTTAGACTTTGTTTTAGGGATTTATTTTTCCAGTTTTTCCTCTGTATTTTTCTTTTCTGCAGAGCTTTGAGGATTTGCAGAGGGGCTTCGCTGGTTCGATTTTTTTTTAGTTTCCTTTCTTCTGTTTGAGCACAGCAGTGAGGGATGGGATTCCAAAGGTTGGCTGGTGCGATTGTTGGGAATTTTCATTTCGTCTGGTTATATTGTTTTGTGAGGAGATTTCTGGTTCAACATTTTTCTTGTTCAGCAAATTTTATTTTGGAGAAGAATTCGATCCAGTGGAGATGTTAGGATTCGATTTCTGTCATTTTCTTTCTTCCGTAATTGTTCTTTCAAGCATAAGGGAGGGAGACGGGGTCTTCCAAGGGAGATTGGTTACTGTTGTTCTTGCTCTTGGGATTTTTTGATGAGATTTTTGGGTTTTCAGTATAGCATTTTGGGTTTTCCTCTTCGGAGTGCAGGATTTGAGCGATTGCTTTGTTCTTCTGTGGAGATTTGATCCATGGAGATCAGGGGCTCGAGTTTGGATTTTTCTTCTTCTCTCCTGTGAGGTTTGTTGGCCCTTTTCGGTATGGCAACAAGCTAACCTAGAGGGGGGGGTGAATAGGTTTTTCTGAAATCTGAAATAGAAACTTAAACCTAGAAATTAACACTTGAAGGTTTGGTTAGTTTAGTGTGATAAAGAGTAGCAGTGCGGAAGCAAATAAACAATCACACAAATAACACAAGAGATTTATCCTGGTTCGGCCCTTCCCACATGGAAGTCCTACGTCCAGTCCCCAAGCAACCTCTTAGGATTTCACTAACCAATGGTACAGTCCCCCTTAAGGACACTACAACACCCAGCACCCCAGTTGGTCTTCTTCTCTTTCCCGGGCAAGAAGGCAACCCACTTCTCTTACAGGTAAAGAAGCCAACCTCCTGGTACAAACCCCAGTGCGGTTCTGCTAGACACAAACCCCTAGCTAGGTTCTACACTGTATACAGTCCTACAGCTGGACAAAAGTCTTTCTTAGAAAAGAAAGAACAAAGCTGAGAGTTGGAACAAATCAAAACAACTAAAAGAGCTCTCAGCAAAAGACTCTCTCCCCCAGATTACAAGATGCACACACAGAGAGAGAGAAGAGAGGAGAAGGAGCTTGAATGCTTCAGTGCTTCAGATGCTTGAACACTTCTTCTTGGGCTCAGGCTCTTTCTCTCTTTTTCTTTGAGTGTATTTGGAGTTCAGGTTCCTCACTGGTTGTACACTCATTCAAAAGATCTTCAGGAAAGCTCTTGGTTCTTCTTCAGCCTTGCTTCATCTTTTATATGAGCAATTGAATAAATCCGTTGGAGTTCTAGCCGTTGCTCATCTTCTCTTTCTTCTGATAATTTGTGGTCTACGAGGTCTGCAAGCATAGAAGAAAGTGTTTAGATAAAAGAGTGTTTCTGTCAAAAAGGCTCATACATCTATGTTTCCTGTTGCCACCCAGAAGTGGTAAGTAATCTCTCTTTTGTTGGCAGGAGAGAAGAGATCTAGAAAGTTAAGCAAAAAGATCTCCTGTCAGAAAGATAAAGGATTACGCAAATCAAGAATATTTGACTTTTTCACTAGATGTCAAAAAATATTTTGAAATATAAAATAAATCTATGTTTAAGTGAAATCCATATTTTACAAAGGAATCGATGTGAGAGCAAATCCTTATGAGAGTTACAAAGGAATCCTTATGAGAGTTACAAAGGAATCCATGTGAGAGTTACAAAGGAATCATGTGAGAGTTACAAAGGAATCCTTATGAGAGTTACAAAGGAATCCATGTGAGAGTTACAAAGGAATCCATGTGAGAGTTACAAAGGAATCATGTGAGAGTTACAAAGGAATCCTTATGAGATCGATTCCTTAAGAGAGCGAATCCTTATGAGATCGATTCCTTAAGAGAGCGAATCCTTGAGAGCGAATCCTTGAGAGCGAATCCTTATAAGATCGATTCCTTAAGAGAGCAAATCCTTATGAGATCGATTCCTTAAGAGAGTGAATCCTTATGAGTTACAAAGGAGTCTGTGTGAGTTACAAAGGAATCCTTATGAGTTTCAAAGGAGTCTGTGTGAGTTACAAAGGAATCCTTATGAGTTTCAAAGGAGTCTGTGTGAGTATAAAGGAATCCTTATGAGAGTCACTTATCAAATCGTTATGAGACCAAATCGATGTGGCACTTTGAACTGAAATCCATATATATATTGAATGGAATCCATTTATCTGTTTAGTGCAAATCATTATAGAATAATGTCATAAAATTATATTTATTAGAAAATCATGATATTTAATTTATTATTAGAAAAATCATGCTAATAAATACATTTAATATTCAATTAATCATGTAAATTTATATTATTAAGAAAAACATAATATTAAATATTTTTAATAATAATTAATTAAACATAAATTTATTATCACAAAAATAAAAGGGTAAAATATAGGAGTGGTTCAACAAGGTTTGGGTTGGGGGTTCTGCTCATCTGGGGGCTTCCGTTTCTAGTTTTTAGTTCAGATTTCTTTGGGCATTTCTTCTGTGCTAATTCCATTGCTTCTGTGCTGTTTGAGACCTGAAGGGTTCCTTTTACGTTATTCTTGGATAAGATAAATTGGTTAGGTCGAGAGGATTGCCCGGGGCGATTTCTTCTGCTTCTTCTGCTATGTGATGATTTGAGAATTTTCTACTGTTCTTCTGTATTGCTGTGAGGAGGATTTAGCAGTTTTCCATTTCTTTATGTTCTGGAGTTGATTTAGTGCAATTGTTAATTTGAGTTTTCTAGTTCATTAGTGTTGTACTTTGGACAGATTGGGAGCATGATATGCAGTTTAAATTTTCTTTAATATTTTCTTTATTGAAGTGTTCTCCATCCCTAGAGTTGAGAGGGTACAGTAATCTTAATTGCTTATAGCTCATTTTTTTCTCAGTAGTGAAGGATGTTTAATTTGATCTATCATCAAGAGTTGTAGTTTAGTTTAATGCATTGAGAATTTCAGTCTTGAAGGTGCTTATTTGAGTAGTACCGTAGATTCATATTCTTATTTTCTATCTGATCCCCTGAGCTGTAGGGGTACATTGGGTTAATAATGTTCTTTGAGAACTTGTGTTCTGTCATCTTTCCGAATCATTTTAGATTTAGAGGTGCATCCGTATGTGCCTAGTTTACATCTCTCTCGGTTTGTTTGATCCCTCAATGGAGAGGGTATAGTGATACCAACTCTTTAGTTTTCAATTCTACATGTTCTTTCATTAAGTCTGATCTGTCGAGAGTGTGTGGGATTAGATCGACGTCATTTACATTGTCACTTTTAATGCATTGTCGAATGGTGTCAAGTCAAAGTAGTTTAATTCAAGCTCTATTCAGCCTCTCTGTGGATATGACATGTTCTCACCATTGTGCTAGTTCCTTGTTGTGATTTTAATTCTGTGAGACAGTTTAGAGGAGGTGAGCTTGTTGATATGTGCAAGGAACTCTAGACAACGGAATTGCACAATCAACAATGCGCGCGCTTCATCTTGGCGTCGTTGCCGGGGAAGCATTAGAGTTTGATTTAATTCTGCTTTTGATTTGATTTCATTTGCTTTGGGCTTTACATTGACTTGTTGTTGGGCTTTCATTTCAGATTTCTAAAAAGAGGGACTTGGAGATTTGGGCTTGGCATTTGAGGCCCATTGGAGGAGGAGAGCTTGCTGAATTTTTTTTTAATTGCTTTTAATTTCAATTTTAGATAGAAAGAGTGTGAGTGAACTTTGTAGTGAGGCTTTGATGTATTCTCTGTGCATGTACAGAGATTTCTTTCACGTTGGCATGTATAATTGGCCTCTTGGTGGTTTGATTGGTTTGGCATTATTCTATAGTACCACTTCATATTTTCTTAGTTAAATTTCATTTCATTCAGTTTAAAAATCAAATAAAAAATTAAAAACTTCTAAAATCTAAAAAATTTCTCAAATCGCTCTTTCATGTTAGCCGTTTGTTTGTAAATAAAAATTTCATCTCTCAAGATTATAATCTCATGTTTTAGGACATTCATCATCTTAATTGTCATTTGAATTTCATTTTCTTTGCATTGAAGAGTGCGGGGGAAAGGTAAGATTTCTCTCTCTCATTTCATGCATTAGTCTTAGCATTAGAAAACATTGTTTACAATGATCTGTGCACTTCACATTTTTAAATGGGACTGTTTAAGGGCTTTACCCATTAGAATAAAAAGATAAGGTAAGGGATTTCATCACCCTTTCCTTTGCCCAAAAATCACACAAAAAAATCCACATTCTTGTATTTGCCTAAACTTTTAATAAAAACCAGTAGACTTGGCCCTAGGGTTCATAATTAGATTTGTTCTTTCTTAATTCTAAGACTTCTCTTTAAGTCTGGTGTCTAGGATTAGAGGTAAAAAGCTTACGCTTAAGTGAGTTAGAGGTTATTTAATTGGGTCCTTGCGAAAGCAAGGGGGGCCTCCCTCTACTCCACCTCTTACCTGGCCAGTACAAAAAGAGTAGGATTGGACTTAAGCAAGCATAAATCTGATTTTGAGAAAATTAACATAAGTCCAAGGAACACTTAGTGCTAGATTAATTTGATTTGAAAGTGTTTGTTTGTTTGTGTTTGTTTAAAAATTCATCAAAAGTCAATAAAAATCTTAAAAATTCAAAAATCATAAATAGAGGGCTTTTTCATCTGTGCATGCTTGGTAGACATTCTCTGGACTTAGATTTGGCTCAACTTGTCGATTGAGAGATTCTTTCAACCCATGGCCTATAAAGAACAAGTCCAAGCTTTCCAAGGTTTCTACCAACCCCCTCAGGATCTATATTCTAACACATACAATCCTGGTTGGAGAAACCACTCAAACTTTTCTTGGAGAAATCAATATGAAGAAGTGTCTCAAACTTCTTTCAAGCAATCCATGTATGGTCACTCCTATCCCAATCAGAATTCAGGATTTGACCAATCTTTTTATTTCAGACCTCCACAATTCAATGGAAATCAAAACTTCAATCAATTTGCTCATACCAATTTTCAGCAAACTTCATACAATCAACCACCATCTTTTCAGCCGAATTGGGAAGATAAAATGAATCAACTTCAAAACATGATGATGACTCTTTGCCAAACTGTGCAAGAACAACAAAATCAATATCAAAATCAGAAGCAAAATATTCAGCAAAATTTGGATA
This sequence comes from Colocasia esculenta, assembly GCA_014218235.1. Classification (NCBI taxonomy): domain Eukaryota; kingdom Viridiplantae; phylum Streptophyta; class Magnoliopsida; order Alismatales; family Araceae; genus Colocasia; species Colocasia esculenta. Next base: position 3,135,670 of record CM024753.1, read on the forward strand.
GGATAGAGTCTCAGATTGCTGAGGTGTGTAGGGAGGAATTGGGTCAATTACCAAGTCAAACTATAACAAACCCAAGGAACAACTCTTCTGGATTTTATCAGGACCAGCAATACTATCAAGGTCAGGGGTACAGACCACATGTCAGACCAAATGTACCTCTACCACAAAACCCACATCAAACTTTTGTCCAAAACATTTCAGCACCACAAATTCAAAATCAACTTATACAACAGGACCATCATTCTGCCCAAGCTAGGGGCCCCCAAGTGGAAAATATGGAAACATTGTCTACTTTAAGAAGTGAAAACATCATAACAAATCCTCACTCACACATGTCAACATTGCATGAGGATAAGGAAAATGAAATTGAGAATGAAATTGAAGAAGAGGTTGAAGAGAATGTTGAAAAATTCAAGGAAAAAGAGAAAATATTTGAAGAGCCTCTAGACATAATCAAAATAAATGAAGACCCAAGTCATTACATTCCAAGAGTCCATTTTTCTAAAGTTTTAAAGCCAAAATCTGAAAACAAATCAACTGGTAATGAAGAACTCTTGGAAGAATCTTGTGAGGAAAAAGCAGTAGACCAACCCTATGCTCTAGGGTTTGAGGGAGAGGAAGGACAATTTAATTCCTTATTTCAAAATAGTGATCCATCAAATCCATCTGAGTGTCCTCCTAAGGTTGAGCTAAAACCACTCCCTGCTAATTTAAAATACATCTTTCTAGGAAAGGACGAGACTTGGCCCATCATAATTGCTAGCGATCTTGATGAAGGGCAGGAGAAGAAACTAATTGAAGTCTTGAAAAATCATGGAAAAACTTTTCAAATGCAAGATAAGGTGGTTATTTAATTCTCGGCTTAGTCTGTTTTCGGGAAAATTGAAGTCCCGACAGGATGGTCCTTATAGTGTTGTCGAAGCTTGTGATAATGTTGCTATCATTCTTGACCCAAAAACTACACAATCATTCATTGCTAATGGGCAAAGATTAAAGCATTCCTATGAAAGCCCACTTTTCTTAAAAACGGATTCTACCAAGCTAGCTGCCAAACGAAGTCTAATTGCGTCCGGCTGAAGACGAAATAAACTTAGCGCTTCTTGGGAGGCAACCCAAGTGTACAGATTTTTCTTATCAGGTAATTTTCTATCTTGCTTTCTTTTCTTGCAAATAAGTAGGGGGGAGAGGTAGAATAAAGCATGCATACTCCCCACCCCTAACCAATGCTTCATTTTCTGTCTTTTAAACTTGTACATATGCAAATAAAAATTTCACAATGTTTTATCTTTGAATAAAAATGCGTGGCTTTGCGCATCCCAGACTAGGTGTGTGATCTTTAACCATTAAAATTTTGTGGTTGTCACACTCCCTTGCAAGTATCCATGTTAGGTAGCCTCTAGTAAAGGATTACAAGTATTACCTGTCTACCTTATGTGAGGATTTATGGCAAGAAGTTTTCATACACACGCTACACAGCCACTTAGACTAGCTGAACCCGAATGTAGCAAATTTGTTAAGGCTAGTAGGAGAGAGGTGATTGGTTTTTCCCTTCCCCTTAAGTGAATTGCGAAGGAAGTGAAGGCATGTGATCAAGGAAACTGACTGTCCATCCTTCCTTTAAGAGGAAAAGAAAAGAAAAGAAAAGAAAAAGCAAAAGCAAAAAGAAAAAAATCGTCCATGAAAAATGCCCCGGATCTGAGTAAAGTTGGACTCGCTACTCTTGAAAAGTGATGGGTTGTGCAGCATTATGGATGAAAAAGAAATAAAGAAAATCTGAGTGCACAAAGTGCAAATAAAAGGACAAAAGTCTTTAACTCAGAGAAATAATCCTCAAGGAAGATGAGCAGAATGGAACTGAGAGAAACAACCCAATCTGACTGAGCAAGGATCTTATTCACAATTCTTTTCTTCTCCCACGAATTGATCTAATCTCAATTACTAGCTGAGGCAGAGGAGCTTTAGAAGGGCTGAAGTGAACTCTTAAGTGAGCTACCATTTGTGCACTAATCTTGCCATAAGCCCTTACAATTAGAAAAGACATATCTTTACATTGATCTTTTACATGAGGACTGTTTAGCATGAGACCTTCTAGTCCTATATTTCAAATAATTTTTATTGCTAGGGGACTAGCAATGTTCAAGTAGGGGGGAGTGATAATTGCACAAATTTTCATGTTAAATTTCATACATTTAGTTAAATTTAGATGTCAGTTGTCTGTAAAATACGTACATTTGAATTTTAATTTTCATTCTATTCATATATAGATTTTTGAGTCTTTTAATTAAATTTTAGGTAGAACACAGTTAGATGCTCATGTCTCTTGAATAGTTTTACAAATAAAAGTTATTTCTCTTAGGTATACTTTGATAAATGTTGTATATAAATAAATTTTACAAATATCTTTTAATAGTAAATGTAAGTTTGCAAATAAATAAAGATTTTTTTACTAACCATATATCATACCACATATCTACCCATCCCATTAAATAAATACCCCCTCTCATCCAACCTGAACAAACACCAACATTTAAATAAAGTGTTATACCTCCACTTAAGTTTTTATTAAAACCCTTTTCGTTTCTTCCACCAGGTGGGCGAAGCTACTGGAAGCAGGGCTGAGCTGGCTGGGTCTTGTGCTCTTGTGATTTGGGTGAGTTGGGGCATGGCGCAGTTGCAGAAGCTGTGCACGGAGATGGTGTCCAGGCTGTGCAAATGGCAGTTGGAGCTGCTGGCGAGCAGAACCAGGCCCAGGAGGCTCGGATGAGATAGAACCAGAGCGGCCAGCGCCCTGGTGTGCTGTGTGCGATGTGAGTTTGCAGGGCTGGCGATGGGGTCTCCTGTGCGCTGGCGGGTTGGTGATGTGTGAAGCAGGGCGGCTGTGTCATGCTGCTAGCAACTGGAGGCGGCCAGTGCAAGGTGGACGGGGCAGCCGGCGCCCAGATCTGGCGAAGGCGCCAAGGGCTTGGGCTACTGTGTGTTGTGCACGGCGGACCAGGGACTTCTGCAGGGTCTCCGGCGATGGGCTATGCAAATGGCGGGAGAGGGTGCATGCGTGGAGGCATGGCGGTTGGTGATGGTGCATAGGGGGACCAGGTCTGAGGGTGTGCATCTGATGTGTGGCGCGGGCAGGAAGACCAGGTAGCTAGCGATGGCCTGGTGCTGGTGTGTGCGAGCTGTGCACGGCGGGAGCAGATCCCGTGTGGTGCGACCTAGTGAGCTGGCGATCTGGGTGTGTGCTGAGGTGGCGATCCGGGTGCGGAGCTGAAGAGGTGCAGATGGGAGAGGAAGCAGGATGCCGGGTACCTATAAGAAGACCCCAAGGCCCTCCTCTCCGGGGGGTTGGTCTGGTTAGAATTTTTTTTAGAATTTTCAGTTCCCCATTTCCTGTAATTTTCGTTTCGGAGAGCAGAGCAGTGGGGGGTTAGACTTTGTTTTAGGGATTTATTTTTCCAGTTTTTCCTCTGTAATTTTTCTTTTCTGCAGAGCTGTGAGGATTTGCAGAGGGGCTTCGCTGGTTCGATTTTTTTTTAAGTTTCCTTTCTTCTGTTTGAGCACAGCAGTGAGGGATGAGATTCCAAAGGTTGGCTGGAGCGATTGTTGGGAATTTTCATTTCGTCTGGTTATATTGTTTTGTGAGGAGATTTCTGGTTCAACATTTTTCTTGTTCAGCAAATTTTATTTTGGAGAAGAATTCGATCCAGTGGAGATGTTAGGATTCGATTTCTGTCATTTTCTTTCTTCCGTAATTGTTCTTTCAAGCATAAGGGAGGGAGACGGGGTCTTCCAAGGGAGATTGGTTACTGTTGTTCTTGCTCTTGGGATTTTTTGATGAGATTTTTGGGTTTCCAGTATAGCATTTTGGGGTTTCCTCTTCTGAGTGCAAGATTTGAGAGATTGCTTTGTTCTTCTGTGGAGATTTGATCCAGGGAGATCAGGGGTTCGAGTTTGGATTTTTCTTATTCTCTCCTGTGAGGTTTGGGTTGGGGGTTCTGCTCATCTGGGGGCTTCCGTTTCTAGTTTTTAGTTCAGATTTCTTTGGCATTTCTTCTGTGCTAATTCCATTGCTTCTGTGATGTTTGAGACCTGAAGGGTTCCTTTTACGTTATTCTTGGATGAGATAAATTGGTTAGGTTGAGAGGATTGCCCGGGGCGATTTCTTCTGCTTCTTCTGCTATGTGATGATTTGAGAATTTTCTACTGTTCTTCTGTACTGCTGTGAGGAGGATTTAGCAGTTTTCCATTTCTTTATGTTCTGGAGTTGATTTAGTGCAATTGTTAATTTGAGTTTTCTAGTTCATTAGTGTTGTACTTTGGACAGATTGGGAGCATGATATGCAGTTTAAATTTTCTTTAATATTTTCTTTATTGAAGTGTTCTCCATCCCTCGAGTTGAGAGGGTACAGTAATCTTAATTGCTTATAGCTCATTTTGTTCTCAGTATGAAGGATGTTTAATTTGATCTTTCATCAAGAGTTGTAGTTTAGTTTAATGCATTGAGAATTTCAGTCTTGAAGGTGCTTATTTGAGTAGTACCGTAGATTCATGTTCTTATTTTCTATCTGATCCCCTGAGCTGTAGGGGTACATTGGGTTAATAATGTTCTTTGAGAACTTGTGTTCTGTCATCTTTCCGAATCATTTTAGATTTAGAGGTGCATCCGTATGTGCCTAGTTTACATCTCTCTCGGTTTGTTTGATCCCTCAATGGAGAGGGTATAGTGATACCAACTCTTTAGTTTTCAATTCTACATGTTCTTTCATTAAGTCTGATCTGTCGAGAGTGTGTGGGATTAGATCGACGTCATTTACATTGTCACTTTTAATGCATTGTCGAATAGTGTCAAGTCAAAGTAGTTTAATTCAAGCTCTATTCAGCCTCTCTGTGGATATGACATGTTCTCACCATTGTGCTAGTTCCTTGTTGTGATTTTAATTCTGTGAGACAGTTTAGAGGAGGTGAGCTTGTTGATATGTGCAAGGAACTCTAGACAACGGAATTGCACAATCAACAATGCGCGCGCTTCAGTCTGCATCTTCAGTCGCCACCATTCCAATGCAATACCTCTCAACTGATAAGCAGCTAACACGACTTTATCTGCTGCCAGACACCTCATAGTTGTAAAAACTCTCTCAACCTCATGAACCCAGTGCTACGCTGTATCTGGATTCGGCCCTCCTAAATAAGTAGGTGGCTGCAATCTCAAAAACTTTTCAACCTGCATAACTGGTTCTTCTGCTATCAGCACTGGTGGTGGTGGTGGCACAGGTGCTGCAAAAGGCACCTCCACTCTTGGCGGGACTGGAGCAACAGGTACAGTCTCTCCATCCCCAGGTGGCACTGCAACCGGTGGTACCAGCGCCTGCTGATCCATCCTTGCCCGAATATCCATGAGGCTTTCCCAGATTCTTTTTATCATACGCTGGGTACTTTCCTCCGGATCATCTCCTCCACCACCCCAATCTCTTCTATCAGCCATTCCAGAAATTTCTACATAAACAAAACACCAAACAAAAATCAAAACAACAAATTATCAAAAACCAGGGTCCCTACCAGTAGTGTACAAAGACCGAAATAAGGATATGTATCTTTCTAATTCCCTTATATTAACACGGACCTTGCTCTGATACCAACTGTGGCGGAACACCTCGGCCAAGCCCGTTAAACTGATAACGTGCTTGATCCGAGTCTGCCTCTCGCGAACGGGCCGAAGCCTCGCAAGGGAAACCAAACCACAGTCCGTGTAAACACAAAGGAACACACCACATTTTATATATATATTCCACAAGTTACATAGCCAAATTTCCACAAAAGTGAAAAGAAGTACAAGAGCCTGGGGCATACCCCAAGGTACAACTGAAGAAAATAAACAACTATCTACACTACACTACTGGTGCTGCTACTACACAGCTGGAGGTACCGACCCTGCACCGCTACGGTGCAGCTCTGAACTGGACGACGGCCATGAAACGTCCTCCTCGCTCTCACCTGTGGGGGTAGGGGTGAGCCTCGCTAGTCACTGGCTCAGTAGGGAACTCCCCCAACACCGAGCAAACCAAAACCACAGGTACGAAAGCAGTAAACAGTACCAACAATTTATAGAACAGCTAAACAGAATATAAAAGCTGTAAAAGTACTCACCGTCTGTCGACTACGAGAAACAACTTTAATAATTAAACGGCAAACCAGTACAGGTGTACAAGATAAAGTAGAGACAGCCAAACACGAGTCACGTGAACTGGTTCGCGACACCAGAAACTGACTCAGACAAGCTAACACAGGTCTACCTCTCAGTCTCGCAGCCACAGACGAAAGGTCCAGCTGCCGCTCCACGTGAAAAGGTCAAGCAACTGTGAAGACCAACTAAACACCACCACCTGCGGACCACACGGTCACAGGCCCATGCCTGACACCTCTAGAGATCCTGGCCCGGAACTCTCTAGAGTGAGGCACTGGAAAATGACAAGCTGGGGTCCAGTACATCTACTGGTGTCCGTACCCCCAACTACGAGCGCGCTACAAGTGACTAAAGACAAACACAAGTGTCACTGTCCCACTGTCATCTTTCCCTCAGTCGGACGTACAACTCAAACACATGAGTGAGGGTGTCCAGGTCAGACGACACAGACCTCGACGGTACAACACAAGTACCGGGACAAAGCCCCGAGCTAACAGCCTGGCTCACAAAGAACCTGGGGCATCCAACTGGAGAGGTAACCACGGTAGGCGTCGTACTACTCGCCACGTACACAAAACCACGTGCACGTCACACACAAACCACGTGAAACGTCACGTAAACCTCAAGTAACAACGGTCCACCACACGTGAACCCAACTGGTCTCGCGTGAACATCACGCAGCCACGAAAGTAAGTAGCAAACTGCATATCTTGTATGCTAAACACGGAAACTATGTGCACTCAGTGCACCACAGGTGCCAACGCACCATTCAGTATTGATAAACATCATAAATAGTCATTTCTGCTTATACACAAGTTGGCGGCAACATCGACTGCCGCTTACAGGAAGTAGACGGCAAGGGATCTGGCCGTCTATATCCCAGCTGATGAACTTGGCGACACATGATGTTGACGCCAAGATCTTCAGCCTCTATTCCTGCAGAAACCCTAAACCGATCCTACATGCATTCCGATCCCAAAACCATCGAGAAAATATGAGGAAACACTTCCTCTGACATGCATGAATCCCACACAACCCAAAACAGCATGTTTCATTTGCTAAATTACTCAAACCACCCAAGTACCCCGCATGAATACCATGACCCGAAATTGCCATTTTCATGCAGATTCATGTTATCTAATTACATTAACACGACCTATAGGAACTACAAGGGCCATTCCCTCCCTCAGAACATGCTTAAACCTTCCAAAATCTTCCGGTTCACACCGAACCCTCCGCGAGCTCCCACGGGAATTACACCACGCCACGACGTTTCCTCGCGCGATTCGGCAACGCCACACGTCCCACGATCCTCTAACCACCCTTCTGTACCTGTTGGAAGCTTTAGGGACACAGGGGCGTGAAGTTGGAGCAAGGGGAAGGGAGAACCAGGTGAAGAACCTGCTCTCGGGTGACCCTATAACCTGCAGAATTCTCAGGTTGGCGTCAACCCCTCTGCCGCCAATGGCAACCGCCACCATCAACGTCCACATCTTTTGCCGCCAAGTTCATGCAGTCAACGGCAACCTACCTGGACGCCAATAAGTCAACGACCACCCCTGGCCGCCAACTCCAACTCAACTGCAGCAGGTCCTACTTCATTTCAGGACCAAACCTGCATCTCACCTGAACAAACCACACATCCAAACCACACATTCCACACAACCAATTCACACTAGCCTTACAACGGCCGCCACAACCACAACACACATGATCCAAAAGGATCCGAAAATAAGCGACGTTACATGACCTGTTGGAGATACTGGGCCATGCGAGGCTCCCTTGCTTCAAACTGCCTGTTCACCTGGCTGGCAACCAACTGGGAGTCACTGAAGACTATAAGCCGAAGGGCTCCAAGGTGCCTAGCCATGCGAATTTCGAACAGTAACGCTTCGTACTCGGCAACGTTGTTGGAGGCCGCAAAGCGGAACCGGAGGGCGTATTGGAACTCTAATCTCTCCGGAGAGGTGAGGACCAAGCCAGCTCCACTCCCTGTGACACAAGAGGACCCATCCACATAGAGCTCCCATGGGGACTCATCAGCCAGCAGAGGGTCCTGCTCGGTAGGGAGAGTGCATTCCGCGACAAAGTCTGCCAATGCTTGCGCCTTGATTGTTGTCCTCGGGCGGAAGCTGATGTCGAACTCGCCTAGCTCTATGGCCCATTTAATGAGCCTGCCGGAAGCCTCTGGCCGCTGAAGAATAGACTTCAGTGGTTGGTCGGTGAGGACTATCACTGAATGGGCCTGAAAATAGGGCCTGAGCTTCCGGGTAGCCATGACCAGAGCAAGGGCGAGCTTTTTTGCTCGGGGGTACCTCCTTTCAGCTTCTTGGAAGACCCATTATTCGGTAACTGTAATGGTTGTTCGGTGCGTACTGCCGGGCGATAGTCGGGCCAGCGGGTCTGAGGCACGCTTAGGTGAGAGGCCTGCTCGGTAGGCTGGGGCCTGGACCGAGCAGGTCAAGGGGAGCCCGGAGGCGACCCTAGCTCGGAAGAGTTTATACTTGACCCGAACAGGAAGGAGGAATGTCCAGCGAGGCGGTCCTAGAGCTTGATGGCGCTCGAACATGGTGATTTCTTCTCAGAGCCTTCGGACGGTCCTTGTGAGGACGTGGCACACAGCAGAGGGGCCACGTCTGGTAGGGGGACCTCGACGGGCCCGAATGGATTGCGACGGGCCAAGGTGGGCTTAGGTGGCAAGAACTGGCCACCACACCCACCATCACGCCATATGACGGCACCACTGATCCGACGGACCACATCCACGGGTTTGAGTCGCAAATGGTGTTCCATGGGGTATCCGATGCGGCCTAGTGTCGAGCCTTCCTAGCCACTCTCAAAGAAACTGTCAGGGCATGGTTCGAGGCCCTACCTGCTGGTTCCATCTCTTCCTTCCACCAGCTGAAGAAGTCCTTCCGGGACAACTTCCTCGGTGGAAGATTACAGCCGCACACCGCGGCTTCTCTTTTGGCAATCCGCCAGAAGAAGGGCGAGGCGCTCTGGGACTTCGTCAAGAGGTTCCAGACAGAAGCGCTTCGCATCCCCCGCCTCGACGTCTCTCTAGCCACCAGTGCCCTTATCCAAGGCACTGGCGATGGCTTCCTTCAGAGGATGCTTGGCGTGCAGTAGCCCGCCACTCTGGCCGAACTGCTCTCCATTGCCCAATGTCATGCGGCTTGCGAGGAGAGCCTAGCCATCGGCCGAGCAGAGCAGGGCAAGCAGTCGGACAAGAAGAGGCCTTTCGACAATGGTTCCGACTGAGATCGGAAGAAGGGCCGGTGCAACAGGGACTCACCGCGCCGACCGCGCCCCTTCACCGAACAGATCTTTGCGAAAATCCGCCAAGAGCCTTATGTTCGGTGGCCACCAAGGATGCGCTCCGACCCCAGAGGCGCAATCAGGAGAAGTACTGTCGCTTTCACCGCGATCACGGCCACGACACCTCCGAGTGCCGCCAGCTCAAGGATGATATTGAGTCCCTGATCAAGCACGATACCTTGGATGATACGTGCGCCGGAATGAAGACCGCCCCAGATGCTGAGAACGGACCCCCGAACAGCCGATCAACAATGAGCCCAACGGGCAGGAGATCAACGTGATCGCAGGAGGTTTCGACGCAGGCAGAGAAAGTACTCAAAGCCGATGCGACTACGCTCAGTGAGTACATGTCGTGGACAGGCCCTCAGCATCCTGGCCAACCCCTTATCCCCCTAATCCCGTACGTGCACAGTCCGAGGAGGCCATAACCTTCTCAGACGAAGATCTTATAAGAGTCACTACTCCATACACCGATGCGCTGGTTGTTTCAGCCACCATCAACCACTATAACGTGCGCCGGATCCTTGTGGATAATGGAAGTGCACCGGATGTATTGGCTTACGACTACTTTTTGCTCATGGGTCTAAAAACCGAATAGCTCGCCCCCGTCGAGTCGCATTTGTTCGGCTTCTCAGGGGTTTTAGTCCAGCCCATGGGCCGAGCACGCCTCCCGATCACTCTCGGGACGGCCCCGAAGAGCGTGACCAAGATGGTGGATTTCTTGGTTGTTGCAAACATGCCTGGTTACAATGCCATCATCGACAGAGGCCTGATTGGCCGGATTAGAGCCGTACCTTCGTCTCTCCACCAGAAGATGAAGTTTCCCACTCCGTGTGGGATCGGCGAAGTGCTCGGGTGCCAGCGCGAGTCCCGACGGTGTTATGTCCTCTCTTTAAGGGACAAACAACCTCTCGCAGCCTCGGCGCCTGTGTCTCCGGCAGCTGATCAGTCTTCTACCAGCCGGGGAACTCCTGTTGAAGACCTACTCCCCGTCCGGATAGATGGCGACCCAGAGCACGTCCTATATATTGGCGCTTTGCTTTCGGAAGCCGAGCAGCAACGCTATAGGGCTTTCTTGCTAGCCAATCTGGACGTGTTCACGTGGTCAGACGACGAGCTACCAGGCATACCCCCAGAAGTGATGGTGCATCGCCTCCGCTTGGACCCCAGGGTGCTACCAGTTCAGCAGAGGAGGCGACCCGTCAACAGAGAATGGCAGACTCTGATCCAGGATCACGTTGTCAAAAGCTGAGCAGTTGGGATCCTCTGGGAAGCCCAATACCCGAGGTGGATCACCAATGTGGTCCTCATGTGCAAGGCCAACGGCAAGTGGCACGTGTGCGTGGACTACAAAGACCTCAACAAGGCTACACCCAAGGACAACCTCCCTTTGCCTCGCATCGACCAGCTGGTAGACACCACGTCCGGGCATGAGCTCCTCAGCTTCTTGGATGCATATTTCGGTTACCACCAGATCAGCATGCATCCCCCGGACCAGGATGCCACCACGTTCGTCACAGACTTAGGGCTATACTGCTTTACCAGGATGCCCTTTGGTCTGAAGAACGCGGGTGCTACATACCAATGGCTGGTCAACAAGATGTTCTAGCAACAAATCGGGTGGAACATGGAGGTCTACGTCGATTATATGCTGGTCAAAATGCTTCCGAGCACCGACCACATCTCCGACCTCGAAGAGACTTTTGCAACCCTGCGGAAGTACAACATGAAGCTTAACCCAGCTAAGTGTGCATTTGGTGTGCGCTCGGGTAAGTTCCTCGGCTTCAAACAGGGGGATAGAGGCCAATCCTGAGAAGATCCAAACCATACTTGAGATGGGCAGCCCCAAAACCATGCACAACGTCCAGCGCCTCATTGGACGCCTCGCTGCACTCAACCGGTTCATGTCCTGAGCAGTAGAGAGAAGCTTCAGTTTCTTCAAGTTGCTGTGAGGCCCCAAAGGATCCTCACAACAAGTGGGGCATGTACGGTGGACAGAAGACTGTGAAGTTGCCTTCACCGAGCTGAAGGCGTACCTGGCAGCCCCACTTGTTCTCTCAAAACCTGTGCTCGGAGAACCCCTGTTCGTGTACCTTTCGGTCACCGAACACTCTATCAGCGCGGTTTTGATCAGGGAAGAGGCGGCGGCACAGCATCCAATCTACTACATCAGTAGGGTCCTTCAAGAGGTTGAAAGAAGGTACCCTCGAGCAGAGAAGCTCTCCCTCACTCTAGTCACGGCCGCACAGAAGCTTAGGCCTTACTTTTAGGCCCACTCAATCACGGTCCTTACCGACCAGCCATTGAAGCTTATCCTTCAGCGGCCGGAGGCTTCCAGCAGGCTCATCAAATGGGCCATCGAGCTAGGCGAGTATGACATCAGCTACCATCCAAGGACGGCCATTAAGGTGCAAGCGCTGGCTGCTTTTGTTGCGGAGTGCACCCTACCGGCCGAGCAGGATCCTCCGTTAGCAGACAAGCCCCCATGAGAGCTCTACGTAGACGGATCCTCATGTGTCACAGGAAGCGGAGCGGGCTTGGTTCTCACCTCTCTGGAGGGTCTGGAGTTCCAGTACACCCTGAGGTTCTGTTTCGCTGCCTCCAACAATGTCGCTGAGTACGAATCACTTCTGTCCGGAATCCGAATGGCTAGGCACCTTAGGGCACTTCAACTTCGGGTCTTCAGTGACTCGCAATTGGTGGCTAGCCAGGTGAACGGACATTTCGAAGCGAGGGAGACCCACATGGTGCAATACCTCCAGCAGGTTAAGAGCCGAGCAGAGGGCCTCCTCTACTTTGAAGTCATACACATCCCTCGGGAGCAGAACGTACGAGCCGATGCACTTGCCAAGTTGGCATCTTCAGGTGACATCGCCCCTTCTCACTCTATATTCATAGAAGAGCTCGTGTCACCGAGCATCAAAGTAGACGTAGCGGCCATTGAGACCGACCCCCCGGCTCTGAGCTGGATGGACCCTCTCTTGGCCTATCTACTTCAAGGAGAGCTTCCGCCTGAACAGGGCGAAGCCCAAAAAATCAGACTACGTTCTCAGCAGTTCACCCTCATTGAAGGCAAGCTATACCGACGATCCCTTTCAAGGCCCCTCCTATGATGCCTCAGCCCCGTAGAGGCGCTTTCGGCTACCGAGGAGGTTCATGAAGGGTTGTGCAGAAGCCACTTGGGAAGCAGAACCCCAGCGCGCAGCATTATCTGAGCAGGATTCTGTTGGCCTTCTCTGTAAAAGGACTGCATATCCTTCGCTAGAAGGTGCTCGGAATGTCAGAAGTTGGGGCAGCTTATCAAGCAGCCTGCCGAACAACTTCATACCCTGTTTGAACCTCATCCTTTCGCCAGATGGGGTATCGATATCTTGGGCCCCTTTCCTGGGGCTCAAGGGAGAAAGAGATTTCTGTTCGTGGCAATCGACTACTTCACCAAGTGGATTGAGGTGATCACCGAGCAAGCTGCGTGGAAGTTCATCTGGAAGAACATCCTCTGCCGGTTCGGCATCCCAAGAGTGATCACTTCCGACAACGGGAGGCAGTTTGACAGCATCTTCTTTAAGTGGAAGTGCTCCGAGCTCGGCATCTACAACCATTTCACCTCCGTTGCACATCCCCAAGCAAATGGTCTGGTCGAAAATGCCAACCGAACACTGTTGCACGGGATACGCATGTGGGTGGAAGCTGCAGGAGGTTCATGGATTGACGAGCTCCACAACGTGCTGTGGTGCCACCGAACAATAGCACGGGCGGCCACCAGGGAGACACCCTTCCATTTGGCCTATGGCTCGGAGGCTGTTGTGCCTTTGGAGGTAGCTCTCCCCACTATTCAGACGACGCACTTCGATGAAGCCACCAACAATCGTGCACTAAGGGAGAACCTAGACATGCTCGGCGAACGTCAAAACGACGCCAGCATCAGACTAGTCTCCTATCAACAACGACTTGTGCAATATTACAATGCCCGAGTTCGGGAACAGCGATTTTTCGAAGGCGATCTCGTCATGCGCCACTGCTCGGCATCGGACCCTCGAAGAGCAATCGGTAAACTTGCCCCTAAATGGGAGGGACCTTATCAGGTCACCTAGGTCCTTAAGAAGGGCTCTTATAAGCTCACTACTCCTAATGGCGAAGCCATACCCAGGACCTGGCATGTATCTAACCTAAAGTCTTACTATTCATGAAAGCCTCTTCGGCATCCTACTTCTCTTCTTCCTGTTCTTTTGGTTGACTCGTGACGATATCCAAAACATCCTTGTTCGGGCTTTTTCGGCCTAAAAGGATACGGAGATACTTCCGAGCGAACAAGTGTGCCGCATACACCCGTAGTCCGAACATTTTTTACAGTTCTTAACGACTTGCGCGGTGGCAGTGAACTCATTCCGATTCGAACAGAACGAGTGCGAGGGAATAAGATAGAAAAAGCGGAGCCATTTGCAAATCTCAAAGGAGATTCATTAAGATTTCTTTTACAGGAGCCCACTCGGCCCGAGCTACAAAAAGGGAGAGAAGAAGGAACAATTACGAAGCCTGTTCGGAGGGTCCGTGTGACGGAACGCCTCGGTCAAGCCCGTTAAACCAATAACGCACTTGATCTGAGTCCGCCTCCCGCGAACGGGCCGTAGCCTCGCAAGGGAAACCAAACCACAGTCCGTGTAAACATAAAGGAACACACCACATTTCATATATAATTTTTCACAATTTACATAGCCATAATCCATTAAAACTGTAAAGGTGTACAAAAGCCTGGGGCATACCCCGAGGTACAACAAAAGAAAGTAAACAACTACAAAACTACAAAGCTACAAGGCTACAAGGCTACACTGCTGAAGTACTACTCCGATGGAGGTACTGACCCTGCTCCGCTACGACGCGGCCCAGAACTGGACGTCAGACGGGAAACGTCCTCCTCGCCCTCACCTGTGGGGGTAGGGGTGAGCCTCTCTAGTCACTGGCTCAGTAGGGAACTCCCCCAAAGCCGAACAAACCACAAACCACAGGTACAAAACAGTAAACAGTACCAACAACATATAAAACAGCTAAGCAGGTAAGTAAAGCTGTAAAACTACTCACCGTCTGCCGACTACAAGAAACAACAGTAATAACTAAACGGCAAACCAAACAGGTGTACAAGCCAAAGTAGAGACAGCCAACACGAGCCACGTAAACTGGTTCGCGACACCAGAAACTGACTCGGACAACTAACACAGGTCCACCTCTCAGTCTCGCAGCCACGGACGAAAGGTCCAGCTGCCGCTCCACGTAAAAAGGTCAAACAACTGTGGAGACCAACTAAAACACCACAACCTGCAAACCACACGGTCACAGGCCCATGCCTGGCACCTCCAGAGACCCTGGCCTGGGCTCGCTAGAGTGAGGCACTGGAAAAAGGACTAGCTGGGGTCCAGTACGTCTACTGGTGTCCGTACCCCCAACTACGAGCGCGCTACAAGTGACTAAAAGCAACCACAACTGTCACTGTCCCACTGTCGTCTTTCCCTCAGTCGGACGTACAACTCTAACACAAGAGTGAGGGTGTCCAGGTCAGACGACACAGACCTCGACGGTACAACACAAGTACCGGGACAAGGCCCCGAGCTAACAGCCTGGCTCACAAAGAACCTGGGGCACCCAACTGGAGAGGTAACCACCGTAGGCGTCGTACTACTCGTCACGTACACAAAACCACGTGCACGTCACACACAAACCACGTGAAACCTCACGTAAACCACAAGTAACCACTGGTCCACTACACGTGAACCCAACTGACTCGCGTACACAACGCGCAGTCACCGAAGTAAACACTTAACAACATATCTTGTATGCTAAACACGAGAACCATGTGCACTTAGTGCACCACGTATGATACCACGCATGCATTATCGATAAAACACCATAAATAGCCATTTCTGTTCATATAGGAGTAGGCGGCCACATCGATTGCCGCTTACAGGAAGTAGACGGCAAGATCCCTGGCCGTCAACCTCCTGGCTGAAGATCTTGGCGGCAAACGATGTTGACGCCAAGTTCCCCGGCCTTAAACCCTGCAGAAACCCTAATTCGGTCCTGCGAGTTTTCTACTTATTCATATTACAGAAAAACATGTAAATGCTATTCCTCTAGCATGATAGAACCCAATACAACCCAATTATACATGCTTTACATGTTAAACTACACAAACCACCCATTATCCCGCATGGTGCAACTCTATCCAAACATGGATTATCATGCTGGTTCAAGTAGTTATGATGTGTTTTAATGTTTCTACGAAGCTACACGGGTTCGTCCCCTACCTCAGAACGCGTTAGAATCTCCCGCAACTCCCCGGTTTACGCCGAGCCCTCCGCGAGCTCCCACGCGAATTGCACCACGCCGCGACGTTTCCTCGCGCAATTCGGCGACGCCGCGCGTCCCACGATCGACCAGCCACTCCTCGATACCTGTTAGAACCTTCAAAGACTCGGGGGCAGCAAGCTGGGGCAAGAGGGAGAGAGGGTGAGCTGAAAGAGCTGCCCTCGGGTGAATATATAACCTGCTGAACTGACAGGTTGGCGTCAACCCCCTTGTCGCCCACATGCACCGCCAGACTAAACGTCCACATAGGCTGCCGCCAAGTTCAAGAAGTCAACGTCCATAAACCTGGACGCCAACAGTCAACGACCACCACTTGGCCGCCAACTCAGACAGAACAGCAGCAGGTCCCATTCCAATTCAGGACCTACCCTGCTCTTCACCTGCTCAAGCCACGCAATCACACCATACATTCCACACACCCAACTTACACTGGCCTCACTACGGCCGCCACAACCACAATGCACATGATCCGCATGGATCCGAAAAGCATGCGACGTTACAGTCCGGCTCCACCACTCCTATGGGGCATCTTCCCCAAGTGGAAGTGCATGAAATGCACTCCGTCTAGGCGTGGGTCCTGGGTCCGTCATCGGCACTCATCGAAGGCTATTTCAAAGCCTAGCGGGGGTATTCTATGGAGGCCAGGCTTCATCCGCATTCCTCCCCGGCCGTGAGGCCCACCTTATAGCAGCGGGCCCCGAACTGCTCCAAGTCCTCCTTGAAGTCCGGCCCGTCCTTGTACTCGGCCACTCCGCGGGCCTTAGCATCAGCCAACACTTTGGCGATGGCTTCCTTTTCGGCCCGGGCAACGGCCAAGTCCAGCTCGGAGGGCATCTTTGAGGTTCTTCACCGCCTCTTGTAGCTCGGCCTCGCGAGCCTTATGTTGGGAGACGAGCTTGTCGCATAAAGCATATTCGGCCTCCCACATCTGCTTCTGGATCTGGGCACGTGTAGCCAGCTTCTTCAGCACGCCCAGAGAGCCCATCACCCCATTCATCAGCTCCTCCACATCGATGTCAACGTCGTCGTGATCGACGGGGCGCCCTGGACGGTAGACCCCGCTAGAATGCTCGGGGGTCTCCTCCGGACTCAGTTGTTGGCACCGTGCCACCCTCTCAAGATGAGATGCGGTGGGACATGGTGGAAGAGGCCGCGAACCATCCTCTTCAAGACGTTCCAGCACCGCCTCCAGCATTGTCTCTGAGGGGAGCTCGGGTTGCTTCCCTCTCAGCATCTTGGAAAGCGGCCTTCGATTCTCGGAATCCTCGGCCTGCTCCTTAGTAGCATTGCCTGTCCGCACCTCCTGAGGGTGTGCTTCTCTAGCAGCCTCGGAAATTCCAACTCCAGCTGCCATTTCCTGACCTTCGACAGCGTGAACAGCTTCCTCAGCTCCCTCGCGTCCCTCAATGGTTGTTTGCATTTCCGCTTCCACAACCACTTCGGTGGGGGGCATGGGGGCTAGGGTAGCCTCAACCGTCGGAGTTGTCGTCTTCTCAGCCAGAGCAGCTCTAGTATTCAGAGCCGTCGTTTCCTCGGCTCCGAAGGTCGTCATCGTTGTAGACATGACCCGTTCGTCCCCTTCGACGCTTTGAGCGACATCCTCGCCCCTTTGCGCAAAAGTCTCTTCGCTGCCGACCGCAGCATCCTGCTCAGCAACCGCAGTGCCTGAGGTCCCGGTCGCGGCCACATCTTCGGACACGCAGTCCACTGCCACCCGCTCAGCAGCTGCAACCCGCGAGGTTCCTATCGCGGCCACCTCGTTAGACTGGCCCTCGGTAGGACCTTGGGGTGCAGGAGCCCACGCACACTCCTCGGAGGATCCATCAGACCCGTCGCTCACCACGACAAGCCCGAACTCTGGGTAGGCCCCCTCCCTTGTTAGGGGCCTTGTTGCTATCGTGACAGATGGCCGGACCTGCTCGGCCACCCTTTCGCTAGGGCGAGGCCCGGTCTGCTCAGCCGTCACCACGGTTTATTCAACCGTAAGTTGAGGGGCCTCCCCCTCAACGTCTTCAACTCCAGCCACTCGTTGCGCGACCTTCACCAGCTTCCCCTTCTTCCGGATCAGAGGCTGGCCTTCTGCCTCTTCCTCTGCTTCGGCCTCATCTACGGTCGTATGCTACTCGACGACCTCCGGCCTCTTCTTCTTCTTCTTCTTCTTCTTCTTCTTCTTCTTCTTCGATCGGGGCTCGCTTCCCCCTGCTCCTTCCTCGGCCGGGGCTTCCATGACGACCCTCGCGGTCGCCCTCATTATCGCCTTTTTCTTCAGGCGAATCTTCTCACGTCCCCTGTCCGGGACCTGCGAGCTCGTTGCAGCACGCCCTCCTCTGGGAGCTGGCGCCACGAGAGTCGTCGTCACCGCCGTAGTAACGCTCACCGTGGAAGGAATGCTGACCATGGTGGCGATGTTGTCACCCTCGTACACCATGTGGGCAGCGACAGGGATCTTCTCGGCAATGTCTTCATTCGCCTCCAGGTCCTGACCAATGGCCAGCTCTGCAGCAGCTGTAAAAGAGGAGAACGACGATGGTCAGAAAGCAGTAATCTTTCTTCGGATCTCTGGACAAGATGAGTTCAGGCACTTACTCCATGGTCTGCTCAGACCATGCTCGATCAGTGTGAACTCCGTTAAGTAGCCGTCACCATTACCCACGCCGGCTCATAGCAAGTTGTTTGAGGCTGTAGCACCCTGGATTTTTAAAATACAAATAAAATAAATTTTTATTTAAATAAATGAAATAAATCGATTTAAGTGGAATAAAGGGAGAATGCATTGTATAAATGGGAATTAAAGTAATCCCCATTAAATTAAATTAGTAATGGGTTACTCTAATAACTCAAACCCAATGGAATGGGCCCAAATAGGGATAGCCCATGTTGGAATGAGAATTAAATTAATGAAATTCGTATCTAAATAATTAAATAAATAGTAAAGGGTTAAGATAAATGTTAAATAACCCTTATATATCTAAATAAGAGTCCTAAACCCATCCTAACTCATTAACCACGAAATTAAACTCTCCCCTACCCATTAGATGGATAAATGAGAGAAAATAGAGAGATAAATGTGGAATTTTCATAATTAAAGGAGGAGAGAAGAGTTTGGGGTTGTATGGACTCTATAGGAAGCTTAAACACTTCAAATCTCCTCCCTATCTCCCCATTTTTGTCGCTGGAACCCTAGAGAAGGAGGAGAAAGGTTGGAGACCAAGGAGCAAGGAGGAGAAGGCTTGGAGCAAGAAGGTTTTCCCGTTTTTCGTCTTCAACCTAGGGTTTTCTTGGACTCGACAAAAGGTAGGCAATCTCTCAAGAAAAAATCGTGAAATAATTACCCTAGGTAGCCTTCATGTACCTCTTCAAAAGCCCTATGGTTTCGTGGTATTTCGTTTATCCATTTGGGCGAATTTAATTCATGAAATCCTGATGTTCTCATGAACTGAGATCTCATGTTTTATCTAATTCCCGATATGTACTTGTTCACATGCCATGATAAAATTCTCAGTTATAGTACATCACACTAGCTTTCAAACGCCTCTGGTCTCACTCGATTTTGATCTCCCATGAGGGAGAATTAAATCTTTGAATCTCTGTCTATTTCCTATACCCGACTCTTCATGTTGACCTTTAAACATCATGCATATTTGATATCATGCCATGAAAAAATTCTCTAAAATACTACATCGTGTTAGCTTTCAAACGCCACTGGTTTCATAATTTTCATTAAGTGTACATCTCTAATTAATTCGTTGAACTCTGACTGCGCCTGTTTAGGTCACTGAAAATTAACCTAATCAATGCATGTCTAAACCTTGTCTATTTTCAAATTAATCATGCATGTTGATAGATGTACATGTCTACTTTCGTTTAAAACTAGTTTCGTGCTTTTTGGATCACTGTGCTATTTATATGTAATTTAGAACATCTATGTATCACAAAGAGCTCGCCCTGGGAAAAAAGGGAAAAAGGGCAATCTCACCTGTTATCGCGACGGCGCGACCTGCCGCAATAACAGTGGGGTCGCGCCGGCCGATGGCATCGCGTCAAGAACGCGGCAGTGCGGGCCGCCGCGATTCACCCCGGACCGGGCCAGACCGGCCAGGTCCCGTGTCGCGCCCGACCGCCCCGTCGCGACTTGAAACGCGACGGGTAGGTCCGTCGTGTTTCAAAGATTTCGGCCAGAACTATTAAATTGTGTACATGCCCTGCTGTTTTGGCTATTTAACCCTTAATTAGCTACGATTAAACCATGTTATAATTAATTGACTTGTTAGATTAATAAAAAATGACATTTGCACGACTTGTCATATCCTCAAGATTTCTTTACACTTGCACACATATAACATTATAAATTGCCATTTGACCTTGATAAATTATGCAATAATGTATTCAGTAAATTATCGAAATAAATGACTAAATACCCTATTTTGTTAAATACAATTGTTTCCATTTTTACTCGCGCATTTTATCTACCGTTACCGTTTTCCCTCGGCCTTCGAGCACTCGAGGCACGACGGACCCGTTTTTACACACTTTCCCTTGACTTGGACCACCTCTCCACGGGAATACTCTCGACTGGACCAGGGACTCCTTGTCAAGACCTCCGTAAGTCTTCTTGACTTTGGCGCACGTCCTTAGTCAACGAGCTGGTTGTACCCTAAAACCCGTTACACTCTTAGGGATCAGTACGATCCAAGCCTTAGTGTTCCTTCTCGTCTTGAGTTCACACTGGACCACCTGACCCGTGTACACAGCACGGCTAAGGGGCGGTTGTGACTTCTACCAGACTGTCGGTACCCGACCTGGTGCTGTGCAACCGTTACTATCGTGTTTATCGTCGTTTTACGATTGTACCCTTCTCATCTACAGTCTCTTTACTCTCATCTGTTCACATTTCTTACACTCTCATCTATCTCGTCTAGTGCTCTCTTATCTCTTCTTGGTACTCTATTGGCCATTCGTGTGATTGTCTAAGATAAAAGAAATGACTAATGCCAGCGCAATAGGGCCCGATCAGGTCCTGGGAGGAACTCCCGAAAAGTGCCAGTGCCCATGGGAGTTAAAATGATCATAGGATGTGTTACGGCATGCATCCAACGCCAGTTTACTATCTAGATTAATCTATGACAATCAAAAGTGCTATCTCTACAAGTGCAAGCGTGATCGTTACTAGTGCACCGTTGTGCAATTTTACATGTTATATCGTTACATGGCCATTCTATTGTCGTTCTCGTTGTACTATTTTCCCTGTGCCAGTTACAATGTTCTCTCGTTATCGTGACATGCTCTACATGACTTTACTCTCTAGTTAACCTGCCATTAAAACATTAACTATTTAAAGCATGCTTGTGTTCATGAGATATTAAGTCCTACTGGGCGTTATTCGCTCATCCTGCGTTTTATTTAATGTGTTCAGGTGAGTCGGATGGAGACGACCACATATACGAGGACGGGACTGAGGGAGATGCTCAGGAGTGACCATTTCAGCCACCAGTGCTATCTAGTAGTAGTAGTTAGTATAGTTATGAGTTAGTGAGTCAGTTAGTCATAATGTAATAGTTTGACTTTGAATAAAGTACTCTGGGCCCTAGTTTTGCTCTGATACGATGATGTAATGATGACTGGTGAATTATTAATGTAATTGGAGTTTATTTGGTGTTATCCAATTGTGCAATGGTTTGTTATTTATTTCTCGCTCTGTACTATTTAATAACTGTAATCCCTCCGATATTTCGCGTCGGGGCGTTACAGTTTTGTGGTATCAGAGCCTAGGTTATTCTTAGTATATGATGATCTAGGTTTGACCTGACTTGACTTAGAGTCTAATTCCATACCTATGAGAGATGGTAGAACCGTGGTAATGAGATAAAATAAACTCACACACGCACGAACTTAGTGCAAACCCAACGACTTACATTTTAAATTCTCTTTTGAAGGAACTTAACATCAACAATGGCAGCGGAGCGTGCTCAACTCCGTGATATGCAACACACTATCCAACAGCTTACCCAACTTTACTTCAGGCTGCCGGAGCCAACAACAACAATAACAACAACCGAGCAACTGGTGATTTACATAGAAATTTCCGCAACCTGAATCCGCCTCGATTCAGTGGTACCACAGACCCTGATGAGGCCGAGAACTGGCTCAAGGAGATTGAGCGCATCTTCCGTGTCATGCAATGCACGGATGGAGATAAGCTTTTACTTGCCACATTCCAGCTTGAAAGGGACGCCCGTGCGTGGTGGGAGTCCATTGAGGCCACACGGGAAGATGCTCAGTTTACGTGGAATGAGTTTAAGGAGCAATTCAACTCCAAATATTTTTCAGAAAGAGTTCAAGAAAGGAAGGCGCCGAGTTCGCCGCTCTGAAACAGAGAAACCTGACGGTTGCTGAATATGAGGCACAGTTCTCTCGATTGGCTCGCTACGCCAATCATCTAGTTAGTACCCAGAGGATGAAGGCAAAGAGATTCCTCAACGGGCTTAGACCCGCATATATTACACAGCTGGCACCATTTGATATTCAGACCTACCCAGAGATGGTCAGGAGAGCACAATGCCTGGAAGATGCGATTGAACTCACTGAGCGCATCAAGGGTAGAATGTTCAGGAAAGAGCAAACTTCCGGAGTATTGAGCAAGCCTACTAATGGCAAAAAAAGGCCATTAAGTATCACTGACGGGCCAAGCCAGGAGCGGAAGCCCAAAGTCCCCACTACTACTGCTCCGAACAACAAGCCCAGATGCAAACACTGTGACAAGCTTGGTCACACGACAGAAGAATGCTGGAGGAAGGCAGGTGCATGCCTTCGCTGTGGGAGCCGAGAGCATCGGATCCCTGAATGCCCGTTACTGAAAGAAAATGAGAAGCGTCCTGCGGGACCAAAGAAGCCAGGCAGACTTCAAGCCCTGCAAGAGGTAGAGACCACCGAGGAAGGTGGCGTGGTGGAAGGTACACTACCAGTCTTTTCTCATTCAGCATTTGTTTTGTTCGATACTGGCGCAACGCATTCGTTCATATCACAAGCATTTGCTGATACCCTAAATGAGAAACCTGCATCTATGACATTTGAATTATCTGTCGCAACACCACTAGGAGAAAAGGCTCAATTAAATAAATATTTCCATTAGCTGATGTTAAGGTTGGTGAACTTAACCTTAGAGCTGACTTGATCTCATGCCCATGGAGGGCTACGATGTCATTCTGGGAGCCGATTGGCTATCCACGTATGGGGCTATCGTGGATTGTAGAAGAGGAAATTTCTTTTAGTAATTCCCTAAGTTGATCTTCACAGGACGTAGACACAAGAGGCACTTGTCTCTCGTCTCTGCTATAAAGGCACAGAACATGATAAGAAAGGGTTGTGTGGCATTTCTCGCCGCAATTGTAGTTGAGAAGAAAGCAACTAAGATATCAGACATCCACATAGTGCAAGAATATCCAGACGTGTTTCCTGATGAGCTGCCAGGCATTCCACCCGAGAGAGATGTAAATTTCTCAATTGCTTGTACCTAGAGCTGCACCGTTTCACGCCAACCCTACAGGATGTCCCCTGCTGAATTGAAAGAGTTGAAAGAGCAATTGATGGAACTTCTAGAAAAGGGTTTTATTAGGCCAAGTACTTCTCCTTGGGGAGCACCCGTGTTGTTCGTCAAGAAGAAGGACGGATCTATGAGGTTATGCATCGATTACAGGCAGTTGAACAATCTCACTATCAAGAACAAGTACCCTCTGCCGCGTGTCGATGAACTATTTGATCAGATATCAGGAGCAAAGTACTTTTCTAAGATTGACCTTAGATCGGGATATCATCAGATGAGGATTCAAGATGCAGATATCTACAAGACAGCTTTCAGGAGCAGGTACGGTCATTACGATTTGTAGTCATGCCTTTTGGACTAACCAATGCTCCTGCAGCTTTTATGCAATTAATGAACAGCATCTACCGGCCCTACCTCGACAAGTTCGTCGTGGTATTCATTGATGATATTCTCATATACTCCAAGACCAAAGAAGAGCACGAGGAGCATCTGAGGATCGCTCTGCAAATCTTGCGGGACAACCAACTCTACGCCAAATTGAGCAAGTGTGAATTCTGGCTCGAGGAGGTGTCGTTCCTAGGCCATGTCATTTCCAAGGATGCTATCGCTGTCGACCCTTCCAAGGTAGAAGCTGTGCTGAACTGGGAAAGGCCGACCAATGTCACCGAGATCAGAAGCTTTCTTGGACTGGCTGGATATTACAGACGGTTCATAAAAGACTTCTCCAAGATAGCTGTACCTCTTACGCATCTTACGCGGAAGGAAAACCCATATGTCTGGAGCAAGGAGTGCGAGAGAAGAGCTTTCAGACACTCAAGCAATTGTTGACATCTGCACCTGTCCTCGCATTACAGTAGTAGAAGGCGCGGGATTCTCAGTCTACACTGATGCATCTGGAATCGGTCTAGGCTGCGTATTAATGCAGAATGAGAAAGTGATAGCCTATTCATCAAGGCAATTGAAGCAACATGAGGTTAACTATCCAGTCCATGACTTAGAGCTAGCTGCTGTGGTATTTGCACTTAAGATTTGGAGGCATTACCTGTATGGAGAGCAATTTATTGTCTACTCCGACCATAAGAGTTTGAAGTACTTATTTTTCAAAAGGAGCTCAATATGCGACAATGGAGATGGCTGGAGTACTTGAAGGATTTTGATTTCAACATTCAATATCACCAGGCAAAGGTAATGCAGTAGCTGATGCACTTAGCAGAAAGCCAGTAGCTTCGATATCTTGTCTAGTCATGGGCGAGATGCAATTGTTAGAGCAATTCGCCAGTCTAGATCTGAATATTGAAAAGAGAAGTGATAAGATGTTAGTGGCTAATCTTAAAGCTCAACCCAACATCTTTGTCGAGATCAGAGAGCAACAGGCTAATGATGTTTCTGATCAGAGTAAGGGAGACCATAGCTGACAAACCAAAATTCTCCATCGCTGAAGATGGAAGAATATTATTCCAAGCCAGGACATGTGTGCCTGACAATG
The DNA here is from genome assembly GCA_014218235.1 of Colocasia esculenta. NCBI lineage: Eukaryota > Viridiplantae > Streptophyta > Magnoliopsida > Alismatales > Araceae > Colocasia > Colocasia esculenta. The sequence continues at coordinate 3,160,546 of CM024753.1, forward strand.
AAGAGCTGAAAAGGAAACTGATGGACGAAGCCCACAAGACCAAGTACACAATACATCCAGGTGCAACCAAGATGTACCAAGACATGAAAAGGTCATTTTGGTGGCCAAACATGAAGCGTGAGGTGGCTGAGCATGCTGCACACTGCCTCACTTGTCAACAGGTAAAAGCAGAACACCGTCGCTGCGGGTGTACTTAGGCCCTGGACATACCTGAATGGAAGTGGGAAAGCATCGGAATGGATTTCATCATGGGTTTACCCCGAACTCGTGGTGGACTAGATGTTATCTGGGTTATGTGGACGTTTAACCAAGTCCGCACACTTCCTTGCCATTAGAGCACTTGGAGTGTGGAGTGTACACTTCCTTGCCATTAAGAGCACTTGGATGTGTGATGTGTAGAGCTTTGTATGTGAAAGAAGTAGTCAGACTACATGGAGTTCCAGGTCCATTGTCTCAGATCGTGACCCCAGATTCACTTCTAGATTCTGGAAGGGACTCCAGACTGCCTTAGGCACGAAACTCAACTTTAGCACAGCTTTCCACCCACAAACGGATGGCCAGACTGAAAGAACAAATCAGATAGTGGAAGACATGCTGCGAGCTTATGCTATAGACTTTGAAGGGTATTGGAATGAACAATTGTCTCTAATTGAATTCGCCTACAACAATAGTTATCAGGCCAGCATCAAGATGGCACCATTTGAAGCACTGTATGGCAGAAGTTGCAGATCGCCAGTATGCTGTAATGAAGTAGGTGAGCAACAATGGCTAGGACCAGATATGGTGCAGAATACTAGCAGAGACATACAGATTATCAGAGACAGAATTAAGATAGCTCAGTCCAGGCAGAAGAGCTATGCTGATAAAAGAAGAAGGGACTTAGAATTTCAAGCCGGAGATCATGTAATGCTAAAAGTATCCCCGACCAGAGGATTCCAAAGATTTGGGATGAAAGGCAAATTGAGACCAAGATTCATCGGTCCGTTTGAAGTGTTAGATAGAGTGGGCGAGGTAGCATATCGACTGGCACTACCACCCCAGTTCTCTACCGTACATAACGTGTTCCATGTGTCAATGCTGAGAAAGTACGTGTACGATCCATCACACGTAATCAGCTATGATGACATTACTCTAAACAAGGATAGACTTATGAAGAAAGGCCAGTGAAGATTCTGGACAAGAAGATGCAACAGCTTCGGAATCGAGCCATACCCGTGGTGAAGATATATGGAGAAATCACGAAGTTGAAGAGGCACGTGGGAGCCTGAAGCTACAATGCGCCGGAATTATCCGGAATTATTCAGTAAGTCATACTTCCTCTTATGATTATATGAATTTGGGGACCAAATTCTTTTTAAGAGGGGGAGGGCAGCACCCTGGATTTTTAAAATCCAATAAAATAAATTTTATTTAAATAAATGAAATAAATCGATTTAAGTGGAATAAAGGGAGATGCATTGTATCAATGGGAATTAAAGCAATCCCCATTAAATTAAATTAGTAATGGGTTACTCTAATAACCAAACCCAATGGAATGGGCCCAAATAGGGATAGCCCATGTTGGAATGAGAATTAAATTAATGAAATTCGTATCTAAATAATTAAATAAATAGTAAAGGGTTAAGATAAATGTTAAATAACCTTCTATATCTAAATAAAGAGTCCTAAACTCATCCTAACTCATTAACCACGAAATTAAACTCTCCCCTACCCATTAGATGGATAAATGGAGAAAATAGAGAGATAAATGTGGAATTTTCGTAATTAAAGGAGGAGAGAAGAGTTTGGGTTGTATGGACTCTATAGGAAGCTTAAACACTTCAAATCTCCTCCTATCTCCCATTTCGTGGCTGGAACCCTAGAGAAGGAGGGAAAGGTTGGAGACCAAGGAGCAAGGAGGAGAAGGCTTGGAGCAAGAAGGTTTTCCCGTTTTCGTCTTCAACCTAGGGTTTTCTTGGACTCGACAAAAGGTAGGCAATCTCTCAAGCAAAAATCGTGAAATAATTACCCTAAGTAGCCTTCATGTACCTCTTCAAAAGCCCTATGGTTTCGTGGTATTTCGTTCATCCATTGAGCGAATTTAATTCGTGAAACTGCTGTTCTCATGAACTGAGATCTCATGTTTTATCTAATTCCCGATATGACTTGTTCACATGCCATGCTAAAATCTCAGTTATAGTACATCACACTAGCTTTCAAACGCCCCTGGTCTCACTCGATTTTGATCTCCCATGAGGGAGAATTAAATCTTTGAATCTCTGTCTATTTCCTATACCCGACTCTTCATGTTGACCTTAAACATCGTGCATATTTGATATCATGCCATGAAAAAATTCTCTAAAATACTACATCGTGTTAGCTTTCAAACGCCGCTGGTTTCATAATTTTTCATCAAGTGTACATCTCTAATTAATTTGTTGATTACTCTGACTGCGCTTGTTTAGGTCACCGAAAAATAACCTGATCAAGCATGTCTAAACTTGTCTATTTTCAAATTAATCGTGCATGTTGATATATGTACATGTTTACTTCGTTTAAAACTAGTTTCGTGCTTTTTGGATCATTGTGCTATTTATATGTAATTTAGAACATCCATGTATCACAGAGAGCTCGCCTGGGAAAAAAAAGGGCAATCTCACCTGTTATCGCGACGGCACGACCCGCCGCGATAACAGTGGGGTCGCGCCGGCCGATGGCGTCGCGTCAAGAACGCGGTGGCACGGGCCACCGCGATTCACCCCGGACCGGGCCAGACCGGCCAGGTCCCGTGTCGCGCCCGACCGCCCCGTCGCGACTTGAAACGCGACGGGTAGGTCCGTCGTGTTTCAAAGATTTCGGCCAGAAATATTAAATTGTGTACATGCCCTGATGTTTTGGCTATTTAACCCTTAATTAGCTACGATTAAATCATGTTATAATTAATTGACTTGTTAGATTAATAAAAAATGACATTTGCACGACTTGTCATATCCTCAAGATTCTTTACACTTGCACACATAAACATTATAAATTGCCATTTGACCTTGATAAATTATGCAATAATGTATTCGGTAAATTATCGAAATAAATGACTAAATTACCCTATTTTGTTAAATACAATTATTTCCATTTTTACTCGCGCATTTTATCTACCGTTACCGTTTTCCCTCGGCCTTCGAGCACTCGAGGCACGACGGACCGTTTTTACACACTTTCCCTTGACTTGGACCACCTCTCCACCGGGAATACTCTCGACGGACCAGGGACTCCTTGTCAAGACCTCCGTAAGTCTTCTTGACTTTGGCGCACGTCCTTAGTCAACGAGCTGGTTGTACCTAAAACCCGTACACTCTTAGGGATCAGTACGATCCAAGCCTTAGTGTTCCTTCTCGTCTTGAGTTCACACCGGACCACCTGACCCGTGTACACAGCACGGCTAAGGGGCGGTTGTGACTTCTACCAGACTGTCAGTACCCGACCTGGTGCTGTGCAATCGTTACTATCGTGTTTATCGTCGTTTTACGATTGTACCCCTCTCATCTACAGTCTCTTTACTCTCATCTGTTCACATTTTCTCTACACTCTCATCTATCTCGTCTAGTGCTCTCTTATCTCTTCTTGGTACTCTATTGGCCATTCGTGTGATTGTCTAAGATAAAAGAAATGACTAATGCCAGCGCAATAGGGCCCGATCAGGTCCTGGGAGGAACTCCCGAAAAGTGCCAGTGCCCATGGGAGTTAAAATGATCATAGGATGTGTTACGGCATGCATCTAACGCCAGTTTACTATCTAGATTAATCTATGACAATCAAAGTGCTATCTCTACAAGTGCAAGCGTGATCGTTACTAGTGCACCGTTGTGCAATTTACATGTTATATCGTTACATGGCCATTCTATTGTCGTTCTCGTTGTACTATTTTCCCTGTGCCAGTTGCAATTGTTCTCTCGTTATCGTGACATGCTCTACATGACTTTACTCTCTAGTTAACCTGCCATTAAAACATTAACTATTTAAAGCATGCTTGTGTTCATGAGATATTAAGTCCTACTGGGCGTTATTCGCTCATCCTGCGTATTTATTTAATGTGTTCAGGTGAGTCGGATGGAGACGACCACATATACGAGGACGGGACTGAGGGAGATGCTCAGGAGTGACCATTTAGCCACCAGTGCTATCTAGTAGTAGTAGTTAGTATAGTTATGAGTTAGTGAGTCAGTTAGTCATAATGTAATAGTTTGACTTTGAATAAAGTACTCTGGGCCCTAGTTTTGGCTCTGATACGATGATGTAATGATGACTGGTGAATTATTAATGTAATTGGAGTTTATTGGTGTTATCCAATTGTGCAATGGTTGTTATTTATTTCTCGCTCTGTACTATTTAATAACTGTAATCCCGCTCTGATATTCCGCGTCGGGGCGTTACAGAGGCCCTCGCCTCTTCCTGGATCAGCTTGGGAAATTTGTCCTTCAGCGCCGCCTGGAACTTGGTCGGGAACCCCTACTCCGAGCCATCTCGGTGCCTGACGAAGAACAGCCTTTGCATCCAACCCTTGTTGTTCGAGAATTTCTTCGCCAGGCTAATGTGCATCCTCTCCGGCGGTGTTTGGTGTAGTAAATACTCGCCCCCGATGAGGGCGAAGCTGTGAGCGCAAACTGGGACCGGAACACATCCGCCGAGCCGCGGATCTCCTTGAGCTTGCAGACGACGCCGAAGATGCAGATCGTCCGCCATGAGTTGGCGTTAGCTGGATTGGCGCGATTCCCCACCGATTAGGAGCGCCTTCGCCACCTCCGGCAGCAACAGCCCGAGTCCCGCCTCCATATGATCAACCGACAGGGTGAGGCAGCCTGGTTTGTTCACCAAGTACGACTCCCCCTCCTTGGCATCGACGATCTCGTACTCGTCGCTTATCCAGAAGCGCTCTCGGAGGCCCTCGTAGTGGCAGTATCTTGTCCCCCATTCGGTAGCGGCCACCGCTACTCCGCTCGCGCCGGTGACTACAACAGCTTTCCCCTTGTCTGCCATCGCCGGAAATTACAAAAAGCGTGGAGAAGACGGGGAAAGGAGTGCGAAGACGAAGGCAAGGACTAGGAGGACAAGAAGGTTCTTCTGAAAGGTTTGAAGGCATGGTTCCCCGCCTTCACCACTCCCCTTCCTTATAAGGAAGACGGGGAGCGAAAATCGAAAGAACCACAATGGCGTTTCCCCCGCTCCAAATAGCCATTCGAATGGGCTGCGCGTGATCTACGGTTCGACATGACACCCCGTTCATCATGAGATCTTCCCAGCTTTCGAGGAAAACCTCCAAACGGTATCACCCTGCTGATGTTCCCGTTTCCAAGAGCGACCTTGCATTTAATGCGGAGAAGACGTTCGAGCAGCCTTACGCCCTCGAGTGCCCTGGTTTCCGAGCTAGCTCGAGGGCGTGGGGGCAAGTGTGGTGGCCATTTCTAACCACCTAGGCCCGTGAGGCCCATCGCAACCCACCATCATCTCTCAGATGGACGTGGCCCTTCCGCTGGGTGCCACGTGTTCTCGAAAGACCATTTAGGAGATCCCGAACACTGGTGGAATGTCCGAGCACCACCAGGCACTCAGGGACAGTCTTCGGACGTCCCACACCCTGTTCGGTCTGGGCGTCACCAACCGAACGAGGATCACCTCCTAAATACCTCCACAGTAACATTTTGACGCGGAATATCGGAGCGTAATATAGTTAAATATATAATATAGAACGTAAATAAAAATAAAATTATTTCATAATCTAAAATAATGTCAAATAAATCAATTTTATTAATAATTTCATTAATCTATATTACAATTGTTATATATATATCTCTCTCTTTGGACAGAAAATCCACATGCACGCACACCGAAATTGAGCCAAAACATTTGAAAATATTACTGTTTCGTCAGAGATTTTGCAGGTGAAAGTCTATCTTGCCCACGGTTTCAAACGATGCGATGTGTAAGAACAGTCCAAATCTTCCGAGCCGGTTTTCTTCAATGTTACTAACCAGTTCAAAAAGACCTGTTATGGTCGACAGAGTTGAAACTCCAACCCTCATATTTCTGAGCTAGCATATGATCATGGTGTCAACATCATATGTACCATTTTTATTGTTTAATTCTGAGCATGGGTTTTTGCAGTGTTGATATTTTAGAATTTTGAGTTATCTTGGCCTGATTTCCTAGTGCCTTGTTTTTCCTTGTCAATATGGATACACATATCTAACCCTAGAAAGCTCCAACTTTGTGCAGGACAATTAGATTGATCAGCTGGTCTTGGGCATTTCCGGATACATCTTCAAACTCATCTATATATAGTTTTGGTCTTGACCACTCTTGCAGCATTCAAAAGTATCAAATAATTCATCCCTTTAATGTAGGTTTTTTTTTCGTAAATATAAACCATCCCTATTCAAAAACTGCTAAATGTGGAATCCTTATTAAAATGTTATTAAAAATGCTACTTTGTTTGTATCAATTTAAAGTGTACTAACTGGTCAAGTGTAAAGACAATGTTTACACCTCCTCCTTTTGCTGTTGGAGAAATGCTTCTTGTAAGATTAATTTTGCAAAAAAACTGATGTAGATTGTAAGACCACTCTTAGTATTCTTGCTATTGGCTGTGAGAGAGAGAGAGAGAGAGAGAGGAGAGAAGAGTCCACAAAAGCCCAATAAGCCCATAAAAAAACCTTGCCTTGCCTCTCCGCCTTTGGTGGCTCCATAAATTCGGTAAGGTCTATGGGCCGTTGGCCACGCAAGCTGAACTGCTTCGATTTGGATCAAGTATGGAGAAAAATAAAGAATATAACATTCCTCTATTTTTAATTCTATATTCGTATTTAATTATCATCCTTAACAACTCCTTCCGTCTCGATATTAATATTGAAAACTTCTATAACAAAATACTAAAACCAAATCCAAGCTTTTACCTATTTTTTGCAATTGACTATATCACTCTTGTCTTAACCATTTCCTATGGTTGGGGCATTTGCAAGTCCATGTAATCTCCCACCCTAAGTAGGAGGTTTCTTTTCACATAAAAATTATATTTTACAATTGTATGAAGACAAACTTGAGCTTAAAAGTAAGAAAAGGTGTGAATTATTGTGTTATTTAAAAAGGATCAGATGGTTTTGCTACATTGCCACCAACAAGCTCTATCACATCCTTGCATATACAAAACATTCTCTCAAAACTTCAATCACATGCTTAGTGGCAAGTGGTAAGCATGTGATCATAATATGTACTATATTCATAAAAGACAACATTACCCTTGATCACAATGCTTAGTGGTGAGTATTAGATCATAAACCTATGATAGACTACAACTTAAACATGGTTTACATCCATATGTCAGGCTGCCAGCTCCCCCTTTCTCTTCAAGAGCATCCGGCAACTCGAACTACTTCCCATCCTAGAGAGAGAGAGGAGAGAGAGAGAGGGGGAGACCTTACAACGCAATTCCCTTCATCTGCCGTGAGGTAACGAGAGAAGAGAAGCACCCAAGGTAAGAGGAAGGATGGATTCATGGCGCATGGATGAAGGTGACTTCAAGTCCTGCAGCGCCAGCACGAGGTTCGCCAGGGAGATGGCCGCCGCCGGCCCCTTTGCGGACCTCCAGCACGCCGTCACCGCCGCCCGTGACATCTGGTTCAACAAGGTCGCGCCTTTTGCACGAATCTCCCTATTTTTCCCTCTCCTTCTTGCTCCCTCTGTTTGTTCTAGTTTATTACGGATCGTAATTCTGTGTGCAGGTTGATGTCAATGGGTGGCTGGAGTCGTTCGCCGCCCACCCGGAGATCGGCGCTACCTCCGGGCGAATCTCGAAGTTGAGTTCTTTTCTTGTTTAGGAGTTGCTTTTCCGCTATTCGACCGCCATTAGTTTGCTGATTATTGGATTCGCCTTCGCCCTGTTTTTTGGTAGGTGGAGCAAGGAGGAGCAGTCGACTGCAGTCTCAACTGCGACGGATACTACCTTGGAGGTAAGGATTTCAGTCACTTCCGTCTCGGACCCTCGGTGGTTCTGTTCCCATGCGGATCACCCATTCGATCATTTGCCCTGGAGACTGGACTAGATTTTTGTATAGTGGAACTTAAGTGCGGCCGTGCTTGGATCAGTATAATGTGGACGTCCTATAGGTGTCCTCCCTTTTCAAGGGTCTAATGTGGTGTTTTTTTATATGTTTGTTGCTTCCTCGATGTAGGAACTGATTGATTGGAATGCTCAGTACAAGGAGAAGTTTGGATTTATATTTATCATATGTGCTTCTGGAAGGAGCATGCCAGAAATTCTTTCCGAATTGAAGGTCGGAGAATCTGATCCTCTCATTCTGTAGCTTTTATCAGTACTTCCATCCTTCTTTTGTATGGTCCTTTATGAAAATTGAAAATCCCGACTATGTTCCATGTAAACTTGTTGGGGCTGTAAATCCATTACAAATAGAACCTTGCTTGATCTTTGTGATATTGTTGTTTCTTAATTCACATGATTATTAACTTATTATCAGCACTGTCTGTTAAAGTTTTATCCAATCGGGCCTTCCAACGTAAAACCTTAAGTTGATGAGTGGAGAGGGCACCACCATTATAAGAGTATTTTTGTCCCTTTCCAATGTGAGACTATTCTTATATGCCCCTCTCACGTGCATGCCAATTTTAGGCTCAGCCACATGAACCATAAATTCGAGGTGTGTGGCCTAGATCATACCTTCGGCTCTGATACCATGTTAAAGTTTTATTGGATTGGGCCTTCCAACTTAAAACCTTAAGGAGATGAGTGGAGACGGCACCACTCTTATGAGCATAAGAGTATTTTTGTCCCTTTCTAATGTGAGACTATTCTTACACTGTCATTCTTATTGTTATTGTTGTCACAAAATGTTTCTTTTGGTTGTTTTCAATGAGATAAAGATGCTTGTCTGACATTCATGAATTCATTCTGATTGTCCAATACATTATTTCGCAAGTATCTGTGATGCAGCATTGTCTTTAAGTTTCCTGGTTCTTTGTGAAACAATTGTTTTTGGTGAAAAATATCTCTTTTCTTGGGACTTTTTATGTGGCAAATGGAAAGGGCCTCATGTTTGAGTGTCCTAGGCACTTCTATGTGGCAAACTGGCAATTAGCAAAGACTATGTTGATATGGTCATGCAAAGTGTCAAGTGAGTGCTCTGAATTGAAAATTATGTAGTACAGTATTGCTAGTCCAAGTCATAAAAGAGAGTTCTGGGGCGGACTCTGTTTTTTATGTGATAATACTACTGTTTTAATTGTTTCATCATGTCTTTGCGGAATGTAGGTGACCTGTTTGAACACATTCCAATCATCTGTGGTGTTTGTCGTGCTTTTTTGTGTGTTTCTTACCCCATGATCTCATTGGTTGTCTTGTGGCATCTTGGTTGCATTTTACTTCTCATGGTCATTTTCTGCAACATTTACATGCCATGGTATTTCATAATTCAGATCCACTCATTGCCTGCCTCTCTTCATTATAGAAACGATATTCAAACAGGCCCATAGTTGAGCTTGAGATTGCAGCACGAGAGGAGATGAAAATAATTGAAATACGCCTTTCTAAGCTTTTCACCTCCAAAACTGAAAAAACTTCTGCAACAATGGCCCAATCTCATGCTGACCAGTCATCTAATGTTGGAGGTACTGATGGCAAGAACTCTTATTATTTTATTATTTTCTCCTATTTTGTTGGTGGCATGACTTGAGTTATTTATTATCCTCAAGCATTTACTACTCTTTCTTGAATAGAGTGAAAAGGTCTAATAAAAGTGGGGGGGCACCAAGGTCTAAGCTAAAGACTGGAATTCAGAATTGAGTCTACTTGGCCAGTTCCAATTCTGATTGTGGCCAGTTTTGTACAGCTCCAGCCTGTTTCCCCCCTGTTGAAACCAGACAGATTCCAACAAGTTCCAGCTTGGCCAGTTCCAGTCTAGTTCAACCAGTTTTTAGTGTGGAGGGAGCTTAGAATTGATAGAGACACTCTTCTCTGCCTGATATAATGCAAAGGCTGGTGCATGAGAAAGATAAAGAGGATGTGTGCACACTGAAAATTTATTTAGTTTAAAGGAAATTTTCAACTTTTTGGGAATTGGAGCCTTTCAAGTTTATCACTTACATTTCTGTCCAACTCTTTTTTGACTTTAAAATGCACATTGATGAGATTCTAATGTTGGCTTTAGTTTATTAGCTACTTGCAAGTTTTATCAAAATAAGGGATCTTGTTTGTTACAGTAATCCCATGCTAAATGATCAAATAGAGACAAAAGGTAAAATGTGAATATAAGATGATGGCTACTTCAGTCAGTGCTCTAAGGTTTTCAGCTGGAGGGTTCAGTGAATCAATTTGGTATGAAGGCCAGCTCATACCCAATATAATCTTCCTGATTTTGCCCTGCTGTGACCTGTTATTTGTGTCTTCACATTCCAGGTTATTTGTAATTTCATTCTGTATGTGAGAGGGGATGTTTGCTGCGAATGGGTAAACTATGGATTTATACAAATTAGGCCTTTGCACAAACTATCAAAATTTTGAATTAGAAGCTTTTACTTTATATCAAAGCTAGGGCTGCAAATGGAATCCAAAAAATTGATATTCCACCCAATTCCGATAAGAATTATTGGTTTCGGAATTGAAAATTAATATTGATAGCTTATTAGAATCGGTATCGGTTATTCCGATATGTCATCGGAGTTGGAATCGGAATTGAAAAATAATCGGAATCGAAATTGGTATCGGTTATGCCGATAATTACCCATAAACTCAAAAGACAAAGCCACGATAAGCACCTTAGTTATCGAAATTTCGGTTCTGATAATGTAATCAGAATTGGATAAAAATCAGAAATGATTATTCCGATTATATCAGAATCGGAAGTTTTAAACGGTGATCGGAATCGGTATCGGAAACTCATGTTTTCGGTACCAAATCCGACCTGGTTGTAGTCCTAATCAAAACTCATGGTTGTCCCTATTTCATATCTCCTATGTTTATCATTGCCCACATGCTACAGCCTAAACAGAGTATATGTCCGGTATATGTGACGGCAAAGGATATGATGTGAACATAAAATGGCAGCTGAGTTAAGCACTCTTTTTGTATGCTGTTTTTATTCATGGATTGCCCATAAAACATCATCTACTAGTTTGCATTATCTTTTTCTTTCTTATCTGCACCTACTGGACCTTTTTTGTGTGAATATGACTGTTATCTACTGCGTGAGTTTTGTCTCCCTTTCTTGTTTCTGATTATGATACGTAAATAGAAGCATAGAATAGTGTCTTCTTTCCTTCCAAATAAAATCTAATCAACAATGAATCTTCTTGCTTTTCTTTCTAAATGAACTCTAACCCATTATTCATATAAGACCGGATAGGTGTGATTGGCAGACATCTTACTGCTATTCCTAAGGCCTCTACCAACAAAATTGAAAAATATGTAGGAACTTCCACGCCTACTCGTCCTCCAATCACGACCCACGTCTTGGATGTTTCACATGGTATCCCGGCATCAGGCATTGAGGTGCACCTGGAGATGTGGAAGGGGACTCAAAAATGTCCGTCATTTGAGAACCGTGACTCTGTTGAGTGGGCCCGGCTTGGAACTTCAATTACAGACTCCGATGGCAGAAGTGGTCCACTGATGAACTTCGCTAATTATATCATGCCTGGTATCTACCGCATAAGTTTCAACACTGGGAAGTATGTACCATATGGCTTCTTCCCCTATGTCAGCATTGTGTTTGAGATAAAAGAATCACAGGGATTTGAGCATTTCCACGTCCCCCTGCTGCTTTCAACTTTCTCATTCACTACATACCGTGGGAGCTAGACTACTATCGTCTAAATATGCAATGGATATGGTCGTTTAAACTTGTTTTCATTGCCTTTGTATCTGGAACCTTTGGCCTATGAATGCCATTGCATTAACATGTATATCTCGCATCTGTAATGTTATGATGACCGTGTCATACCTGAAGTCCTTGAACCTTTCTTTGTGCTTGTTTCTGGTCTCTCACTAGTCGTCACCATGACTTGTGTATATGCTGAATTCTTGATCGTTCATACAGAAACCTTAGGACATTATGGCTAAAGATGCCTGTTATGTCGAAGGATGTGCTTATAAGTACATTTTTTCTGCGTTTAAACTACCTAAGATTACATGCGAACCCATCTTGGGTGGAATCACAGATTTTGGCGGAGGAAACCTTCACGTCTGATCAGAATTTAACATCTCACGGATTCAGGATTCTCTCTATTGGTTTGGAAATGGTAGAAGGCTGTTGAAAAAAGGGAGAAGAGATTTGGCTAGACCTCTGAGAAGGGATTGCAAATCTTGCAATCCACATCAGCTAATGGCAAGACTACCTCTTGCATTAAGTATTTCTCTTTGGTGAATGGGATTTCTCTCTTTGATCATTTTCTGATGTTGTTTAGGGGATAATGATCCATTGGCCATTTGTTGGCACAGAAACTTAGCGCCAGTCTTGTCTGTTCGCAAAAGAAACTTTTTTTTCCCCCAGTAAAGGTGTTCTTCACTCTCGTCTATGCAGGGAATCAGTGTTGGTTTTGCCCGTAATGCTAAACAAGTATCACAAATCGACATTGTGTTCCCAACCCGATTCTATTGTATCAGATTGGGCAAGTAAACTTGTCGAAAATTCATATTTTTTTATAGACCCACATAGGGAAAACTAGAATTTATTCATTTCTTCACCATCCCCTGAGAACCAGGCGGGGAAAAAAAGGTGGGGAAATGTGAATACACAGAGGACTACGGCAGTTCCAACCTGCGCAATACATCTCATTTGCTCCTCTCATTGCGCGAGAACCAGGTCGGTGCTCAACCGATCCAGGGGCGGCGTCGCGTCGGTCGGCGCCTCCGCCCCGGCGGGGCTCCCGGGGACGAAGAACACGGCCCTCGCGGCGCGGAGATTCTTCCTCTGGGGACAGCGTGGGCCCCGGACCCGGCACCCGGCGAAGAAAGGAGAGCCGTGGGCGGCGGCCGCTGGGGTCTGAGCCGCGCCACCCGCGATAGAAGTAGACGAAGGCGACATCGGCCGCTGGCTCCCGGCGGCGGCGAGGAGGGCAGCGGCGGATCTGGGGGACCTGGCGGAGCTGATCCGGGTGTCGCGGAGGTGGGCAAGGGCTCCCGGGCGGAGGAACCTTTGGTACCTCTCCTCGATCCTGGAAGGCGTCGTCGGCGCCGCCGAGAGCGACCTCCTGGAGCTCCTCACTCTCTGATTCATGGCGGGATGTGAGGTAGAGAGAGAGAGAGAGAGAGATGGGGGTGGGATATAAGCGGCGGGAAAGGGGGTAGAGAGAGAGAGACAGCGCGTGTTTTAAACATGGAAGGCGGGACGATAGCAGCGCTTTAGGCGCCTAAACGTCCCCCACCAAACCTCTCGATCCGGTCCGAGTCGACCCACCCGGTCCAGCAAATAAAGCAACTAGGAATATAAAATTTGAGAGATATATATAAATAATATACATCTTATATCAATTATAATCAAGAACTAAATGTTATAAAAGCATACAGTATTGAATTGAGGATCTACAACTATACATAGACCTGGAAATGCGGAATCCAATCCAATCTAACTGCATCTTAGAACCGTCAATAACACAATATACAAGTAATGCTGACAAAAGATTTTGACCCAATTTGTGAAACTTCAACTCTCTATCCTATATATAGATGTTCCAAGATTTTGTGACTATAAATTTTGAATAAATGTTCAATTATAATCCCTAACTAGGAATTTATTTTCTTAAATTTCTCAATAAATTTGTGAGTTTTGCATATAAATCATTTTAGATGTTTATTTACAAATATATTATACTTGAAAATGTATTGACAAATATATCATTAATTTATATAAAATTGTACAAATAAACTATCACTGTCACCTCCTCTTACCCTCGTTCAGATAACTCTAATTAATATTAACTAGATATACAAATTGCTCTCCCTCTCACTCTTTTACATCTCTCCCACCCCGTCCTCCTCTCTCTCGACTTCGGTACTTAAAGTCGGCATCCTTCACCTCCACCATTGTCGAGGGGTGTGGAGAGAGAGAGAGAGAGAGAGAGAGAGAGAGAGAGGAGTTGAGGGGGGTGGGGGTGGGGACGAAGCACACCGAGGGATAGCAAGGGGGCCACTGATTGGGGGTGGGGGAGGGGGCGAAGTGTGTTGAGGGGTGGGGGAGGGGGCCGCCGATGGGAGAGATGGTGGGGAGCATCGAGGGGTGGAGAGGGGAATCAACGAGGGGTTGGAGAGGGGGCAAGGAGTTGACATACACCCTATTATGGCAGTATTCGGGGCTTTCAAACGCTTCACAAGTGCTTTGGCACCACCTTGGTATTCCTAACCTCACATGTCAAACTCTCAATCCTCGATGGCATTGGCACTGTCGTCAGAGGAATCATCTAAGATGCAGTTGATGCAACCTTAGAAGCAATCAAACCACCTGGCCACTTTGGTAATGGGTTGGAGTTAAGATAACTCCAACCCATGTACAAAGTTACACATGTGTAACCTACCTTTTACTTTGGTAATAATAGAGTTAACTTTTAGACTATAGTTATCTCACCTTTTCTCAAATACATTTTGGTAGTTAAAAGTGAGTTAACTAATTTTGGGAAAAGAAAAAGTAGCATTTAATACTTGTGATGTGAGAGGAAAAAGGTGGTTAATTCACTTGAGTTAACTCTAGTCCACCTCTAGAGGTGGGTTAGAAAATGGTGGGTTAACTCATTTTTAATCTACCTTTAACCCAACCCACTAGAGTTAACTTTAAAACACTATCAAAATATTTTTTGAGTTAACTAAAGTTAATTCTAAGTTAACTCACATCCAAAGCGGTGCCTAGTGGGCACCAAGAAGGCGTGAGAACCCTCAAGGAAGCTCAAAGCCGATGGTGCCTCCCGAAACCATGCGTGATGCGCCATATGCTACCCCTCACTCCCTCCTAAAATTGTGTGTCGACAACACAAGGAACAACAAGAAAGTTAATGCTAACCTCTTCCTAGAGAAGAGGAAGCAAATGAAGAAGCACTTCATCTCAGTGTGTTCTAAAACAATGTTTATTAGAGCTAGGTTGGGGATTGCGGTGATGCTTGCATTGTCATTAATTGATATGAGGGAGTTCTAGCAACTAGGCACGTTTCCTATCGAAGAACAGATAATGGCAAGCATTCGTCTTCTATTCGACAAAAGTTAACCGCAATGATATATTTACATAATTTTAAACCAATTAAGAATATATTTGTTAATATATTTTCAGTCATGATATATTTATAAATAGTCATTTAACAATGATTTATATGCAAAAAAAAACCCTAAATTTGTGTAGGAAGGTGATTGTTCAAACTGACACCAATGTTTAAAGATCATCAAGACAATGATTTCAGTTCTTTGGAGCAAGATTTTTAGGAAAGATAAGGTTACCATGTTTAATCCTTGTAAACTCATTTGTCATGAACGTGCATGCCTGCAAACCCACTCATCAAAAATGCATCTTTAGTCAACTTTCTTGCTCTGAAAATAGTCATCACGTTGAGCTCAAATCAGTTTATGGAAGGCTGTCTCCAGGGGTAAAGCAAAAGATTTTGAGGTTATGAAGAGCTTGAGCCTTCCATAGCGAAGTTTATTTTTCTTTCATCTAAACTCTCAAGAACATTACCATAAGAAAAAAGTTTTCCCTACCAAATCCAAACTCATTTATACCTTGCATCCAGACAACACGTGAAAGAGCCAAACCATCTCAACAGATAGATTTAGACAATCACATTTCTAAATGGTCCTTCCTGTTGATGTCCCCCCTTGAAGCTCTTGCAAATATCACCAGAAGCCAGTACAACTCAGGTAAGCTGAAAAATTCTTCTTGCCGAATCAAGACAAGAACCAAAAATCTATGAAATTTAATGCTCCTGAGTCAATCCCACGCAAAGTTGAGAACTTTCGTCAGTCCCACAGGGAAAAATTCATGATTTATTCATCTAGCCTGTTAACCAAGATCCCCCTCCCTGACCCCCCCCCCCACCCCCCGCTTCTAATCTTCCCAAAGATGGAAGAGGAGAAAAAAGAATGTATAAATACACAGACTAGAACTAAGTAAATCTCAGATCCCCATTAATGGGCGACGAGGAGATCGACGCCGAACTGGTCCAGAGGCGGCGCAAGCGCATCGGACGGCACATCCGCCCCAGCGGGGCTGCCCGGGACGAAGAACACGGCCCTCGCCGCTCGGAGCTTCTTCCTCTGGGGGCAGCGCGGGCCGCGGACCCTGCACCCGGCGAAGAAGGGGGAGCCGTCGGCGGCGGCGGCCGCCGAGATCTGAGCCGCGCCATCGGTGGGGGCCGGGGACGAGGGCGGTGTCAGGCGGTGGCTCCTGGCCGCGGCGAGGAGAAGTGCGGTGGATCTGGGCGACCTGGAGGAGGAGCTGATCCGGGTGTCCCGGAGGCGCGCGAGGGCCCCCGGGCGAAGGAACCTGTGGAACCGCTCCTCCATCTTGGATGGCGGCGATGTGGCCGCCCAGAGGGACCGCTTGGGGCTCCTCACCCTCCCGTTCATGGCGAGATGATGGAAAGGAGAGGGGAGAGATCGGAGTCTGGCGCGAGCGGTTGCCGGCGGCGGATGTGTGAGAGAGAGAGAGAGAGAGAGGAGAGAGAGAGAGATGTCTAAGGAGTAAGGAGGGAGAGGGAGAGAGAGGAAATATAAAGGGGCGGGAAATGGAGGGTAGAGAGAGAAAAGGAGGGTGCTTGAAAAAATGGAAGGCGGGATAATAACAGCGCTGTTGCCGCCTAAAGGCACTTCCGAATCTGCCCGGTCCGGACCGGTCAGGGCCGAGTCGATCCACCCGGTCTGAGTGCAACATGGGCAATGGAGCTAAATGCTAGCCAGTAACAAGGGACGAAGGGCTTGTTTAGAAGCACGCTATAAGTATGTCCAGATTTATTATTGTGGATGGGTAAAGATAATTTAGCTCAATAGAACTCATTCACCAGGCCTATTAAAGAGGGAAAATAAGAGTTATAGCATGCTAGCATCCCACTCCCTTGTAACAAGCCCGTGGAGAAGAAACAATTTGAATTCATCCCATCTGATTTGTTAGTGTGGAAATGGAAAATTTAAATTTTTTTTAAAAGTTCTATTTATCATGTTTCTCATATTCTCATGGATGCATGCGTATTGCTATTCAAGTCCCTCGTCGAATGCTACACGAGCGACGATACTGGAGATGAATTAGCAATTTGCACAGCGCGGGCGTGCCATCACTTCGGGTGACAACAAAAGGTTTGTTGTCCCGAGAATCGGATGGCTTTAGTCTGTTGTGCGCAACCGTTTGACTTTGTCAAACGAAAGTGAAGTGTCGGGTCCTGAACCAAAATCTCCGCCGTCGCCTAGACGCAACAACGACTTAATTACATCCCTCGAGAGGGTAAAACCCTTGATTAATCTCCCGATTTAAAGGTCTCATGACCTCAAGCGGAGACATCCGATAGAGTGCGAAACGTAAATTAAATTTTGAGCTGGGTACTTGTAGACGCGAGATTTGGCCCTTTTCCCGCAAGGCTATTTGGCCCATTAAGCTTCGTTTGACCGTTTGTTGACTGGCCTCGGATTCCATGTAGACGGCAGCATCGACTGCCGCCTATTTCTGGTTGACGGCATGCCCCCTGGACGCCGACCCATCTTGGCGTCCACCTCGATGGACGTCTGCATGAGGTTGGCGGCAAGATCTATTGACGTCAAGGCCGTTTACCTGGTCTGCGCAACTAACCCGAGAATATAGCCCACTTGCGCCATTGTCTCGCCCATGCAACGCATGGGGCCGTTCCCAACGGGTATATGGGCACCTTGGCAGTCCTTTGACCCAGTAAAAATCCCATTTGGCCTCTCCCTATTGGTTGGAGCTTAAACACATGGAGTGCCACATGTGCAAGTGTGTTTCTTCACACTTGAGCATCCAATGCTCTCAACCCCCGAGCTCACTGTCTATATAACTCCCCCTTGGTCCCTCTGAACAAGGGGAGAGGCTGGACGTCCATATGCTCAAGCTTTGAGAGAGGAGAGAGAAAATCTCACCCAAGCTTCACCAAGTCATCCTCTACTTCCTCTCAACCTTTGGGACGTCCAAGGAGGCTTCTAAGGAGCTGAAGGAGCCTTGGAAGGAGCTTGCAACAACTACGAGGATCACCTCCCCCCTCTCCTCTCTTCTTCCTTTTCTCTTTTAGATACTTGCATATCACATACTCTTTCCCACACACTCTAGGCACGTAGGGCACTTTCCTACACACCTAGAAAGGGGTTTCCCAACCAAAAACGGAGGGAAGAAGGGTGGTCATAACACTTGGCCACCCCTCTTCTCAAGTCCGCAACCGGTACGGGACTCTCCTTTTGGGCCCTCCACATTTCGTTTTGAGCATTTACTGCACTATTTAGGGTCTAATAGAGTTTTGTTCTGTGGCAGGAACGATCCAAAGAAGACCGTGGAGCTCTCTTCCTTTGGCCGGCTGAAGGAGGAGAAGTTGGAGCTTCACCATCACCCGCGACGCGAGGCTACTACTCCGGCGTGATCAGCACAACTCCTTGGGCACAGGTAAGGCCCTGGCGATCACAATCATCTCCCATCCCCTTCCGGTTCTCCTTGTTTTCCCTCAGTCAACCTGGTCAAACGAGAAGTCAACGAGGTCAACCGGCATACTCTCCATCGCCAACGAGGGAGCGGAACGTCCGTGAACCACCGTCGGAGAAGGTCACACAGTCGGCACCCGAGACGGAGGCGGAACGAGACGTCCACAGTCTCTTCTCTGGCGATCACGGTGGGACCAACAGTGCTGCTGCGGTCTGAGTGCATCCAGGTAGACGGCAAGCGATCTTGCCGCCTACCCAGGTAAACGTCCAGTCTTCCTGCCGTTGAATACTTATTAGCGTCCATCTAGTGTGTCGTTTATTGTCTATTAGCGTCAGTCGATCTTGACGTTTACTGATTTCTGTTAAACTTGGCGTCAACTTGCTTGCCGTTTAGTTTCACAGAAGCCTGTTTTTCTCTATTTTTTTTGTTTTGTTTTGCCTTGTTTTTATTTCTTGATTGCTTACTGTTTATCACTGACAGTCCTCAGTCTCCAGGGGGTTCTTCTTCTCCTCTTTTCTAGCCTCCCCTCACATTTCTAGGATCACCCTTCTTCGGTTCACAACCTTTTACTCGGGGATTCCCGCTCGGGTAAATCGGGTTGGCTCCGAAGAAAACTCTATAAGTCCCTAAATTCCGTGGATTCCCTCACGGTACGGGGCAGGAGGACCTTTACCCACCTTGTCTAGTCACCTATTTACCGGGATTCGAGTGAGCTTTGAGAGGACGGTCTTACCAATCAACTTAACTCAACACACAACTTTGGTAATTTTTTAAAAATTTTGGGGACGTTGATTGCTAACATTGTTTGGTAGAAACCCACATTTCTGTCTAAACAGTAAAGTTAATCAACTTTAACCACTCTAAAATCCATAGGTTGTGTGCTAATGGACACTTGGTTGGATCCTATTGACATGGCTAACAAACCGGCTTTTGAATATGATGATAATATCAATGAAATGGTCGGTATGATTAATAACAATGTCCAGCCTGAGGAGTCAGTCCAATCATCCTCTCAGGCTGATAATGAAGAAGTGAGTCTAAGGGTCAATCCCACTCATGATCAAGACAGTCAGGAAGACCCCGAGTTTGCTAGACTCATGTCCGGTACTCGCCCGAGGATATCATTTCCATGATTTCAAAGCATACTGTCCGGGCAGCTGCCTCCCCTTCCACTCCATCTTTATCCCCATTCAATGCCTCCACATCTAGACCCACTCCTAAACCAATCACCCCATCCCGAGTTCCTGTCTCCGCCTTCATTCCTCCTGTCACTCCCGTTCCTTTGCATGCTCCGATTCCACTCCTCCTTCTGCCTATTCGCCACCTACCCAATTGCACCCCTCACCAATCTAAATCTGTTCCCCTTTCAGAAGTTGAAGGTCTCGTTAGGAAGCTTGTAGCGGATTCCTTATCCCATTCTAAGCCTCATTCGCTATTAAACTACTGCAAGCTCCCCAACGCTTACTTTCCCCCCGACTTCAAGCCCCCAAAGTACCGCAAGTATGATGGGACCTCCGACCCCCAATTTCATCTCGCCGGCTTCACCATGGATTCCCATCGGTGGTTATATGATCGGGTCCTCTTAGTTCACCTTTTCCAACAATCATTGGAAGGGGAAGCTTTGAGGTGGTTTACTTCTCTACCCGCATCCGACCTTGTTAATTTTGACATAGTCTCCGAGCGTTTCATCTCACACTTTTCTTACATGGCCACTCAAGTCCCCACACTTTCCGACTTGATGGCAGAAAAGATGAAGTCGAACGAAGACTTTGTAACCTATGCCAACCGATGGAGGTCCATGGCCTCAAGAGCCGACATTCCTATCCCGGAGTCTCAAGCCATAACCCTCTTGGTTACTAACACTACTCCTGTGCTCCGCTCTGTCTTAATGCTAAGTGAGTTCCACTCCTTCTCACATCTCTACAACAGAGCCAGGGTAGTTGAAAATCAAATCAAAGACTCCTCTCTCCCCCACTTCTTTGAGGGGAAGCCGAAAGCTCGCAAGACTCCCGCGGCACCTACCACCGAAGGGGTGACCGTCAATGAGTCTGTAAATGCTTGCAGCCAGCCTTTGAGGCCTCCCAACAAATCCTCTATCCCTCCGTCTAACCCTCCCTCCAATCCTCACCAATCCCGTCACATCCTTCCAAGCCGTACTCTGCTGTTCCTCCTCCCCTTCTTCCGGCTACACCCGACCTGGCCCCAAAAGGTCGCACTATCCTCCCCTCCCAGAGACTCTTGAGGACGTGTTCTTCGCCCTCATGTCATGTGATGCCATCCAACTCCCCCCACAAAGGGAGAATAACAACCCGAGGATTGACACCTCCAAATATTGTCCGTACCATAGAGCCCATGGTCATTTCATCACCAATTGCTTTACCTTCCGTGACTGGGTCTATGATATGAATGACCAGGGTAGAATTAATTGGGAGGATGTCAAGGTGGCCATAGCCAAGTCTAGGTACACCAAAAAGGACCTCGGCATCTTTAGCAACCCTCTCCCCAATCACCAAAATAGCAACCCCTCCTCCTCAAAATCTCAGGAAAATGTCCACACCATGACTTGTTCGGAACCCCGGGTCGTGAGGAGAGAACAACAATGGGGGGTAGAGGGATTTGATGTGTGGTATCCATGTCCCACTGTAGAGTCCCAGGAACCTCCCACCTCGGTAGATGCCATCCTTGAGGAAAAACCTTTAGTGCTTATCCGACCTCCTCAGGACACCTACCCCACCGTCCTCACCCCCTCTGCCTCCGAGTCATCTACTAGACCCCTTCAGCTTATCCGCCCTCAGTCTCAGGAGGCCGTCCACGTCACACTCCGGAACCGCATCGTTCCTCCACCTCCGCGGCCTTCCCAGATGAGGAGGATAATGTTCCTCCGCCCCCGGCTGGCACCGAATATGATATTCTCCAACATCTTGATAAGACGCCCGCGAGGTGTCTATCTTAGAGTTGATTCGGAGGTCGCCGTCGCATCAATCCACTCTCCTCCAGTTCCTCCAGAAAATCATGGTTAATGATGACCTCCCTCCTAGCGGGATCACCGGCGCCATTCTCTCCCTCACCCAAGGTCCCTCATCTCTTTTTCGGACAAGGATCTCGCCACCCCCGAGTGTCGTTCTCTCCCTCTTTGTCTCACCATCAACCTCAATGGGGTTTCGGTGGACTCTACTCTTATCGACACCGGGGCCTCTATCATGTTTGTCCGATGAAGACCCTTAAGCAATTGGGTTTAGGGGAAGAAAATCTGGAGAAGAGTTGCTCTACCATTGCCGCCTACGACAACTCCAAAAGGGTTGCCAAAGGCAAAATTGCTCTTAAGCTGGAAGTCGGACCCGTCACCATGTCCACTGACTTTCTAGTTCTAGATGTCGATCCGGCTTACAAAGCCATCCTCGGTCGTCCCTGGCTAGAACAGACTCTAGGAGTCCCTTCCACCGCCCATCAATGTTTCAAATTTCCGTATAATGGGCGATTATCAAGATCAAGAGCATTCCCACTCTGGAGACTCTTAATGCTATCACTTCAGAGCAGATGCCACACCTTTTCGTTCCGGATAAGGGGAAGAAGCCGGTCATGTCTCTCTTTGACTTCCCCACACCCTTTGAGCTTAGCCAACCTCCCAAGCCCACCGTAGAACCTCGTGTCCCATGTCTCCCGGGAAAAGGTTGGGAAGTGATGGCAAACATCGGCTATGTTCATGGCCGCGGGTTGGGTACGGATGAAAAAGGGCAGACCCAGAGTGTCCAGGCAATCAGGAGGATGTTACCTAAGGCCGTCTAGGTTTTCATCCAGACCCGGTCCATCCCGACCCGTTCATACCATATCAACCCCTTACCTGGACTTTAAGGGAGCATTTCGTTCAGGGGCCGACCCAGATGGGGACCAGGGAGCCCGTAATGAAGAAATTCCTTGCTCTGAGAGTGAGGATGAAGAGGAAGAGGACGCCCAAATAAAAGAGATTTCTGACGATTTTGGCCTCCTCTCCCTCTTTGGCTCTGATCTCCCTTCTCCCCCATCTTCTCTCCTCTACCCTCATCTCCTCCCCTTCTAATCTTCCATCCGCATCTACTCCACTCCCATCACCATCTCTATCTCTCACCCATCCAGTCGAGGCCGCCTTGAGTCAGCAACTCATGGTTCTTGGCCTTGATTCCAAAAAAAAAACGCCAATTATCAAAGTTGAAGTGCGAGATCTCCGTTGAGCACCCTTCCTCTCTGGAATCTCTTCCGCTCGGCCAAGGGCCGACGCTCTCCCCATTAGATTTTCATTCCTCTGGGACCCCTTCCCATGTACATAGTTGTCCTGTGCATAGCAGTCTAGATCCTAGTTTAGATTTAGGTCTAGAGTCAGGTTTAGGGTCCAGTCTAGAGTCAGGATTAGGAGAGTCTGGTCCCTCTCAACCATGCATTCGCAAAGAAAAAGGTAGGCAAGTTCCTGCCCGGTATGTCATGGCCTTGGCCGAGAGGTGTGCCAAATTGAGTCAAGTCCCGGAATTTCTTGAGGAACCTGCCTTAGTAGAAACCGTTTCAGACTTTGAAGAAGGTGATTCTGTAGATGACGGTTTAGGAGTCTATCTGCTAGATTTCAGTGAGAAAGATGGGTTAGGAGAATCTGGGTCAGAAGAAGAGAAGACCCAGTGAGCTCCTATGTGGATGGCACGAAGAGGTTCGACGAGCCCACCTCGGCTGCAGACGAACCTACTAAGGAAGTCAATCTTGGCACCAAGGAATCCCCGAAGACAGTGTTAGTCAGTGCCAACTTGAGTGAAGAAGAAGAGCATGCGTTGGTAGCTATCCTTAAAGAATTCTCCGACGGTTTTGCTTGGTCCTACGAGGACATGCCGGACTCGACACCTCTTTGGTCGAACACCGGTTAGTCCTAAAAGCCGATGCAAGCGCCGTCAAACAAAAGCTAAGGAGGCTACATCCCAAGCTAGCACTCAAGATCAAAGAGGAGATTGACAAATTGCATAAAGCCAAATTCATCAGGGTTGTGCTATATCCACATTGGGTAGCTAATATCGTCCCCGTAATGAAGAAGGACGGTAAGGTTAGGATCTGCATAGATTTCCGAGACCTTAATCGTGCTTGCCCAAAGGACGATTTCCCTCTCCCACACATAGATGTCCTAGTGGACAACACTGCCGGTTTGAAATGTTATCCTTCATGGATGGTTTCTCGGGGTACAACCAGATCCGTCTGGCGGAGGAAGACCAGGAGAAAACCTCTTTCACAACACCCTGGGGGACCTACTGTTACGTCGTCATGCCCTTCGGATTGAAGAACGCAGGAGCAACATATCAAAGGGCAATGATGGCAATTTTTCATGACATGATGCATGTGCACATGGAGCTATGTGGACGATGTCTTGGTAAAATCAAAGACTCGACATGGCCATGCTGAGGTCCTCCGGGCGGTTCTCCAAAGGTCTAGAGAGCATAAGCTTAAAATGAACCCCAAGAAGTGTGTCTTTGGAGTCTCTTCGGGGAAATTGCTTGGGTTCATAGTTAGCAAAAGGGGGATTGAGATTGATCCCAACAAGGCCAAAGCAATAATCGAAATGCCTCCTCCTAGGAACATCAGAGAAGTTAGAGGGCTGATTGGCAGACTTCAATTCATTAGGAGATTCATTTCCCAGCATTCAATCCGTTGTAAGCCCTTCTACGAGATGCTAAAAGGAGAGGCAAAATTTGA
The DNA here is from genome assembly GCA_014218235.1 of Colocasia esculenta. Taxonomy (NCBI): domain Eukaryota; kingdom Viridiplantae; phylum Streptophyta; class Magnoliopsida; order Alismatales; family Araceae; genus Colocasia; species Colocasia esculenta. The sequence goes on from CM024753.1 coordinate 3,184,890, forward strand.
TTGGAACGATAAATGTCAAAAGGCCTTTGATGAGTTGAAGAGTTACCTATTCAATCCCCCTGTTCTCGCTCCTCCGTCCCGGGTCGGCCTTTATTGCTCTATGTATCAACTACTGAAGATTCAACTGGAGCAGTTTTGGCCCATATGACGACGAGAAGAAGGAGAGAGCGGTGTACTACTTGTCCAAATTGTTCAATGAAGCTGAAAAGAGGTACACCGCCATGGAAAGAACATGCGCGGCCGTCGTCTGGGTTGCCCAAAAGTTAAAGCACTATTTCCTGGCGCATGAAGTGAAACTTTTGGCGCGTATGGACCCTATTCGGTTCTTGCTTGAGAAGCCCGTCCTGACTGAGCGGTTGATGAGGTGGCAAAGCTTTCTCAATCAATTTGATATCACCTACGTCAACCAAAAGTCAATCAAGGGGCATGCCATAGCTGAGCACCTAGCCCATCACCCCTTACCTTCGTATTCTCCTGTCGACGAAAGCTTTCCCGATGAAGTTAGGAGCCATCATCGATGGTGAGCCTTCATGGGTGCTTTACTTCGACGGGGCTCTCAATTCTAAAGGGAGTGGGATAGGGGCAGTCCTCCTCTCTCCGGAAGGGATAGTCATTCCGCACGCCTACCAATAACCTTCCGGCCACGAACAATGTGGCCGAGTATGAGGCTCTCCTAGTTGGATTGAAGATGGCATTGTTGCTCGGAGTCAAGGAATTAAGGATTATTGGAGATTCGCAGTTGATACTCCGGCAATCTCTCAGCAAGTACCAAACCCGGGACCCCAAGTTGAGACCATATCAAGAGTTGGTTGCAAAGGTAATCCGGCAGTTTAGGAAGCTCACCCTTGTCCACTCCTAGGGCCCAAAACATCCTAGCAGATTCCCTCGCCTCTCTGGCCTCTTCCATTCCCATTCCTTTGGAAAGTCCTCCGAAACCGTCTCTGTTCAAAGGCTAAGAATCCCTTCTCATGCTGATCCCTGGTTTGTCCAACTTCAATCTCCCTCCTATCGAATCAATGCACTCTCAAAAGAGCCTGAAATCGACCTCGATGATGGCCATCCCTGGTATTTTGACATCGAGAACTACCTCAAAGATGGATCCTTCCCGGATTACGCCACTTCTGCCGATAGACGGGCTATTCGCCGTGTCTCCGAACGGTACAAGATCATAGGTGGCGTTCTCTACAAGAACCCTCAATGGGGTCTATCTTCGTTGCCTTGATGAAATCGAATCTGAAAGCGTTGTTGAAGCTGCTCACTCTAGTGAATGTGGTGGCCATGTCAATGGTAGAGCAATTGCCCAAAAGTTGCTACGACACTATTACTGGCCTACCATGGAAGAAGATTGCACCCATTTCGTCCGTCACTGTGCTAAATGCCAATTACACGGTGATAAAATTCATGCTCCTTCTTCCTCTCTTCATCCCCTTATTGCTCCATGGCCTTTCGCCATGTGGGCATTCGATGTGGTCGGTGTCCTCTCGCGATAGAACCGGAGAAGTCCGGAAGAAATCCTTCATTCTGACCGCCACAGAGTACTTCAAAGTGGGCTGAAGCAGAAGCGTTCATAGAAGTCAAAGCATCAACAGTTGTCAAGTTCATCAAGCGCAACATCCTTGCAAGGTTCGGCGTGCCTCGGGACATCGTCACCGACAATGGACCACAGTTCACTTCACAGGAGCTTCGCGACATGTGTGGTAAATATGGCATTAACTTGCATCATTCATCACCATACTATCCACAAGGTAATGGACAAGCGGAAGCTACTAATAAAACTCTCATTAAAATCATAAAGAAAACATGCAAGTCTCACAACAATGCTGACTGGCCAGATCGCTTGGTTGAAGCTCTTTGGGCTTATCGCACCTCGGTCCGAACTCCTACGGGGCAAACCCCCTATGCTTTGACATATGGATCGGATGCGATACTACCATACGAGATCTTCGTCCCCTCACTTAGAGTTCAATTGGATTCCGAACTTGATCCTAATCAACGTCGGGAAGCCTTATTGGCACAACTTGAACTCTTAGATGAGAGACGTGATAGCGGCTGACCATGCTCAAGTCTATCGTCAGAGAATTGCACGTTTTTATGCTAAAAGAGTTCTTGAGAGAAAATTCGAAGTGGGTGAGATGGTCCTTAAGCGTAAAATCATAAAGGCACCAGGTCCCAGGAGCAAATTGCAAGAAAATTGGGAAGGTCCATTCGTTGTCAAAGAGGTTTACTCAGGGAACGCTTATAGGCTAGTAGATGCCGAGGGAGTTGAACTACCCATCCATGGAATGCAGTCTACCTCAAGAAGTTCTATCCTTAGTCGGTCAGTCATTCATCACTTGTCAACGGTTCGGGTTTTAGTCTCTACTTTTCCATTCGGTCACCAGTGAGGTAGGACTTATTCACACACCACACGATGTTAATATTGCCCTTTGGCTGGAAAATCACAAGTACACTCAGGCGGCCTAATCCGGTCAATGAAGTTCCCCTATTCTTTTCCTATTCGGTCATGTCTAGAAACGGAACAAACTACGAGTAGGGCCACCCACTCTCTTTTAAAAAGGACAAGGTCGCCATAAAACAGGGGCAACTATTAAGAGCAAGAGGCAAGATGTCAAATCAAGCCGCAAAGGGGGAAAGAAAAGCCAAAAGGTCAAAAAGGGTAGCAAAAAGTACGTACCCGGAAAAAGGCTGACCACTCAAGGAGGTAGCAAAAAGTACGTGCCTCCACCCCAGAAATAAAATAAGAAATGAAAAAATTCCCCTGAAAACAATGGTTGACCAAGTCTGCTTGATATGAGATGTCGGTTTGGAAACAAAAAGTAGTTTGAACTAAAAGTTCTACATGATTTTCTATTTCTTCTTCCATTTCCCCTCTAGGGGCAATTTGGCCGTATAAGACCCACAGTAGTGGAAAATATCAAGAAGGCTAGGGGCAATGTCCAACATCAAGGATTTTATGCACATCCCTCCTTATTCGTGACCTTCATGGTTAAATAGATTGTGTAAACCCTATACCCCGACATGTGATGAATATGTGTCTTAGAGTTCAAAATTCAAAAAAAAAAAATGCAAAATGCAAAAACAACAAAAAGAGAGTCTTTTGATGTATATTCTCGCATTGTGCATATTTTCTCCCAAATTTTCTCCCTATTTTCAAAAGCCAAAAAAATAGAGAAAATCAAAAACCCAAAAAAATTAGTGGTACCATGTATATATATTAACATTCCCTTTATTTTCTTATCAAAAAAAAAAACACAAAAAAATGCATGTGCATATTTCCCTTTCTGTTATTTTATGTTCCTATCTTTGATTAGAAATTAGCCCCTTGACCAGATCTCAAGAAAGGTACATCATTTGAGGCAAGGGGCTAAAAACAGATCTACACTAATCTGTTTCTTTAAGTGTTGTGAAATGCAGGGATCAAAGAACGGAAGCAAAGCACTCAAGTGCACAAAAGCTCACAAAAATCCACAAATTCCTCTATGATAATCAAGTCTGTGTACATATCATGACAGGGGCATACCCCTGGTGGTACAAAAGTGTCACTCCTCTCTCCTCTCACCCTCGCTAGGCCTCGGCCTACGCGAGCTACTAACCTCCTCCTCCTCCCTCTCCCGACGCGGTCTGGGAGAGGAGGTCTCGAAGCCGTGGAAGCCTCCGGTCGCGGTAGTCCTCCTCCTCGCACCACGGAGGGGTCCCCTAGTGACACGATGTCATCAAGGGAGGCGAACGCTGATCCGTCCTCGCCGGCGTCCCCTGCTGAGCCTGCCGCTGCTGCTCCCGGCGCTTCTTCAGCACCCGTCCTTGAGGATCTCGTAATCCGCGGCAATCCGTGACCGAGCTGTCTCGGCCTCCCTCTGACTCTCTCGGGCCTCGAGCAGGCGACCCCTCATGGTGGCCCGGTCCTCCCTCAACTCCTCCATGGCTGTCACCATGGTCCGCCGCTGCGCATCAAAAGCAAAAGAGGATCAGTCCTGAACATGTGCAGACAAAAGAAGAAAGAAGAAAGTGTCTCACCTCGGCCTCCAGACCGGAGATCCTCGCCTCGAACTCCAGTCGCAAACTCTCCATCTGTGCCTGGAGAGTAGCCGCATCTCCTCCCTGCCGCTGCATGTCAAGGGGCAAGCATGTTAGAACATTCAATAGACATTGAAAGAAAATGCTAGTTTAATGTTTTACCTGAGCCCCAATCTCTCGAGCCTGCTCCTCAAGCTCTCGGACCTCGCCTCTGCTCGGTCCAGGGCCCTCTGCAAGCGGATCGCCAGGTCCCCTCCGACTGGCTGGGCAGACGAGCTCGCCCCCGCATCCCGACTCGCCTGTGCCCTCAGTAGCTCTCCTCTCTGCATGCACAACATCTTGGTCAGAAATCAAATCAAATCAAATCAATGGCAATTTCAAGATCAACGGTTGAAGATACTCACCAGGGTCCTGACCTCGGTCCGGAGCCTCGTCAGCTCCACCTCCTGCTCTCGGCCAGTCGCCCCTCCAAGAGGCGGATGGCCTGTGACTCCGGCATCTGCCAAATGCTTCAAGGTTAGAATCAATTTAAATTCGGATCCGACCAAGGCTTAGAGTTAGGAGTTTCACTCACCACTCGTCGGTCAAGCCGAGTCGCCCGGCGTATCGTGCCTGGTAGTCCTCCATATAAGCCGAGCTGTCCTGGAGGTCGGTCACTCGTACCACCTGCTCTCCTCCATCGCGCCAGTACGCGACAGTGCTGCCATGGTCTGCCCCCCAGTCGCGGTCCTCGGCAAAGAACCGCCGGCGTGAGTGCCCCTCTCTCCCGAGGGAGGGCACCTCGATGGCCGGCTGGTGCCAGCCCAGGGTCCGTACCACCAACTCCAAGTACAGTACCTCGCATGTCCCGAGGCACAGCAAAAGGAGGTGGCGGTCGAACAAAGGGCGACCTGCCGCCACCGCCGGGTGCGAGGCGTCTCCTCACCCCGATATGGGGTCCACACCACCTGAGAAGAATGAGAAAAGGCACTGGTCAGTAACATCAAATGCAGCAGTAATTGAAAGAATGCAAAAGCTAGTTGAGGGTTTCATACCTGATCGTGCGGGTAGTGGTCAAGTGCGACCCGCACATCCCCTACCCTCCTGTCGGTGACCCTGGGGTCCGGGGCCACCTCCCACCTCGTCATGAGAGGCACCATCATCTGGCGCCCCTCTACAAGTGTCCCGCGCCCCATCGGGAAGCGGGTGTACCCCCAGATCTGCAAGAAGAAAAAAATCAGTCAGGCAAGCATTTAATCAATTGAAATTCAAGTTGAGCTTTACAGGAAAAAAAAAATTGCGTACCTGAAGGAAGGGGGTGAAGCCCCCAGTGCTCTGAGAGCGCTGCGAGCTGCTGGGGAGGAGAGAGAATAGGTGCCCCAGCATCGCAGCACCCCAAGCGTACCTCCCCGCCTGCGCCAAGTCCCTCAGCAACAGCACGAACTTGCAGTTCATCTGTGATGACTGCGTCGCGAACAACAGGCGTCCAAAGAGGTAGCTGACAAAAATCCGCACCGAGCGCTCCTCGCTCCGGTCTCCTAAGTCGAGGGCCCCCCGCACTGCGCATAGAACTCATCCAGTGACTCTAGGGGTCCTCTCCTCCTCCCCCTCAGTCCAACCGCCTCTGACAGCGATCCGAGCAGGATGCTCCGGATCGGTCTCCTCCTCCCGGCCACGAACTCTGGCCCCAGTAGCTCTACTATGTCGTCATAGTAGTCCCTCCTCTCCAATCCAACTACCGGCTCTCCCTGAACCGGCAGTCCAGTCAGATACGCCACATCCTCCAATGTGGGTATCATATGACCCCAAGGCATGATGAATGCCTTGCAGTCCTCCTCCCATCTCTCCCTCAACGCCTCTAGGTACGGCACATCTAAGTGGAAAGGGCGTACCGACAAGAGATGACCGAGTCCCATCCTCGCTATCTGATCCTGCTGGACCTCTGGAAGCGCATGGTACCACGCCCAGCACAAGTCCCAGGTCACCCTGCTCCTCATTCGGCCCTTACCCTGCACAATGCACAGAAATATTAACGTCAGTATCGATGGCCGTTTATTCAAAGTTGGCGGCAATGTGGTTGCCGTTTACCCATTATAGGCGTCAACAGGATGGCCGTTGAGTTCCTGTGTCGACGTCCGGCCCATTGACGTCAAGATAATCTTGACGGCAAGGGGTGGACGCCAAAGGAACTCGACGGCAACCGATGTTGCCGTCAAGTTCCTGTCCAACCCGCGGCTTTTCCCCTGTTTCCCCTTCCTTTCACCAATTCAAATCTCACACACAGGGGTTTTAGGGTACTCACCCGAGGTCGTCGAGGTGCCTCCGCTCCGTCTCATCTCTCCCTCGGTCTCTTCACCCTCCGGTGTGTCCTCCACCATCACTTCTTCCTCTTCCTCCCCATAACCATCTCCACCTCTTCTTCTTCCTCCTCCGGTTGACGGCGGCCCCGGGTGGTGGTTCGTTTCTCCTCCTCCTCATCCTCGTCTTGAGCAAGGGTGTCGGTTCCTTTCTCCCGGCGCTTGGGAAGACGAAATGGCGCCGGGAGAAGGCGTCGGTTCAAAAAAAGGGCGTTTTCTGATTTAACGTCCAGGTCTGGCCGTTTAACTTTACCTGGCGTCAATCTCTGGCCGTCGACGTACCTTCAGCGGCCAGGGTGTGGACGTCAATGTCCCCTCAATGTCAGACCTCGGAGTCTTGTAGACGGCTAGGTGTGGACGTCTAGTTTAAAATAGACCGCGGCCGCATCTATTGACGTTTACCTTTTGCTGGCGGCCGTCGATCTGGACGTCAATCCGGCGCCCTCAGTGCTTACAGAACTCTCATCACAGAACCAATTGGGCCCATTTTGACACCCTTTGGCTTCATTTCAGTCCCATCTCATTTCAATGATCAACACCACACCATTTCAAGCCATTCAAATCAATTGAAAACACAAATGAGATCTATTGCTTATTCATCTGAAATTGTGTTACATTTATTTGAAAATAAGAAAAGCACATCACTTTGCCCTGCGGGCCATAAAATAACCACAAGCAACGGGAAGGATGCTATAATTGTATTCCTCATACTTCAAGATCTCTTCCCGTTTTTCCTGCACTGCCAATCCCACTTTCTTACTCACTGTGTACTTCTCCATGTCTTCAAACCTTTCTTCTTCATCTTCTCATTTCTCCCAGTAACAATCACATCAGTACTGTTGAATGAAGTTGGGATTCCCCGTGGAATCCCAAGCTGACAATGGCACCGATGTGGCTGATACACCACCATCTGATCTGCTCCTATTAGCCACAGATCTCTGTCTTCCCTGGTCCGCGCTTTGAACTCAATAGTCCTCATAAACAGTGGCCTCACAATGAACTCATCCATGCCCAGATATGCTAAGTGATCTCTCCAAGCATCTCTGCCCTTCAAGTGTGCTGTCAAACACTTGATCTCATCCTCGGGCTCGTACCATGCCCTGCTGCAGTGCACTGAACTCCGAAGGAAGACTCTGGAGGGGGTAGGTTGTGCATCAGCAAAATCAAACTTTAGATGAGCTTCCATCCATACCTGGAGCAGAAACAAACTCCCGCAGGTGCGTCCGCCTAAGCTCATGGTGGTGAGCGAACTGTACAGGTGAGCCAGCACTGCAGGGGCAAGTGACTGCCCGCGCCACAGCAGAGTGAGAATCCCAACATGCTCATAGAGGATGAAGTCACCACTCGTGGGGAACAGGAATACACCAGCCAGGCAGAGTGTCAGTCCCCGGGTTGCCCTCTCTCCGCCAATCTCCCTCACATGTTGGATCAACCACCAGGCCAGCCGGTCCAGGAAGATCCCGTTCTTGTTCGTCATCCGCAGCACCTCCTTCTTGTCTCGCACGATGTCTGCGAGGATCTCCTCCCATGGAAGGAGAGGAGTCGCTGCATCATACTCCAGACCCGCTGCCATCCCAAGAACAGCTCCACCTCTTCCAGCAGCACGCTCGCCTCGAATCCCTGGAACACGAAGGTGTGCGTGTGCGGATGCCATCTCTCCACCAGCGCCCCTAGGGCATCGAACCCCCACCACATTTCCTTCATGTTCTTGGCCAAGACTACCATGAAGTTCAAGTGCCATAGTCCGATAAAGCCTCGCATGTCCAACGTGATGGCGTTAACCAGATTCACGAGCCAGGAAAAGGCCCGTACCTGGCCTTGGCTTGGGAATGCCGGGACTTCCTGCATGGGAGGCGGAGTTCTGTAAGAAAAGTTGTTTGGGGCGTTTTCAGCCCAGGAAATAGCAGAAGTAGTCATCACTTACCTCTCCATTGGCTAGACGTGCGCTTAGGTGGCCCGGAACTTCACTCAGAACTCCGGGATTCGCACCTGAAGATTGTCTGGTCGATGAAGAGGCCATCTTGCTGTGCTTTTCTGTCTCTCTGCTCTCTGGTTCGCAGCAGGAGCAGGGAGGGACGGAGGAGGAAGATGATAGAGTCCCTATGGACTCCCATCTCCTATATTTTCGGTCTGATCCGCTGTCAGGTAGACGTCCAGATCGGTGGACGTCAGTGCAATGTTGGCGGCCACATCTGTGGACGTTACCATATGACTGGCGGCCATCGATGTGGACGTTTACTGACCGGAAATGCTTAAATTCTTAATCTTTATATGGCCATTATCCATTACCTTGTGCTTCGAGTTGTTTTGCAGATATTTTAAGCACAAGCCGCGCTTCAACTTCGGAACGCTCATGCGACCTTGAGCGTTACAGGTATGTCTAACATAGGACCCCACCAGAGGCGAATAACTTGGCGACCGTGAACCCTGAGTTCCCCTTCACCAAAAACCGTGACGGGTTTGCGATCTCTCAGTTATTCGTATGGCCTTTAGAATTTTCCTCTGGTGCTAACTTGCATTTTAGATAGGCAACCCACACCAGCATGCATCTTCACTGCTAACATTCTCTTACTAACACTCAAAAAAAAAAATGGTGATTTTCCTCGAATATATGATTGCTCCATGGTTTCCCCAGCTCGGGTAGCCTACTGGGTCCGTCCTTCATTACCCAGTTGATAACGGGTCTTTGTTGCCCCCTTCTTACTTGTCCCACCGTGCTTTCAACAAATGATCATTCCAGCCATACTGAGTTCATTTGAGCCTTCGCCAGCCGCGAGCTTAATTCCGGACTTCAGGCTTTCCAGGCATGTGATTCCAGTTAGAATCTTTTGATAATCCTTTGAGAGCTCAACCAACTCCTTGTCTTCGTGACCTCCTAAATTCGGGACCGACGTCCTGATTAGGCCAGCGAGCCCACGGCTCCGGTTACGAGACCCTCCTGATTCAACCGTCATATTACAAACTCCTTTGACTCAGACACGCCGGAAACTAGTCAAAGTCCAACACGGCCTGCCAGGGACCCTACCATTGGGTTGAGGTTGTAGTTACACGGGTAGATCACCCCTTTTCTTACCCCTATTTGTCTCTCAGACGATTCATCATTTGTTCCTAGCTTGTCTCTTTCGTTTGGTTTGCTAGAACTCCTATCCTCGGAAGTGGCCCGTCCATTAAATCTCCGCGTCCTTTGTTTTCCGAGACGCCAACCTTTCAGTCCGCTCTGCTCCCTTGCAAGACCGGACGTCTCGGAGGGGCATTTGTAGACGCGAGATTTGGCCCTTTTCCCGCAAGGCTATTTGGCCCATTAAGCTTCGTTTGACCGTTTGTTGACTGGCCTCGGATTCCATGTAGACGGCAGCATCGACTGCCGCCTTTCTGGTTGACGGCATGCCCCCTGGACGTCGACCCATCTTGGCGTCCACCTCGATGGACGTCTGCATGAGGTTGGCGGCAAGATCTATTGACGTCAAGCCGTTTACCTGGTCTGCGCAACTAACCCGAGAATATAGCCCACTTGCGCCATTGTCTCGCCCATGCAACGCATGGGGCCGTTCCCAACGGGTATATGGGCCACCTTGGCAGTCCTTTGACCCAGTAAAAATCTCATTTGGCCTCTCCCTATTGGTTGGAGCTTAAACACATGGAGTGCCACATGTGCAAGTGTGTTTCTTCACACTTGAGCATCCAATGCTCTCACCCCCGAGCTCACTGTCTATATATCCCCCTTGGTCCCTCTGAACAAGGGGAGAGGCTGGACGTCCATATGCTCAAGCTTTGAGAGAGGAGAGAAAATCCCACCCAAGCTTCACCAAGTCATCCTCTACTTCCTCTCAACCTTTGGGACGTCCAAGGAGGCTTCTAAGGAGCTGAAGGAGCCTTTGGAAGGAGCTTGCAGCAACAACTACGAGGATCACCTCCCCCCTCTTCCTCTCTTCTTCCTTTTCTCTTTTAGATACTTGCATATCACATACTCTTTCCCACACACTCTAGGCACGTAGGGCACTTTCCTACACACCTAGAAAGGGGTTTCCCAACCAAAAACGGAGGGAAGAAGGGTGGTCATAACACTTGGCCACCCCTCTTCTCAAGTCCGCAACCGGTACGGGACTCTCCTTTTGGGCCCTCCACATTTCGTTTTGAGCATTTTTGCACTATTTAGGGTCTAATAGAGTTTTGTTCTGTGGCAGGAACGATCCAAAGACCGTGGAGCTCTCTTCCTTTGGCCGGCTGAAGGAGGAGAAGTTGGAGCTTCACCATCACCCGCGACGCGAGGCTACTACTCCGGCGTGATCAGCACAACTCCTTGGGCACAGGTAAGGCCCTGGCGATCACAATCATCTCCCATCCCCTTCCGGTTCTCCTTGTTTTCCCTCAGTCAACCTGGTCAAACGAGAAGTCAACGAGGTCAACCGGCATACTCTCCATCGCCAACGAGGGAGCGGAACGTCCGTGAACCACCGTCGGAGAAGGCCACGCCAGTCGGCACCCGAGGACGGAGGCGGAACGAGACGTCCACAGTACTATTAAGCGAAACGAACGTCTATTCGGACTCATTTGATCTTTTACTTAGTCGACTACCGGATCTCTTTGCCTATTTACTCATTTGTTTCTTTTATTATAGAAAAGTTCAATTTGGTCCATTGGGTCCATTAGAGACAAGTCAAGAAATGGTCTATTTGATCATTTCCGAAAACAACTTAATTTGAATCTCTTGTCCTTTACAAAACATGAAGTGACTTTTTGCTTGGGAAAAAGTCCATTTGGTCTTGGTGAAAACAATTTTGATTTGAGTCTTACCCCGTGGTAAATATGATGTGATTTTTCTATTTCTTTTGGAAAACATGAGATAGTCTTTTGTTGCTTGAAAAGGTTCAATTTGGTCTTTTGCTTCTTTTTGAGGCATTTAAAACATAGGGTGATTAAATTAATCTTTTGTTTCTTTTATCATGGAAAAGCTTTCAATTTGTCACTTGGTTCTTTTTGAAACATTTAAAATGAAGTTCTGCTCACGATTCAGCGCAGCTGGACCGTTTAGTAGTCACTTGGCAACCGGGGCACACTCGATACGGCGCAGCTCAGGGACAACATTGATTCGGCGCGGCAAACAACAAAAACTGAATCGGCGCAACCCCACTGAAGTGATAGACTTCAATGAATCGGTGCTCGTTTGCAACGTTGCTAACTCAATTGGAAGCTAATGACCTCTTTTAGGGATTTTTGCGCCAACTCAACCCTCGCGGGAAAAATTCGGCAGCATTTCCCCTTATCGTGGTCGATAAGGGGAAAGCGCGGTACTCATCCACCATATGCGGAGATGGTACCAAAAGAGGGAGTGTATGTCATAGAATGACATATCTCCAATGGCACATGACCCCGATCCCCCAGGCACGCCTACGGAGATTCGGGCAATATCATGACCAAGTAACCCACGGGACGGATGAACAACATATAAACCCACCCATCCAGACATAGACATTATACTGTCCAACCCGGGGGTGTGGATGGGTCTTATATTGAGCTATTTGACTATTGATTGGTTGATGTCACATTGAGCAATGGTCTTACTCATATGACTTCAGCCAAGATGATGACCACTGGACGCCGAATCGGCGCAGCCTTCCCCAGTCCTGCAGGACTGCTAGGACCGGTTCTGGGCCGAATCGGCGCAGGTGGCCACCTGCACAAATGGTGACAGCCGCCTCTCTCTTGCAGCACCCTTGCTCATGGCAGGGGTTGCTCTTGAGTTTTGAGACGGTTTTGAGGCTTATTGTGGGGAACTAAACAAGAAGGCATGGATACTAATAATCCAACCTCTTGGCTAGCAAAAATGGGTTTGCCCCAAATGCAAAACACATAGAAATTCTTGTTTAAACAGTGCAAAGTGTCCACCGAAATGGGACAAAACAGTGAGGGAGAACATCCATTAGAAGGAACAAAACCATGGTCTATTGGGCTCCTTTGTGGGTCTCTTGGAGATGGTGACTAAGCAAGAAGGCATGAGCATTATTTGCTCAACCCCTTGACTAGCACAATGGACATGCATCGACCCAAAGGGGGACTCTTAATGGGCTGTTTTAACAGTGATAAAATAGTCTTTTGCAAGGCCAAAACAGTGGGAAACATGGCCTATTGGAGGGAGTAACGAGATAGGATGTATATGCATTACATGGGGGATAGGACTTTGCACCCCCAAGACCCCATTTATTGAGGTATGGAAGGATTAAAAACCCCTTTTATGGCTTAATAGGGTGAGGAGGTACACCATGTGGTAAGTGGCCTCTTCCATCCCGGTACCCCTTGCCCATGCAAAAGAGGAGAAGCTTGAAGAAACTTGCATGCAAAAGGGAATGTAATATGCATTAAATGCAGGGGGAATGATGCATCACATCAAAGGGGATGAGAAGAGACATGGAAAAAGGGTTCTCTTGTTAAGGAAGAGACATGGTACAAGAACTCCAAAGAGAATAAAAAAAAAAGGGGGTGGGGGGGGGGGGGGGGAAGACCACAACCGTGACACCTTCCTCTTCTCCTTCCCTTTGATGGGACAAGACAATGCAAGGCCAAAAGGAGAGAGAAGACTCTCTTTCTCTCTTCTCACTCTTCTCTTTCTCTCTTCACCTTTTTCTTCTTCTATTCTTTGCCTCTTCTTTTCTTGCTTTCTCCTTTGCAAGATGCTCACGGGAGGAGCTCTTGGAGCAGAAAATGCAGGGAGCTTCCCCCTTCCTTCCCTCTTGCCTGCTGCTTGGAGAAGAAGACCCCTTCTTCCTTCTTTGCAAAAACTCTCTCTCTTCTTCCTTTTTCTGGTTACGCAGGCCACCTTTTGCCCCCTTCCAAAACCTTCTAGAAAAGCTGCTCACAAATGCCCCCAACCATCCCCTTCACCTCTTCTGCCGCATGCCTGCTTTTTGTAATTTTGGGATGTCCTTTTGGGTTGTAGTGGGAAGGGTAGAGGTAGCTTAGGCTTACCTCCCAGTATGGGGGTGATATGGGCCTTGGTTGGTGGGCCATTTCCTTCCCTTTGGGGCCTTGTATGTGGGTCCTTTTAGGTGCATTTCTACCCATTTAAAGAGCTATATGGGGGTTGGGCCGGTCATGTGGGTGGCCCATTACCACAAATTTGGGGTGTCCACAAATGCCCCCCACCCGTGGTGGTGCGAGAGGACACACAAAGCGACATCCGCGGGTGTACTTCGGCCTTTTGACTGTTGACGCTAACATCGGCAGGTCTTTGACTTGTTGTCATGTTGATGGTCTAATGATCTGTTTATGATCTGTTGACATGATTCACGGATGACGACTGCACGTTGCTCCGCATGGGCAATTGGGGTGATCTCCCTTCTCTATTTCTCTCTTAATGATCTTTGAATTTGCCGCGATTTGACAAAGTTCATGCGATTCGGCGCGGGGTCCGCTACTCGCATTGATCCGTCGCGGTGTCGATCTGGCGCAGGTAGCATGATTCGGCAGAGGCTATTGATCAGCGGATGGCGGCGGTCTGGCACAGCTCGTGCCAACTCGTGCTTGGCCTTCGCGAGTCAGCAAGGGCTCGCGAGTTGATTAACATACCGATGGGGTAATAAAGACCATTGAATTGACGGCCTACTTAAGATCATGTGGCCTTCATGAGTCGGCCAACCATTGTCAATTGGATTGTGTTGGCCTATTGCATGAGCCAATGGGGCGTGCTGGCTTGCCATATGATCTGGTGGATCCTTCTAGACCCAGTAAGTGACGTTGCTGGTTCATTTCTTCTGAACTGTCTTACTGACTGGTCGCCTTGAATGCGCCACAATAAGAGCATGCAGTAGCGTTGAGGTCTTAGTAGGAGGAAGTAGACAGCTCCCACGTCGTTGTCACCAACTGTGATAACCAGAGTACTGCTTTGGAGATCTTTTAGCCCTCATCAACGCCGCTTTGCTCATAGCTAGATTAATATGCTCTTGTCTTCCTCTTTAATCTTTTGTCGCGTATGGGTATCGACAAATTTCTTCAGCATCTTCTACCCATAAACTTGAAATCTGTCAGGAGGCATCATCTGTTGACTCATGCTTCATTGGTTGTCGACCAACTCTATTAGAAATTTCCTTTGAGAGTCTTGAAAGTTGTCAGAAACGATCTCATGTATAACGACATTTCACTTCATCATGTATGAGATAGAACTCCGACTGGCATGAAGATAAGCTTCGACTGGCAATGGCACGGAGGCGAGCTTCGGACGATGCTGGCATGAAGGCGAGCTTTGGCTGGTATGAAGACGAACCTTGGCTGGCATTCATATGAAGAGGAGCCTCGGCTATTGATGACGACTAGCTCCGGCCAGTGCTGATATGAAGAGGAGCCTCGGCTGTTGATGACGACTAACTTCGGCCAGCACTGACATGAAGATGAGCCTTGGCTGACACTGGTAAGAAAACGAACCTCAACTGGCACTGATATGAAGATGAGCTTTGACTTGTCGAGTACCACTTCTGTCAGGGTTTCCTTTCTAAGGACTTGAAGCCTGCTTGTCTTTGTTAGCTATCTTTGGATCCTTTTTTTTTTACATTATCGAATTGAGCGCCCTTTCGGGTTTTCACTCAACTCGACCCCCTCTTGCTTTTGCCTACGCGCCCTTTCGAGTTTTCACATAGCGGGGTACCCAATTTTGCCCATGGCGCCCTTTCGGGTTTTCACCATGGCCAGGTTCTAGCTCTTTTTACCCTTGTCCAGGGGAAACCCAGACAAGTCCAGCGAGGCACTCTATTTTAAGCCTCTTTTTTGTTTTTTTTTTACATAATATATATATAAAGAGAGATTCATTAGCGTAATATAACTCGACCACCAATCATACCATGATTTGGTAGATGGTGTGAGGTTATTGGTTGATTGCAAAATGGTGACCTAGAAAACCTATGTGCTGGCTTCAACAAGGGTTCTGAAAGTAACATCTAATGGCCAGCCAAGGCAAGAAGTCAAGGCTGGACTTTATTTGGAGTTTTGAAACGGCAGTGGTACCTAAACCTAGGGTTCTAGAGAGGCATAAATGATAAAGATAGCTTGACAAGAAAGTGCCTTTCTAGATTTAGGGAAAACATAACAAAAGAAGGTCCACTTGGGGGAGCAAAGATAGAACTCCCTCTTCTTGCAACTTTTTTTTTTTTTTTACACATTTTTGTTTAACCACATTACTGACCCAAGCGCCCTTTCGGGTTTTCACCGGAGTCAGCCCCTTCTTGCTTTTGCCCACGCGCCCTTTCGGGTTTTCACGTGGCAGGGTTCCCAATTTTGCCCACGACGCCCCTTCGGGTTTTCATCGTGGCCGGGTTTTTCTTGTCCTTTTACCCTACTCAGCAGTGCAATCCAAGTAGGTCCGATGGGCATCTCTATTTTTAGCCCTTTCATCCATTTTTTTTAACACGAGTGTCAAGGTGGTTGACACCTGCTTCATGACCTGCGGACTACTCCATTGGCCTGGTTTTATCTTCAAGTGACATCAGTTGTATTGGCGACGTCGGCTTCAAGACCCACGAACGACTTCATTGGCCTGGTTTCATGTTCAAGTGACGTCAATTGTGTTGACGCCATCGGCTTCAAGACCACGAATGACTTCATCGACCTGGTTTCATATTCAGGTGACACCAGTTGTGTTGACGTCATCAGCTTCAAGACCCACAAATGACTTCGTTGGTCTGGTTTCATATTCTAGAGACGTCAGTTATGTTGACGTCGACAGCTTCAAGACCCACGAATGACTTCGTTGGCCTGTTTCATCTTCCGGTAACGTCGGTCGTGTTGACGCCATCGGCTTCAAGACCTACGGAACACTTCGTTGGCCTAGTTTCATCATCTGGGGACGTCGATTATGTTGATGCCATCAGCTTCAAGACCCACGAATGACTTCGCTGGTCTGGTTTCATCATCTGGGGACGTCGATTATGTTGACGCCATCAGCTTCAAGACCTACGGGAAACTCCGTCGGCCTGGTTTCATCATCTGGGGACGTCGATTATGTGGACGCCATCAGCTTCAAGACCCACGAATGACTTCGTTGGCCTGGTTTCATCATCTGGGGACGTCGATTATGTTGACGCCATCAGCTTCAAGACCTACGGGAAACTCCGTCGGCCTGGTTTCATCATCTGGGGACGTCGGTTATGTTGACGTCGACAGCTTCAAGACCCACGAATGACTTCGCTGGTCTGGTTTCATCACCTGGGGACGTCGATTATGTGGACGCCATCAGCTTCAAGACCCACGAATGACTTCGTTGCCTGGTTTCATCATCTAGGGACGTCGATTATGTTGACGCCATCAGCTTCAAGACCTACGGGAAACTCCGTCGGCTTGGTTTCATCATCTGGGGACGTCGGTTATGTTGACGTCGACAGCTTCAAGACCCACGAATGACTTCGCTGGTCTGGTTTCATCATCTGGGGACGTCGATTATGTTGATGCCATCAGCTTCAAGACCTACGGGAAACTCCGTCGGCTTGGTTTCATATTCTGGTGTTGGAATTGGTGACCTGCAATGAATTAGAGTGGCCAACAATCAGGGGCAATCTGTTTAGAGGTATAAGGTTAGAAACCTTTTTTTCTTTTTAATGGCTGGCAAATGCCAATTTGAAAATTGAGTTTGAAATCATGAAGGCATGGAAGCCCAATTTGAAATAGTGGGCATAGATGCCCAGTTTGAAATCATGGGGGCAGAGAAGCCTGATTTAAAATTGTGAGGACGTAAAAGTCCGATTTGAAATCATGGGGGCAGAGAAGTCCGATTTAAAATTGTGAGGACATAAAAGTCCGATTTGAAATCATGGGGGCGTGGCCCGATTTTGAAAGATGTGGGCACAAAGACCCAGTTTGAAATCATGGGGGCAGAGAAGCCCGATGTTGAAACATGTGAGAGCATAGATGCCTCGATCTTTTTATTAAACATGTGGGCGTTAAGGTCCCGTTTGAAAAATATGATTTTGAGTTTTGAAATATGGATTTTCAAATATGGTTGACGCATCGTTATTTCGAAAACGTCGATTTTGTAATTTGACTGGCAAATTGTCACTTTCTTTTTTTGAAATATGATTGGCCAATTGCAAGTTTTGAAATATGTCTTTTGAAATATGATTTTTTTTTAAATCACTAGCGACAAGCTTGCCGATTTGAAAACATGACTTTTGAAAGTATGATTGGCGAGTAGCCACTTTTGAAATATGAGTCATTTTGAAACATGATTGGCAAGCTTGCCAATTTTAAAATATGACTTTTGAAAATATGGTTGGCGAGACGCCACTTTTGAAATATGAGTTCTTTTGAAATTATGAGTGGCGAGTTTGCCAATTTTAAAATATGACTTTTGAAAACATGGTTGGCGAGACGCCACTTTTTAAAATATGAGTTCTTTTGAAATCATGAATGACAAGCTTGCCGATTTGAAAACATGACTTTTGAAAATATGATTGGCGAGATGCCACATTTTTGAAATATGATTTTTTTTTTGAAATCATGAATGGCAAGCTTGCCAGTTTTAAAACATGGGTTTTGAAAATATGATTGACAATTTGCCAGTTTTTTTTTAATGCAAATGATGTTTGCATAAGGATGAATCCTTCGACAGTTTTATTAAAGATCCGGAAAAAGTATATGCACTCAAAATCCGGAAAGAAACCCATGCGTGAATATGGACATAAGCAGTGAAAGCCCAGTGCGATATGATCATGCGGGCTCATATCATTGCCCTACAAAAACACGCAATCTTGTTGAGGTATTATTTGTCTCAGAACCATAGTTCGACTAGCGGTATGGCTGGTCTCTTTATTTTTTTGCTGCTCGTCATCGACAATATTACCTCAGGTGGCCCTACAAGAGCCAATTGAGACCGTCTCGATGATCGAGTCTCATGTTGGGTGGTCGGTGTGACCACCTCAGCAAGCTGCTTCCTTTGTTCTTTTTTTTCTTTTTTTTTGTCATCATTTTTTTTACTCATTTTTTTAACTATTTTTTGTCATTCTTTCTTTTCTCTTTTCTTTTTTTTTGAATGAACATTTATATCCATGGACGTTACATATGTGATCAACACACGTCCCTAGAGTAACTCATTTTCAGTGAGGTGATCCTTGCCCACTTGCTTGTGATGAGCCAAAGATCTTGAAGTTCCCCCAGGGTGCACGAGTTTCATCTGTGCACTGAGCATCTTGAATTGTTTATACTTTCTAGCTCGTATATTATGGCATGCATATGCCCCCACATTGGCTAGTATAAGCTATCGCATGCTTTTCTTTTCTACTGCATTGGAGCCCCATGAGATCGCGGCGGATACACCAGGTACTCGCCCACTTGCAGTTCTCCTTTTTTTATCAAGGACTCAATTTGATCTTTAAGGATGTAGCAGTCCTCTGTAACATGCCCCGGTAGTTGATGATATAAGCAGAACCGGGGATCATTTTTCTTCTTGATATCTTCTGGCTTTTTAGGCTCGAGTGGGACAATTTTGTTATGTCGTTGTGCCCATTCAAAAAGAACCCGTGTCTTATCTTTTGGTAAGGAGTAAGGCTTCTGCAACTTCTCTTGTAGCGGAATTTTCCTTCGCCTTGACAATTTGTCAAGTGAGGAACTGGCTTCCCCTTCAGCAGCTTCTAGAGTCTGAACATGCCTCTTCCTTTGGCCAGTAGTATCAGCAGAAGAGTACTTGGCGAGGAATGCCTCAATATCAGTGGCAACATTGTTCAGTCGATCGAAGGTTCTGATGTCGATGCCACCCATTCTATTTAGAATCTCCTTTTGCAGGTTGTTCTTGCATATATTGACAGCCTCTTCTTCAGATAGTGGCTGCTTGTATTTCCTGCAGACGTTCATCCATCGTCGGACATAGTCTCGGGCTGGTTCCCCACCTCCTTGAGAAATGGCATGTAATTTAGTCGCCGAGATTGCTTCCTCAGCCATATAGGGGCCCGCTTCAAGTACTCCCTGTCTGCCTAGTCTTTCTACCATGGGCTTGACAGGACGATCTGAATATGTGCACCTACTTGATAAGGACCCATATACTGTCGACCTATAGGTCACATTTCTCATCGCCTTTGTATGGTGTATATCATGAACCCCAGGGCATGGAGCTGCACTGTCGCAGGGTGTAGCGTTAATGCTACCACTCATCCCCGTCAGCCTCATCAAGCTATTCACCAGTGCTGGATCCGCCAAGCTTGGGCGGGTATGGGCCGGTTGCATGGACACCCTCTCAACTTGTGGGTTTAGGGTAAACTCTTGGACTTTTGTTGAATAGATCTCCGGCTGTTCCGAAGTCATTTGATATGGGTGTGTGAGCGAGATGCCCCCAGTGTGGGTTGGCATCGACTGCGACACTATTGGCAGAATTTGGGATGAGCTGATGTTACTTTGCAATTCTTCGACCAAGCCTCCCATTTCTTTTGCTGCCGACATATATGCCTCTTTTTCTTGAATCTGCTTTCTCAGCATTTCAATCTCCATTTGATATTTTTGTGACCAAGCTACCATGACAGGATTATCTGCAGGTATGCGGGGAATATTAGCCAAAGGCTTAGAGCCGCATTCCCTTTTGATATTTGAGCAGGTCTTGTTTGGAACCTCACTGATGGGATTACTTGGATCAAGGTCATTTCTTTCTCGTGTCATTTGAGGTGCATGGGATGACTCAGAATGCTCCCTTAATGCCAGGAACTCAACAAAAGATGGTATTTTGCCCCGAGCTTCTTGATCATCGTACACCTTCAGTGGAGGCGGAGCCTGCATTTCTTGGATCTCATGCTCTGGAATCTTATAAGATGCTTCTCCCCTGAGAATAATGGTGCGATTTGTTAGAGGTAGTTTCTCCCACCTTCTTCTGGATCTTGTGAGAGACTCAGGGTTTGACGATCCGGTCTGATTCGCCCCATTGGGATTATGGTTGATCTCTTCTCCTTCACCATGTTTGTTCATATCTGGCAAGGATGATATAGTGTTGCAGGAAAGAGTAACAAGCATTTTCTCCTCCTTCCTCTTGGATCTTCTATTTTTCTTTTCATGCTCTGTTGGTACTTGCCCCCAGAGCAGCTCTTCTCGGGGTTGAGACATTTCTTGTTCAGTTGCCTCTTCTAGCTTCATCATTTCTAGCTCCTCCCATGGTACATATCCTTTTAGGTTGCTCATATTTGTCTGACTCATCTATTAATGCTTGCAACTGTTCAAGTGATGGGCTGCCCCCTCTATACAATGGTAGAGGTGTCCGCCGCCTTCTGTTGCTAGTATTTCTCATGGAGAGCACTTGGGACTTCGCCATTTTCCATACTGGGGTGACAGTTGGCGGAGATGGCTGTTTGGACGACTTCCTCATTCCCTTCTGAGGCACCTTCTTCCAACTCTCTTGATTTCTAGTAGGGCCTAGAATGCAGTGTTCATAACTTACCTGCGTATTAGCTTCAGAAATTTCTTCTGGCAGTTGTTGGTAAAGTGATACCATATTAGCAGATGGCTGTCGAACGAACAGGGGCTTCATGTGGTTGAGGTGGATTCACCTTATATTCTCCCATCTGTAGCTCCCCCTTCTTGATCAAAGACTCAATGATGTCTTTGAACACATAACAATCCTCTATGCTATGTCCCAAGACTTGATGATATGGGCAAAACAGAGGATCATCTTTCTTTTCAGCTTCCTCGGGTCTTTTGGGTGTTGGAAATGTAATCTTGTTGTAATGAGTGGCCCATTCGAACAATGTTTTTATTTTCTCTTTAGGGAAAGAGTATGCCTTCCTAAATTTGTCTTGGAGAAGCATATTCTGCCTTGGAGTCTTAGGCTTGGTGCCAGAAGACCCAACACCCTTCTGCTGTTCAAAGTTTTTTAGATCGACAGTGTTCGCCTCTTTTCCGACAGGCTTTTTATTGGCTGGCTTATCCTTTTGTTCTATTGATGTATTGTTGGGATATCTCGCCATGAAGGCTTCAATTTCTGCTGCCACATTGTTCAGCCTGTCAAATGAACGAATTTCCATCCCGATCATTTTTTCCAATAACTCTCTCTTCAGGTTCTGTTTGCAAATTTGCACCGCATCTTCTTGGTGAGGAGGGCGCTTGCATCTCATACTAAGGTTCCTCCATCGCTGGATGTAATCCAGGGCAGACTCATTGGCCTTTTGTTTTGTTGCATAGAGTTCGGTAGTTATAACCTCCATTTCTGCAATGTAGAACCTTTCTCTGAATTTCCTTTACATATCTGCCCAGTCTAATACAGACCCTGCTGGTAGGCCAGAGTACCATTCAAATGCTAGGCCCGTCAAAGAGGAGCCAAAGAACTTCAGTAGGTAGGACTCATCAGCAGCCAGGTCGCCCATCACATTGATGTAGTAGGCTATATGCTCTTTTGGGGATCCTTGCCCGTTGAATTTGTCGAACTTTGGAGGCTTAGTAATCCCCGGAGGTAGCTTTTTCACAACATGATGTGCAGGGCATGGTACCCTATACACATCAAAAGGAGCATGTTCTCCATCACCCCGCTCAGTGAGCTTCATTTCAATCATTTGTTCCACCATTAGCTTGTTGATGGCGACAGGGTCCACTAGCTGGGGATAGGAGTGGGCCGGATGATTATCTGGAGTGTTGATAATGGCCACCGGTGGCACCAGGGGCGGCTCTTGGTTTTCAATTTGCTGCTCAGGAGCGTGAGCATGCAATGACTGTTGCTGCATGGAATGGTCTTGTAGCGGCTGATATGGCTGCTGGAAGAACTACGGCTGCAAGAGTTAGTATTGAGCCTGCGGATGTTGCTGCTGAGCAGTAGCTACGGGCGACTGTTGAGGCTGTTCATTTACTAGTTGCACGGTAGTGCGCTAGGCCGAGGCTTCGATTGACCCTAAGGTCCTTTGATGAGTCTCCCCTGAGCCCTCAGCTTCTCGGGATGCATGTCCCTCAGTCTCTTTGCCTTTTATTTGACGCTTAAGCGCTTCGATTTCAACTCGATATTGCTGTAGCAGCTCCAAGACGGCTGGATCTAGGGGTGCAACAAGAGGAATCTCTTGCGCTGTGCCCCCAGGCGTCATTTCCGGCGGCGGTGGCGGGGGAATTTCACTATTGCCCCCACTGCCTTGTGTGGTAATCACATTGGCAGTAATTGTCATCATTTGGGTTGGGGAGGTGCTAACTCCTCCGTATGCTGCTGTTAGAGCTGCCGCAGCTGCTCTTCTTCTTGTAACGGCACCGGGCCTCTCAGCCAGTTCCGCCAGCTCTTTATCATCGGTCGGCAAGGCTCCATAACGGCTTCCTATGCCAGCCATGTGACATGCAAAGATTTTAATGTTCCCATTTCGGTCTCTTTCGACCCTTCGGGAAGGAAAGGTCAACCTTTTAAAGACTGACACCCAGGGTTTGACTTTCCTAGGCTGCTCACGATCGTGTTCGCAAGGAACATCAATCTCATCAGTACTGCTCTCAGCTTCCGCCTGAAGAGCTCCTTTATCTCTTTGCATTCTCGCTTGCTGCAGCGGGGCATTTGCGAGATGAGGGATGCGGTTGTACACGACATGTGTTGCCCCCTGCCGATCATATGTGGCTGAGAGCGCCGGCACGGGAGACCTTTCCCGAATGGGTGGAATATGGGCGAACTTCCGCAGCTCTGCCTTCTTGTTATGGAAGTGGGCATAAGCACATGCCCCCCCTTGCCGAACTCTGGCCCTGAAGCCTCTGGATGGCCTGTGGTAGTCAGGGACCCTTTCATCAACTACTTCTTTTGGTACATCCTTTTCTAGTGCCGGCTCTTCCACCCTAGGCTTTTGCACTCTCTTAGGTCGCCAGACCTGCTTGAATTTGATGGGTTTCGGGGGTAGCTTGCCCCTGAAGGTGTTAAACATTTCTCTTTTTCCTGTTAAACTTTGAAACGAGTTCTTCACGGGTACTGTCGTTGTAACCCGTTCTGGTACAGCTTCAGTTCTCTTGGCTTGCAGATGGATTCTTAGATCTCCAATTCGCACGCTTTTCCCTGAGGCAGAGACCCGTGCACGACAAGTGACGATGTTCTTAACCTCCTTCCGTTGAAAGTGTCTGTTGGCTCTTTTCTCTTTGTTCTCGTTGTGGTTGCCACGCTCCACGTGATGCACGTGGCAGCTTAGCTCTTCAGTGGTCTTTTTGACTCCGATCCTTCGCCTAGCTTCAGCTTCGGCTTCAGCTCCAGCCTCTTTTTTGACTTCCGGGTGCAGGATGTCAACGAATGCGACCCCCAAGAAGTTGGGGAACTCCACCACTGGAGGAAAGCTCCCGAAACGGGTCGGCACGGCGAGGTAGCCGTACCTGGCATGGTCTTGGACAACTAGCGGTCCGAAACACACTCCAGCCATCGCTCTGTTAGTACCTGTTAGCCAATTCAAAATGATAGTTAGTATTGATCATGTAAGGCCACACGGCTTTCTATTCTGGCGAAGAGATGAAGGGAAGCTTGGTCCCACCGGGCGTGCCACGCTGTGAAAATGGAAAATTTAAAATCTTTTTTAAAAGTTCTATTTATCATGTTTCTCATATTCTCATGGATGCATGCGTATTGCTAATCCAAGTCTCGTCGAATCCTACACGACCGACGATGATGGGAGATGAATCGACAATTTGCACAGCGCGGGCGTGCCAGTCACCGAGGTGATAACAAAGGGTTTGCCTCCGAGAATCAGAGGGCTTTAGGTCTATTGTGCGCACTGTTTGACTTTGTCAAACGAAAGTGAAGTGTCGGATCCTGGACCAAAATCCCACCGTCGCCTAGACGCAACGACGTTAATTACATCCCTCTGAGAGGGAAAACCCTTGATTAATCACCAGATTTAGAAAGCCTCATGACCTAAAGCGGAGACATCCGATAGAGGTGCGAAACGCAAATTAAATTTGAGCTGAGGTACTATTAAGCGAAACGAACGCCTATTCGGACTCATTAAGTCCAATTTGGTCTTTTGGTGAAAACAATTTTGATTCGAGTCTTTTACCCCGTGGTAAAACATGAGGTGATTTTTCTATTTTTTTTGGAAAACATGAGATGGCCTTTTGTTGTTTGTTGCTTGAAAAAGGTTCAATTTGGTCTTTTGCTTCTTTTTGAGGCATTTAAAACATAGGGTGATTAAATTAATTTTTTGTTTCTTTTATCATAGAAAAGCTTTCAATTTGTCACTTGGTTCTTTTTGAAACATTTAAAATGAAGTTCTGCTCACGATTCGGCGCAGCTGGACCGTTTAGTAGTCACTTGGTAACCGGGGCACACTCGATACGACGCAGCTCAGGGACAGCCTTGATTCGGCGCGTAAGACAAAAAAAATTGAATCAACGCAAGCCCACTGAAGTGATAGACTTCAATGAATCGGTGCTCGTTTGCAACGTTGCCAACTCAATCCTCTTTTAGGAATTTTTGCGCCAACTCAACCCTCGCGGGAAAAATTCGGCAGCATTTCCCCTTATCGTGGTCGATAAGGGGAAAGCGCGGTACTCATCCACCATATGCGGAGATGGTACCAAAAGAGGGAGTGTATGTCATAGAATGACATATCTCCAATGGCACATGACCTCGATCCCCCAGGCATGCCTACGGAGATTCGGGCAATATCATGACCAAGCAACCCACGGGACGAATGAACAACATATAAACCCACCCATCCGGACATAGACATTATACTGTCCAACCCGGGGATGTGGATGGGTCTTATATTGAGCTATTTGACTATTGATTGGTTGATGTCACATTGAGCAATGATCTTGCTCATATGACTTCAGCCAAGATGATGACCACTGGATGCCGAATCGGCGCAGCCTTCCCCAGTCCTGCAGGACTGCTAGGACCGGTTCTGGGCCGAATCGGCGCAGGTGGCCACCTGCACAAATGGTGACAGCCGCCTCTCTCTTGCAGCACCCTTGCTCATGGCAGGGGTTGCTCTTGAGTTTTAAGACGGTTTTGAGGCTTATTGTGGGGAACTAAACAAGAAGGCATGGATACTAATAATCCAACCTCTTGGCTAGCAAAAATGGGTTTACCCCAAATGCAAAACACATAGAAATTCTTGTTTAAACAGTGCAAAGTGTCCACCGAAATGGGACAAAACAGTGAGGGAGAACATCCATTAGAAGGAACAAAACCATGGTCTATTGGGCTCCTTTGTGGGTCTCTTGGAGATGGTGACTAAGCAAGAAGGCATGAGCATTATTTGCTCAACCCCTTGACTAGCACAATGGACATGCATCGACCCAAAGGGGGACTCTTAATGGGCTGTTTTGACAGTGATAAAATAGTCTTTTGCAAGGCCAAAACAGTGGGAAACATGGCCTATTGGAGGGAGTAACGAGATAGGGTGTATATGCATTACATGGGGGATAGGACTTTGCACCCCCAAGACCCCATTTATTGAGATATGGAAGGATTAAAGACCCCTTTTATGGCTTAATAGGATGAGGAGGTACACCATGTGGTAAGTGGCCTCTTCCATCCCGATACCCCTTGCCCATGCAAAAGAGGAGAAGCTTGAAGAAACTTGCATGCAAAAGAGAATGTAATATGCATTAAATGCAGGGGGAATGATGCATCACATCAAAGGGGATGAGAAGAGACATGGAAAAAAGGGTTCTCTTGTTAAGGAAGAGACATGGTACAAGAACTTCAAAGAGAATAAAAAAAAGGGGGGGAAAGACCACAACCGTGACACCTTCCTCTCTTCTCCTTCCCTTTGATGGGACAAGACAATGCAAGGCCAAAAGGAGGGAGAAGACTCTCTTTCTCTCTTCTCACTCTTCTCTTTCTCTCTTCACCTTTTTCTTCTTCTATTCTTTGCCTCTTCTTTTCTTGCTTTCTCCTTTGCAGGATGCTCACGGGAGGAGCTCTTGGAGCAGAAAACGCAGGGAGCTTCCCCCTTCCTTCCCTCTTGCCTGCTGCTGGGAGAAGAAGACCCCTTCTTCCTTCTTTGCAAAAACTCTCTCTCTTCTCCCTTTTTCTGGTTACACAGGCCACCTTTTGCCCCCTTCCAAAACCTTCTAGAAAAGCTGCTCACAAATGCCCCCAACCAGCCCCTTCACCTCTTCTGCCGCATGCCTGCTTTTTGTCATTTTGGGATGTCCTTTTGGGTTGTAGTGGGAAGGGTAGAGGTAGCTTAGGCTTACCTCCCAGCATGGGGGTGATATGGGCCTTGGTTGGTGGGCCATTTCCTTCCCTTTGGGGCCTTGTATGTGGGTCCTTTTAGGTACATTTCTGCCCATTTAAAGAGCTATATCGGGGTTGGGCCGGTCATGTGGGTGGCCCATTACCACAAATTTGGGGTGTCCACAGTTAGGTTCACGAGACCCCAAACACTAAGCACAAAGTGAGTGTGAGCAGCCCCCAGCACTCAACATAGAGTGAATGTGAATAGCCCCCAACACTCAGCATAGAGTGAGTGTGAGCAGCCCCCAGTAAGATCTATCATCCCTAGATGACCCATTAGTAGTCAAAGTCAAGTCCTCAACCTCCTGGGCTATGGTGAGGCTCACCCCCGCAACACCAAGAGTATGGCCACACCAACAGTCAAATATGCCCCTACTGCGCCAAGATAAGACAATACCTAATTACTTGATACGCTCCTACCACACCAGGACATGGAAACGCCAACTACATGGCACGCCCTCTCACTCTTGAAACTTGATAATGGCGGCAAGGCACCTCCTACATCCAGCAAGCTAATTCAAACAATGTGTCAATCTCTTACCCAAGGCCACTCCGACACTACATGAACTCCCAACTACTCTTGATAACCCAGCAACACGGTACGAGAAAGAGATGGCAAGCATTGGAGGACCCTCGATATATACTTAAAAGAGGAATAATAGAGGCCAGAGGATGTAAGCATGACTTGGACTTTCACACAGGAGTAGTCTACACCCTCTTTTCTCTCTATTTGGCTACCCTTACTTTGACTAGTTCCTTGGCTTGAAGGTCAGAAGATTCTCTCTCGAAATCACCATGGCCCCCCTAATTGTTCTCTCTTGGCTGCAAATACAAATAGTATTTCAATATCCACAAATTCAAAAGTCCATGGAGATCAAATGGTGAAAGCTACACAATCGCTTTTCGACCTCTACAATTATGAACTTTTTTTATATCATAATCTTAATTTGAAAATATTTATCGTAAATTCACTTGAGTTTATTATAAACTCAAAATCTTCTCATAAATATAGTTTCGATAAAAGAAACACTAGCTGTTGAGTGTTTTCTCGCAAGTGTACGAATCAAACAAGTAATAAAATGATGAGAAGAGTATCGTTCCCACAAGGATTGCCTAATTTATCAAGTACTGAAATTTGCCACTCCTAGATTTATTTGAGACATTCGAATTAAATAAGAAGGGTAACAAAGAAAGAAATTTAATCGGCTAAGAAGACAACTTAATGTACTCAATTAATTAAACACTAGGGCATCAGATGTCACCATAACTAATCAAATTTAACATACTTACTCCTGCTCTGTAGGGTTATAATTCATGTGACAAGTTAAACTATGGAACCAAAATTTATTTGACACTCTTTCTCAAGCAATATCAAATATATTCTCATGCATTAACTCATTATATCTCTATGTGAATTAGCATGCCAGAAAACTCATTAAGAACGTTGGTGTGTTTTTCATAGATTAACTGCATGAATCAGATTAGTACATCTCTGTCTCCTCTGAATTTCAAGGCATTCATTACAACAGTCACAGACAACATGTCACCTCTCGGACTCAACATTGTCTCAAATCAATTGAATATTAGCCAAATATTCAAAAGCATTAGGCACTGTAATAAATACACCACATAGAATTTAAATCCCCAAACAACTACAGAAAATAAGTAAAATTAAATTCTCATAGCCAGGTTTGATCGTAGCCCTAGTACAAAAATTTAGCTCATGATAAAATTACTAAAACACAAAACTAAGCAAGGATTCGTTAAACTCATGGAGAAGGATGAGATCCTCCCGTGCTCCTGCCTTGGAGTCGACGTTCCCATGCTATCGCTAGCCAAAAAGTCTCAGCGAAAAGAGTGCTTTGTCTTCCCCTTTTTCTTACTCCTTTTCTCGCCGTGAAAACCAGGAAACCCCACGCCAGCCGCCTCCTTTCCTTGCGGTGGTTGCTCCTCAACAAAAAATTCCAACCCGGCATCCTTATCTTCCCTTCTTTTCTTTTTTCTTTTGCTCTTCTTTTCTTTTTTTTTAACTTCCTGCGTAGAACCCTTTTTCTCTAGGTTTCTCCATCGTTTTCCTTATGGAGGTAGAGCCCTCATCATCTCTTGTAATTACCAACCTTGCCATTAGGCCATAATACCTACCCCACATAGCTATGTTCCTGCAAACATTAAAAATGAATTAAGCTCACTGAAATATATAACAAATGGTAAAAATTGAAATATAAATATGATCTTGCATGCTAAATGATTAACAATTATTAGCCTACTGCAAGTATGAATATGACGTATCACGAGCTACAAATGTGGATGGGTAGACAAATTACCCGTCTAACATGCTATTAGTCTATGTATTGATGTATGTGTTCTATCTAACAGGAGTATTAAATACTTCTCAAATATCCCTGCATAGCTGTCATCTTTAGCACCAAGAGTGACACATAATAAGTTGAAAGTGACAAATAACTAGTTAAGAGTGACAAACAACTAGATAAGTGAGATAAATAACTCACCCAAGAGCATTGAATGTTTTTTAAATGTTCTTGCATCACTATCACTCTTAACACTAAAGAGTACAAATAACAGATTAAGGATGATAAATAACTAATTAAGAGTGATAAATAGCTAGATAAGAGAGTCAAATCCAACAGAAACAATCATAGGTGAACCTACATAGAGTCCAATGGGGTCACGAGATTTCTAAGACTTTATTAAAGGGTTTTAAAATTTTTCATTAAGTTAACTTTGGTTGGAAAGTTTTTCAAATGTAGTGATCCCACTGGACTACAAACAATGTTTATGGATGTATCTTAATTTTTAGAGTGATCCCACTGGATAAAATTTCTAAGTCTGTCATTGGAAACAATAAATGCTTGTTAAATGTTTCAACGACAATGCAACCTCTAGCATTAAGAGTGATAAAAGATGACAAATAATTAATTAAGAGTGATAAACAACTACATAAGGGAGAAAAATAACTTGTTTAAAACATAGCTACCAATATGGACCCACCCAAAAAAGACATTTAATGTTCCTTAAATGCTCTTGCATTATCCCAACAAGAACATTAAATACCTTACATTATTTCTCATAAAATTATTTGTCACTTTTAACATATTATTTGTTAATTAAGAGTGACAAAGAGCCAACTATAGATGACAAATAGCCGATTAAGAGAGATACATATTTTTTTACATTAAGAAAGTAGATCTATCTAAAAAAAACAGAAGAGAATAAAAAGATAGCGGGACCCACAGATAACCTAATGACATCCTATAAGATGGTTCTATAGCTAGTAGGGCATTTCTACCCTACTATTGGGATAATAAGCATCTCTCTTTTGCTAAACTTTCCTCCGGGTTGGCTGAATTCTAGAAGGGAAAGTTAGGAGGTTCTTGTGTGCGCTATATGAAATACAATACAATGATATAGCTATTTTACAATGTTTTCTTTATATTTGAAGTGTCATAGACTAAATCCCGATTAATAACAAGAAAAAAAGGGAACAAGAAAGGTTCTTTAACTAAATTTCATGTCTTCTGCTGTACACTCCTTTGATGGCAAGAGAGAGTATTGTAAGTGTATGCAATCACTGTTTCCCAGTGCCTCTTCATTAAGAGGCTTATATAGAATACATAAGCTCACATACCCCTAAACCCCATTGTGGTACATCTGTAGAACGTATCAACAGCCACAAAACCCAGCATCAAACGTATTCCTGAGATGCAGTCTCACAATCGCCAACACTGAACAGCAGTTGCTAGATGCCTCTGTACATCTTTTGATGTTATTCCTGGTTTGAACCATCACCAGCCATGAATTCATGTAGAACACCTCCAACTTTGATGGAGCTGCAACCTGGTGTCTTCCCAATCCCTCTGCCGTGCATTAGGGCTCTCACTTCTCTCACATCTTCCCACTGCTTTGAAGTGGCAAATATGTTTGACAAAATGACGTAGACGCCGTCGTTGTACGGCTCGAAATCGAGCAGCCGGTCAGCTGCATTTTTGCCGAGCCTTGCATTGTTATGGATCCTGCAGCCGTTGAGCAGAGCCCCCCAGATCTCTGCTTTAGGCTCCACAGGCAGTTCTCTGATAAATTCTTCAGCTTCATCAAGCATACCAGCTCTGCAGAAGAGATCCACCATGCACCCATGATGTTCCAGTTTCGGGGTGATTGCATACTTTTTGGACATGTCATGGTAATAGCAGCACCCTTCTTCTACAAGCCCGGCATGGCTACAGGCTGACAACACTGCAATGAAGGTGATATCATCTGGCTGGAGTCCTGCTTCCTGCATCAGAGAGAAGTTCTCGAGAGCCAGATCGCCAAGTCCATGACGAGCGAGGCCAGCAATCATGACGTTCCAGGAGACAATATCCTTTTCGGCTACATTATCAAAATCTGGCAGGCAATATCAATTCTTCCACACTTGGAGTACATATCGATCATGGAGTTCTGTACAGCAGTTGAATGCTCTGGCTGAGCTTTGTTCATGTACTCGTGAACCCATCTTCCCATATCCAAGTCGCCCATTTGAGCGCAGGCGGAAAGCGCCGCCATGATGGTGATTTCATTTGGTTTCTCATCAGCTTCAGCCAACATGTTCTTAAATATCCTCAACGCCTCCTGGCACTGGTTGTTCTGAGCACACCCAGAGATCATGGCGGACCAAGCCACCACATTCCTCACAGGCATCTGGTCGAACACCTTCCTTGCCGAGTCCAGCGCGCCACATTTTGCATACATGTCCACGAGCGCTGTTCCGAGAACAACGCCCACGCTTCCAGCAGATTGCTCAGCGCGAGAATGCAATTTCTTCCCATACGCCAACTCTCTCAGTTCCCCACAAGCCGAGATGGCGCTCGTCATGGTCACTTCATCAGGCTCTTGCCCACTCTCTTCCATTTCCAAGAGCAAACCCAGCGCTTCCTCGGGGCATCCGTTCCGAGCATACCCACTAATCATCGAAGACCAAGCGACTTGGCTTCTGCGGCCATCAATCCTGTCAAACACAGCTCTGGCAGACCTCAGATCTCCACAAGCCGCATACATATTGATCAAAGTAGCCTGTACATAAGCATCGTGGCCAAGTTCAGACCTGATAACCTGCCCATGGAGGGTCCTACCCACGAACGATGCAGTGGACTGGGAGCAAGCCTTGAACAGGGACGGGAATGTGAACCTATCAGGCAAAAAGGCGGACTCTTTGAGCATCTTAACATATACCCAGATCGCCCTGGTGGGAAAATTGTGGTTGACCAGGCCTCTAATGATGGTGTTCCAGACCACAATGCTAGACCAGCAGGCGCGGTCGAAGAGCTCGCAGGCGTACGCCAAGCCTCCGCCTTCCAGCGGTGAAGAGAGGGAGAGGGAAAGGAGCTTGTTGAGGGAGGGGATATGGTGGATGAAACCTGTGGTGGTCAGCTGGGCGTGGAGCTGTTCGATCTCTCTCAGGTTTGAGCATTTGTTCTTCTCCAGAGCTGGGAAGATGCGTTTGCTGTGGAGGCCTGGAGGGTTTGGTGAGATGGAGAGGAGCGAGCAGTGAAGCATCTGGTCAGAATCCGACAGCACTGCCGTGAACAGAAGCTTCTGTTTATGGTGTAATCTGTTGTCTCAAATAGAAATTTAAAATTTTTGGGAGATAAAAAAATCTAAGGTTTTTTTTTGCATATAGACCATTGTTAAAATTGAATTATAAAAATATCATACTTAGTTTTGCTTTGTTATATATATCCCTAATGCATGTAAAACTTTCAAATTTACCATCGCGCTGACATATTTGTCCTAAAATATTTTGCAAATATGCCATCTCATGGCCGTCGTAAAGACATATTTGCACTATTTAATCTTAGACAATGATATACCTACTAATGTATTTTTAGGAATGATTTTTTTTGCAAATTCAATTCTTACAATGGTCTATATACAAAAAACCTAAAAATCTATTAAAATAATTTTTTCCTATTTTTATTCCTAAAATTGATTATTCCAATTGGGCCAATCATATATAAGAAGGTGAAGATAACTACATATGATTGTGCAAAAAAAAGTGTTACTCAAATTTTTATTAGAACTTGATGTTAATTCCTACAATTTATAAAATGATTTTTTTGTTTACATGTGGACCAAGATTATATGCAACGACACGATCATGCCTAGATATTTGTGAGTCTTAGAACAATCAGCACGATATGATAAAAATGGTTGATCAATTTCTTCTTATCGGTCGACTGATTCTTTTAGTAAGCACTCCAGATGTCTAAATAGATCAAAGTTTAAAATTAGTCGATCGATTTTTTTTATCGGTCAATCGATTTCTATTAGTGTAAGTCTAAGTTTTATGATCTATTTATTTTTTAAAGAGAAAAAAAATTAGTCGATTGACTTGAAATTTTCAATCCGATACAATACAAATTGTACCGTATATGCCACGGAAAATGCAGTACAGTCAATTCGCGCGGTATGACCAAGTTTGATGTGGATTCCTATAGACCATTGTATTTATATATGGGCTCTCAATTTCACGAATTGTCAAAATACTTTTAAATACATCCAAGGTGCTTTTAGTTATACGCCCTTTGTGACTAAACCACGGTTTAAATGCGGAAATGACAAATACGTCCCCCTCAAGTTAGGTTTAATGAGATTATGAATCATGATGAGATCATATGCCTCAAAGGCGTCTTCACATTTCATAGCATATTTTATGGTATAAGAAGTGGAATACTGCAAATTATTTGGAAATATTTAGGGAGAGTTTTTAGAATTTATGAAACTTAGGGTATATAAAAAATATGACTGACCAAGAAAGGATATATACATAAAACCATGGTTGGCTGTGCTGCACTAGATCGATGCAGCACAGTCGGATCGTATTGTGCCAAGAATTCTTTGGCTCTTGACACAGTACCCATCAACAGTGGCATTTAAAAAAAAAAAATTTCTCAAAGGCTTGATTAGAAGTTTTTGGGGGTACCAATATATGATACATCTCCATACCGTATCATAATAGCCTAAATCCGGCAGTGCATGTGGTATGTCCAACCTTGCACAAAACACACATCATGCCTTGCCTGCAAGAGCAAAAGGCAAGGTAAAATGAACTGAAATCTATGGTAGAAAATGGCTCCCTTCACCAGAAACACAAGTTTACGTTTACATTGGAACTTCAAGGCAGAGAAACTAGGATACATTTAGAACTCACATAGCATACAAAACAAACTGGAGCACTACTTGCTTCAGACTTGGTGTGTAACAAGACTGATGTGACTTGTCCAACCCTCATGTGATCGGTATATATGGCAACTGAGCAAGTCACATCCCTTACACAGCTTGCACTACTGCACTTAGGCCTTGTGGGGAACAACATGTAACACACTCTTAATGTATCCTCAAACTCAAACAAGCCAAAACAGCTTATTACTGGCAGTTCTGTGCATGGAAGTAGAACTCCCGACGAAGAACTCTATACACTGGACTTCTAAGACCTGCAGAGGGAAACTTCCTTCGCCCGCTATACTATGCGGCTGTAGTTGCAGGAGAAGAAGAAAGATTGAGATGGAGTCCGGTGAGTTACAGATTTCATTTCCAGAGGGGTCAGTTTCTGAGCTTCTGCGCTATAGTGGCATGTGTGACCTGCATATATTATCAAAGTGAGAAATCAGAGAGCTGGGCATCAGCTCCTTCGCAGTTCTCTTTGAACAGACAGGTCTAAATCTTGAGAAACAAGCTGGGAGCATATCTGCTAAGATCTGGGGCAAAATTGAAAGAGAAAGATATGGCAATTCAAGCTGAATACCCCAACTGGTGTTACAAAATTGCAGACAGCACATTTGACAGAGCTTGCTCCATACTGGTACATCAGCAGCATATGGCAGTTCCCACAGTTCACATGCGCGACTTGATTAGCTGCCACAAGATACAAAACCATTAGCATGAGACACTAACGCATGATGCTTCTCTTGATGGTTCCATGTTCTCATATAAATGGACACAAAAAAAGAACTAGTAGATGACAAGATCTTGTGCCGGCCCAAGCACAGAAGTAATTACAAATAAAACTACATGACAACTTAAAACGAGGGTCGAAAGAACCAAGATGTTATCAAGTGTGCTTTTGCATCCTCAAGAACATATGGATTCATTCCTTGTACTTTTGTTAGTCAAAGAAATGAACATACAGATTTCCCAACCTAACGGTACCATATACGGAGGGAAAGGCCATTTGAAATTCTTCATGAAGGTTCAGTCTATGATGCACAAAATAGCAATGGGACCTGTATAAATGTACTCTTCCAGACCTATAAATGCAACAGAAGAGACAATTCCATCTAGACAGATGTAATGCACATAGCCAAGCATGGTGAAAGGAACATGTCCAAACAAAGAACTCCAGCTGTAAGCATCAGAAATTATTTTAACCTTTCTCTTCAGGAACCATTCCTATTCCTAATAGAGAGGGTAACTATTAAATAATATGATCTTCTTCATGAAGTTTGAACTTCTTATAGATGTTCCCTATCGTTAACAGCAAGTGTCCTCACCATCTAACGCCAGGTTAATTGTGTGGCAACAAGAACACTGTACACTTGTAGCTCCACGAATGTACATCAAAAGTGTGTGACAGCCTCCACAGAGCAATTGAGCCATTTCCGTGCCTATCACAAGGTCAGCAAATTTTTAATGAGACAGGAAGTGGAAGAAAGAACATTTTACATTGGAAAAACTGATACAGATGCTAACAATTGACAAATAGAAAGACATCACTGGCATTGTTTGCCCCATATTGCAGCATACCAGGTGGAGGGACAGCAGTCACCACATTGCAGACTGCACAGCATACTGATGTTGCTCCAAGCGGGTAAAGGAGGAGATTTCGGCATCCAGAACAGACTAGTTGGCTTTGGGCACCTATGAATGGTCATGATCAAAATATTTGAAAGGATAAACGTCCTTAGAGCCAAGAAAAGAGTACTTTTAGTGTGTTGGTGGAACACCAGAAGACAAATGTGAAGGGTTCAAATTTTAGATCTTTCCATTAGGATAAGAAAATGTAGCCCCTGGTAATGGGCTTCCATGAACGCTTCCTATGAATCCTTATGCAGGTTTTGTGCTATCAAATCCAAGATCTCACAAGAATGTGCATATTGCTGCACGGCAGCATCTTAACCTGTAAATAATGAATCTACCTCTTCAACACTCTCAGGAGATGACGACTCACTTGTAGACAATCAGAGAATGGAGAAGAATGAGTAGATTGTAGATTGGGATAGCACATGAGAGATTTTCGTGGTTTGGAGGCACCAGCCTTCGTAAACCCCACCTTTGCACTGAGTGAACACAAGAGTGAAGCTGTACTCAAGGAGTGGCTCAGTGTTTAAAGCCCTCCAATGTAAATTTTAGGATCCAGGTTCAAACCCCACCCCCCACATTAAAGAAAAAAGAAACACAAGTGCCAAACTAGAATCCCTTCTTGTGTTCCTCCTTGTCACTTCACACTTAAATAGCAGCACTACCTTTCACAGACAAACGACAGTGTTATGCGTCTGGCTTCCCATGGGAAACCCCCACCACTACCAAAGAAACGTGAACCATATCCCAACATAATGCAAGTTGACACACAGAGCCAGTTGGTACTACAATATAAGCACCACGAGTAAGGAGAAATTAGCATTTTCCATCCTTGAAATATGAGCAACAAACATTGGGAGCTTTTCTTTAATGGGGATGATTCTGAACTTTAGACATCAAAATACTGTAGACAAGCATGCTCTTTCAAATATGTAACCCATCACCCAGATGGAATTCAAGCAAACTAAGTAGCTCAAAATCATAATATGAATCATTAACCACAAAGCATGATTAGAATTAGATGCAAGTCCTAGGCAAGAACACATACACAGATCTGTTGACTTTTATTTTTTAGCTTCTATCAAACGGTCTATAGGTAATTGCCACGGAACTGAGTTCAAGCATGAGTATGCTAGTTTATATTCAACCAAAGGACCTGCTGAGACACAACAGAAGCTACCATTTGATGGGGTGAGTGGCACTGGAACAGGAGCTGGGTATGGAGCAAGAGGAACTGGCATTTCCTTTAGGATTTAGTGTCCTTCCCAGTTCTTCAAGGGCAACTTCAAAGGAAGGAGCAGAAACTCCAAAGTGTCACCTCCATATCTGTGCCAAACAAACAAAGAATATTTACAGAGCTGAAGTAACAGTGACAATAAAGAAAGGAAATTGGAATAGTTTAGGGGAAAAAACTGCAAATTCTGTTACTATCTAGGTGGCCAAAGAATGACCATGGTAACCAAGTAGAGATGGTACTCATGTGCTATGCATTCTCCTCAAATTCTAAATAATAAGTCCTAGAAACAACGAAGAGAGGGGGAAAAAAAGAGAGCAGATGCCTGAATATACAAGATGAAAACGGGGATCAAAGTTTAGTCCTGAAGTATTCATTCAAAAACTGGCACTACGAAAAGGAAGAATAGCCATCTTGTATCATGATTACCGAATTGGATTCTCAGTAAATGACATGAGACTACACCACCCTACAGAGACTCTCTGGAAAGAAGAAATAAACAGAAGCAAGAATGAGAGAATGCATACGGCAATGATTACGTACAGGAATCGAAAAGAGAAAAAAAATGCACAATTGTATACCCAATCCCGGTTTTCAAATGAATAGCTGAAAGCCTGAAACAAGAAGGAAACTTCAAGAGAAAAGAATGAAATATGGGAACCTTCACTGGGAAGATCCAGCTGCAAAGAAAGCGATGTAACCAAAAGATACAGGGAAGTGTGTGTGGGGAAAGTTAGTAATTAAAATGCTGAAGAACTAAATGGGTGGTCAATAAAAATATGCATCTGAATTCAACACCCATTAATGTTGTTCCCACATGTGAAGTTATATCACTGGCTCTTGACTTGAAATCTCTATATATGGGAACTGGGTTCCTGGATTAGGAAAATAAAGTTGGGATTTTCCTGGCCCTCATCTGAGAATCCAACTCCTGGATCCGTTGGTCAGGTGAGAACTTGCCCCAGGTTAGGATTAAGTGGGATTGCTATGATTTTAACTATGAAAATAAGCGACATTGGACTTCCATCAAGGTTTCTACACAGTTGAACAGGAAACCAGGTAAACCAAGCAATGTAACCCCATGCGCCAGCAGAGCAGCATTTGGGTTTCCCTACTTCAGCCTTGCCACAAGTATCATCATATCCTCAGTCTTATGACTGGAAACCAAAAGGAAGCAATGACCAAGAACTATAATAACCAGAATCTCTGCAGAGAAAGATCATCTCTTTCCCTGCCATACCTGAAAACCTGGGCACTGGAACTTGGTTGAAGACGATTAGCATTGTGTATGAATTCCCAGAGACATAAAGAGAGAGAGAGAGAGAGATGCATACCTGTGAAGCTACCAGGTAACAGGGGGAGCACTGGGATTCAGGTTGGGTTGTGATGAGGAGGAAGAAGAGAGCATAGGTGGGGGGAGAGGAGAACGTGAGGAGGGGAACTGACAGAGTTGGAAGAAGAGGCGCTCTCGGTTGGTCTTCCCCTCCGAGCAGTGCCCACGTTTTGTCTTGCAGCTCTCTCTCACATGGAATCCTGCACGAGGATCCTCTCACTACAAACTGCACCTGTTCCAGCTGTAGTTCGTCTATTCCTCTTCTTCTCACATTCTTTTCCTATTACCTTTCATCATCTGTACTAATGATTATTTGATCAAACAAATTGAGAATTTTAAATCTTAGAAGATGTGACAGCAAGCACATGATTTGCTATGGGTCCACATAAACCAACCTCCATTAATGTTTTAAAATGACTAGACTTCCTCGGTTACTCTCCGGTGCAACAGCCACTAAAAGTGAAGATATGAAAGTTCTAGCCAGACAAACATAGACACTGATGGATCAATGGCAATAATGCTGCTGCCATCAGTTTTTATGGGAAATGTGGTCACCATCCAAAGAAGGATTAGGTTCAGGTTGGAGGTTCTTGATTGAGTCCTAGCTAGGGTCAATGCTTTGGGGATAAGTGCAAAGTTATGCCACCTTTTGTCATCTGATTTATCAACTTTCTTGTCTAAAAAAAATTGGACAACTTAATCTTAGTTGCAAACCCACCATTGTACTCTGCAGGGGAGGCACAAAGAAAAGGAAATGTTTCCTACATGAATGTGATGTATGGGCATTATCTATCTTGGAATGGGATAATGTGAAGTGACTCCCCCCAAATTAAGCTACTGTTTGCCATGAACAAATCTTCTTATCAACATGACAAGAAGAAGATATATAGTTCGAAATCAACCACGCAAATGCATGTGGCCTCAGACGTTCAATTCTGCTCGACACCTCTGGGCAATGCCATATTCTGCCTGGCCTATCAAAGAAAATATTATGACTCAGAAATTTTTAGTGAAAAGTTTTTACTTTTCAAAAGTAAACATCGATCAAACCTTTATAAAGCATGAACAGAGCGAAAGGAACAAGGACCTTTATATAAATTAATGTCCACAATATTGCACACCATCGGCAACGGAGTTATTAATATAAGAAGTATGTAGTTCATGCCTTTTTAGTAAGTTCTTTTTTTATCTTTCGAGTTGTCCCACCAACACAAATTTGTAAGATGACATGATCAGATCGTACATTAATATGATTAGTATCTATTGATATGTGTAAACAGGCATAACAATGATGGACGCAATAACATAGAGTGAATAAGAGATATATCTGTGGCGGCAAGAGTAGTCTTGCAATAAAAGTGATATGAATTGCAAGATCACTCTTGTTATATATATCGCGTGTGCATTTTATTGCATTTATGTTTATATGTGCATCAAATATTACTTGAGAAATATTTACGTCTCTTTTGCATGACATACGTTAGTTGGCGTCAGCGCGTGTCGAACTCTAGCTCATATTTTTTGTGCAACAAATATTTCTCTTATTATTTTAACTTAGTTGATGTTGTATATCTCTAATAAATTAATTAGTAAAGAATGACAAATACTGTATGCTTCTCTCTCTCTCTCTCTCTCTCTCCTCTAGCTCTCTCCAATAAGGTCTTGCTCACTATTAATCCCTTCAGCCAACTGACAGATCTGCGAGAGATTTGGTTTGAGAACGAAGGTGCCGATGCATCCATTCGACGAAACCATGTCTCCACCTGGCCCTCCTCTGCCAACATATTTATCTCTGTGCTCCCCGCGTGGAAGGGCTGAATAAAAATAAGAGGGCATCATATGAAACAAAGAGAAGGTTTTGACATGGGGAAGTCATTTTCGAAGCACCCATATGTATGGAATATTCCATCAGTGGCATTTCATTATATGCTACCTTATATATATGTCATGGTACTTCCGAACATGTACTTAATTTGATGTTATCCTTTGGCTTTGCACATACATGTATTATAAATTTGATTGTCGAGTTAAAACATGCAGCTCTCCATTTCCCATGTTTATCAACCAAGGGAAATTTCTGAACAACTCTACTCTTCTAGTTAAACACACATTTATGATTAAATGATCTGCTATATATAGCCCTCATTATCCACGACAATATTGATATATATATGTATGCATTAATTATATATTGTGGTAAATAAAAAATAACATTTTCTTATTCCCATAGGATCGGATAGGGACCTGAGTCTCCTACTTAGGCCTATCCCATTGAAGTCCAGCATAGAGAGCACCCTAAGCAATGTGCAAGTCCTCTCAAATTAAGGAGATAAATTTTATATCGAAAGTTGAGATTTCTTCTCCACTTAGGTGAGACTCCAACCAAAGGTGTGAACAACTACAAGTAATAAGGTCGAGGCCAAATATCACTATACTAGATGCTACCAACACACATTCTCTTTTCACTTAAATTATTTATTTCTCTACTCGGATCGACTTCCCTTTTTACTTACTTGACTGTCAAAAAGTTATCTCTTGTATCCACATTTCAGACCAACTTTTTTACAAGTCGAGACAAGCAGAGCAGTGTGGAGGACTTGTTCTTCACCACTAATTCCAGCCCGAGGTCATATTGGGGCCAACACAGTTCCTTCTCTCTCTCTAGAGGGTTAAAAAATCTCCGGTTATTTTAACCGGGGGTTGTTTAACACACATTTTAAGTAAAAATGATTTGAGAGGGATATGTGGGTAAAAAGAGTTGGGGGGGTTAAAGCTATCCCTCCAAGAAGGGTGGGGTAGCTTAACCCCACTCTTATCCCCCTTAACTCCAAAAATCACAGGATTAGCCTATCCCCCTTGTCAAAGCTTCCTGTTAACTCCGCTTTTGCCCCTCTCTAACCTTGCCCAAAACCCCCGCCAAAACCGGGCCGGGACGAATCACATCACGATCTTATACAGACGAACAACATCCTCCGGATAAGAGGAGAGCTAGCATGATGCAGATTTGTGGCGCCTTTCATGAGGATGGCTAGAATATCCATCTCTCGGGACCGAATTTTTTCTGGGCGCTGAGAACAAGAAGGCATGCATATGTAAGTACAAACAAATTAAAGTAGGTCCCTCTCTCTGCCTCTGAGTGCTCATCTTTCTCCATCGGCGCGTCCACCTTGCCCTCGGCTCTAATTGGAGCCTTCTCATGGCCACCCTCGCTTGAAAGCACCCCCGCTTCTTGTTCCCTTTTCAACGTCAGGGGGTATCTTTCCCGCTCCCTTTCCTACCATGGCCAATATGTGGACTGGTCACCTTGTCACCTTTGCTGCCTCTTAGATTTTTCTTCTCTTCTTATCACTTATGGAGCTTGCACATGATCATGTGGGAACATTAATGCGGCATCATGTCATGCATTGCCGAGCTATCGTCTCTCTTCCTTGGATAATCTTGCATGGGGCCCGGGGCTGTTCTTGTTGTGGTTACTCTTGGGGAGGAGGCTAGCAGCTTAATGTCTTATTGGTGTGGCATGCTTGTTCTTCTTTCAGAAGGAGAGAAAGATGGGCGCTGATCTGTTCAGATAATTATATTCCTTTCACGATTCTTGCTTTTACTTTTTCTATGATCAGTTTCTAGCTAGTTGACAATGATCATGACATGTAACAAGTGCGATGCAATTCCTAGCTATCTAGATATATAACTTTGTCCACATTCGAATCTAAGTGTAATAACTCTCTCATATTTCCTGATAAATGGCCGAGAGCTTATATATATGGCGCATTAACCAACATTACATGCCATGCTAACAAGGGACCAATTAACCACACGTCGTCATCAGTTTGAAGAGAGGGGAAACCTGTGGTTCTAAGGGCCACGGACGGGACCACAGCGCTGATAATATCCAACACCGGTGAGTATTCGTATGTATATACATGGACGGGAGGCCAAACTTTCTGGGTGTTATGTAGAATAAATGTAGAAACGGGGCTCGTCGCCATGCAGAATGGAAGGGGGTATGGACCAGTTTCTGGCGACAGGGCACGCGCGCGGTAGCCCGAAAACTCCCCGGATACCGTGCATGACGCCGAGGCTGGACCAGCGGCGGTCACCAGCGGAGAGCCACAGAGGCGATCGATGGCAGCCCATCGTGGCCTGCACCGCCATTGATGTGTCCCCCGTCTCGTGCAGAGACTCTCTCTCTCTCACCTGAATCAGTCCGTGTGCAGGTCTGGGTAGCTCGGCTTGCTCCCACTCATCGGCTATTCGCGGGTGATGCATCAGAGATCACGGGAATGGATCATGCTACAGACTCCTTATCTTGTCTCTACCTAGCTAACCAGCTAGATGTCGGTCTTGTGCGAACTCCACGATTATGTTCATCTTCTCTGGGAGTGTATGCATTGGTTTTCACATGCATATCCTTGCTACTTGTGAATTTACTGCCTCCCAGCATGTTCCTCCTTTGTCATGAATTTGATAAAATTTGCTCGTCCATCTGCTCAACTTTTGAAGACAAGCAAGAAACAAAGCT
Organism: Colocasia esculenta; assembly: GCA_014218235.1. NCBI lineage: Eukaryota > Viridiplantae > Streptophyta > Magnoliopsida > Alismatales > Araceae > Colocasia > Colocasia esculenta. The sequence goes on from CM024753.1 coordinate 3,227,304, forward strand.
TAATGTCTTCCACCCACAGACCAGACAGTGTCGGCGTAGATCCAGCATTTAATATGACTCAGACCGGCTATCCAATGGTCATGGTGTAGCCATCAAAAGAGCAAAGAATTTTTATTTTTTTTTTTAAGCTCATGGTTTGTGGTTCGAACGTCGCTCCTAGATCTTTCAAGCTCACTTGGACTGATCTATATTTTTTTTTCCTGTCTATATATCTCTTTTCTGTCCTTTAATTGACATTTCAAAATGGAGCGGCCCATTATTGGAGGTGGGCTTTAGAGGTAGACCTCAAAGATCTAACTCCAGCGGGCCTTTAAAGCAGATGGTTGAAACAGGGCCGTGCCAAAAGTGCTGTGGGCTTGTGTGGCCCACGGGCTCTATGTGGGCCCTGTTGTAGCCCACTAGCCCCTGCTAACGATTTGTTGGCAACATGTTGGGATTTGCCAAAATCGCTTCCAACGGATTCCCAAACAACACCTAAACATTATCGATCATATCTTATAAGAATGTGTCTCATCTCATGCATGTCTTATCATTAGACGAATAATACGGGAGATTGAGCAAGCCTTATATCATGTACTAATTGGACATGTGCAGTAAGTATTATTCCAAGGTGGATGACCTCTTAAGTGTTATTTGGCATCTAGATAAGATGGGAGGGAAATAGACCGTAACTTATCTTAATTTTAAATAAATTTATTTCTTATCCAAATGGCATTTGGCGAGCACGAAGATACCTTCATTTTAATTTTCGTTTTCCGTTTGGGAAAACAGAGATGATAATGAAAATAAAACTCATTTTCAGACCATTTTCCCTCTTTAACCTAAGTTTGAGGATGTGTTAATCCTTTGTTTGGTTGGAAAAAAGTGAAGAATAGGGATAATGATATCATTAACTGAACAATTATTACTATTATATAATAATATTATTGTGCCATTATAATAATCGTAATTTACTATAACATATAAATAATTTGACTGTATTAGTGTTATCTAGTATAGTTTTATGTAACATAATAATAACATTACTAAGTTCATTACTATATTAATTATTATAATAATATAATATATTATGTTAATATGTTATTACATTAAGGCTAACCACAATTTAGTGTGGTGTTATCACTAATTTGACTAGTATTTTGTTAATTACTATAATTATTCAGGATATAATAGTAGAGTAATAGTACTATGTTCATTACTATGTTAATTGCTATAACATATATTAATATAGTGATAGTACTATGTTAATTGCCATAACAATGTAAAATATTATTTTTAATATGTTATTACATTAAGAACAAACATAATCTATTGTGATGTTAATCATAATTTGAGTATATGTTGCTATGTTAATTACTATAATAATATACAATATAGTAATATGTTAATTACCATAATAATAATATAATAATTACTACATTATTATATTAAGGTTAGTCAAAATTTACTAGAATGTCATTAATAAATTGACTAAGTTACTATGTTAATTACTATATTAATATTTACTATATTCGCTATCATGATAATTACTAAGCAATATAGTAATATTATTATATTAAGTTTAAACATAATTTAATGAGGAGTTATCAATAATTTGACTATATTACAATGTAAATTATCATCATCATTATATATAATATAATTATATAATTTGGTTTGTTCATTATTATGTAAATTACTATAAGAATATAATATTAACTATGTTACTATGTCATATATAATAATAATTACTATATTATTATATTACATCTGGTCATAATTTAGTATAATGTCATCAATAATTTGACCATATTACTATGTTCATTACTATATTAATATTATTTGTTCATTACTATAACAACATTATAATATTATTGTAATTATAAGAGTCTCCCAAGGTGTCGACTGTAGAAGGAACCTCCTCTCCATACTCTAGTGCTACGATTAGTGAGCCCGAACCATGTTTTAGGTCCTTCGCATTTCTCATCTCTAACGATTAACACTTTCTCTACTTTATTTTGCCTTTTATTGAAATTATTCAATTTTGTAAATATTAAATATTACTCTCCATAACCGAGGTTATATTATTCGCATTTGCCACACAGTCGTTTTTAGATTTTCTACTTCCTTTGAGCTGGCCTTGATATACAACTTTTAACCCTTGGTTCGGTTTTTCTTAATAAAATTTGACATTCACCTTAAAAAAAAGGTATTGATATTATTTTAATTAATAAGAAAAAATGTCTTAAAATATATGAAATACTCATTGTGTAGAAAAAAACGAGAGAATCTCATAACTCATCCCAAGCGGTCTGAAATGAATTATCCCCATTACTATTCTGATTTTTGAGATTATCCTTATTCCCCTTAACTCCCCCTTACTACTATGAACAATAAACATATCAAACAAATTATAGAGATAAACCATCCCGATCCCCATCCCCACTTTATTGCCATATCAAACGGGTAAATATTGATGCAGTTTGTTCCCCTTCCAAAAGGTGTTTATTGAGGGCTATAACGCCAAGCTGGAGATGAACATGTTCAAAGTTTGCTAATTAACATCAAGCTGTGGATGAACAGTACTCCCCACTTACAACATTGAGTGGGTCACAATTAAGATGTTCTACAACAGGCACAGAGCACAGCCCCCTCAAAACCAACATTCCACAATTATATAGCATTGGGATGTCGCCCCCTAGTTAACAGGTTCAACTGGCAAAGGGCCTTGAGGCTATCTACTTATGTACATGGGAAAACAGAGAAAAGCTGCACCTCTTGCTGCTGCATCATCCATTCCAAAAACTCAAACATGATTTACCTTCACGACTCACCTGGTCACAATCTAGTATGAAAGCCGGGCAGCAAGAACACACTGGGTGAGCATCTAAATGTCGTCGCCGTCCTCTGCATTGGATTCTCCATAAATGACTTCCATGTAATACTGAAGCATCGTCTTAGTAAGTCCTGGAAATCTGTGAGTCCCACTTGGACAAAAATCGACCTTGACGAACGGCCACTGCATCACCTCCGCAGCTCGGCATTCTTCGATCCCATCTCCGATGGCACAGAACTGAACTTTCGCACCTTTGAATCGCTCTTTGATCCACCTAAAGCATTGCAGCTTTCCCACCTCCCATGAACTGTAAACTGAAAGAAAAGGTAAGGATGCTGGTAATTAGACTTCAGATTCACATTTAGTATGGTGATTCAGGAAACTAGATCAAAGGTATACCATTAACAGGTGGTTACAGAATGTCCAGGTGTCTACGTTATGAGAGCACAGCCAACAAGAAATGTGAAAGTGCAACATTAAGAGAGGTATAATCAAGAAAGAAGCACCAACTATTTTCATGTGAGATCAAGTCGTAGTAATTAGACTTCAGATTTAATATGGTGATTCAGGAAAATAGACCAAAAATATACCAGTAACAATCAGTTACAGGATGCCTAGAAGCATTACGAGAGCACAGCCAACAAGAAATGTGAAGTGCAACAAGAGAGGTATAATGAAGAAAGAAGCACAAACCATTTTCATGTGATATCAAGCCATCAAACCGGAAAAGCAAGCATTTCACAAGACTGGGTATTAACGATCCTGAGGTGACCAAGAAATTGATATTTTCGCACTTTGGCACTGCGAAATTGGTTGCATTGTCTAGTCCAGCTTGATCTGCTATGCATATCCTCCCATGCAAGATCTGGTCTAGGGTTGTGCGTGCTGCATGAACAAGACTGAAAGTTAGAAGCAAAATAATAATGATGATCATGACTGAGTGTGAAAATACATGCAAAATTGAATCTGTAGAAATTCAGTGGAAAACTAAATGTAAAAAAAGGCACAGATATGGCACAATGAAGAAATATGCTTATGCTGACATAGCACGAAGATATTCAAGCATCATCTGAAGGCTAAAAAGGTGGAGAAAAAAGAACCCTTATAAATATCTTTCGATGTTTCACTTTTAATAACTCAGGAAGAATCAGAATCAAATGCTAATCTTGCAGCATCAGCAGTAACTTCCTGAGTAGTAGATAAACGTCTCACATAACCATCCTTCCATTTTCTACATAGGTCACCATTACAAATACCAATTTCACACAATAGGTAATAAAGTGAGCATGTCCGTAAAGCAGATGCCAAATTGGACTACTAGGTATGAGAGGGTGAGACCAACCACACTGTCCCATACAAGTACGATTGATCTAGCAAACTCTTTTTCAAGTGATATGATCTACTCATGCCAGTCGAGCTGCTCTGGGCTCCAAAGTACAAAAAAGATGATTTAGGTCGCATGAGTCAATTGACCAACACAGAGTTGAGTCTCAATGATCCAATAGTTGCAGTAGCATACCAGAGGAAAGCCATCCATCAGTATAACTATCGGTCAGATTATACAGGTCATTCCACAGCTTTATCATTCCTTCATCAAGGACATCTCTCAAGCCCTGCATTGGCCAAGAGGGCAATACTAACATCAGCAACTACATCTTATCAATTTTAAGACATGATCACTGCTTATCATGGGAAAAACAACAGACAATAGCACATCCATCAAGCAAAACAGGTCTACAACGGAAAGTCGAACATTCTGACAGAAGAATGTGAAAGTCTACATGCACAAGCTTATCTACTATTCCTACAAAACAAGTCTTTATAGCCATGTTGCGATCCAAACATCAACGATTTCATAGGAAATATTGTTTAGGTGACCAAGTTGCATTCAGATTGAAAAAATGACAGCGTTTGCAGTATGCAATACATTTAAGTAACCAAGCTTCAGTAAAAATCTGTTAAAGAATACACATCTAAATCAGGGTGCACCACTATCATCTGTCCCTTATTGTTTATTTTTCCAACTAACTCTCATCTAGAACAGTTGTTATGGTTCCAGGGTTTGGAATTAGATAAATAAAATGTACACCAAAAACACATCCATTTTGATCCCAGACTTACGCTAACATGAACGATGAGCCTTCAATTCCACTGTCATTTTGTGTCAACTAGACTACATCTCATTTGCACCAATGACAATGCATGCATATGCCCGGCTGCAAATTGGTAAGGTAGATTGGCTTATGGATGAAAAATCCATTTGAAATGTGCTAATAATTTTAGCTATTTTGGTCTTGTTAAGCCAACAGAATAGAGAAGAGCATGCAAGACATCTCTTTGATTCATAGTGAAAAATAAAAGCATAATGACCAGATAAAATCAGGATAATGATGCAGTCTTCTCCTACCAGTTTTTTTTCAAACCTTTGAGAGCATCAATGATTCGGCCTAAACAGTCCGGAGGCAACAACATGTCATTGCAGGTACATCACTTACAAAAACAAAACCCCCATGCGGAAAAGTTGTCAGCTATCAACACCTGTGCATACTTCTGTCCAATGATACGATGCCGGTATGCAAGCTTTCTCTTGTTGGCATCATCATAAGGATCACAAAGGCCGTCATTGAAGAAATCATAATCTGACAAATCTCGTCCATCATCATAGTCACTCACAGCAGCAAGGAATGGTTCATTATAATTTTCAATCTGTGGATGTCAGGGGAAAAAAGATAAGACTTTATTTTACTTGTATTCATGTATCTCAGAATGCTAACATGCTATCAGAGATACCTTCCGAAAAAACGTCAATCTGAAAGAAGTTGTACAAATGAGATAAGGAACTAAGGATGAATCTTGGTATCTTACTTGCTGATAAAAGAAATATTTGTCACAAACTTCAAGAATATGAGTCTCCCAAAGTTTCCCAATTTCTTTTCCTTTTTGTACATCCTTTGAACCACGGAAAGAACCTCCATATGTCCCATCCAACAAAGACTTCAGTAAAATGAGTGTTTCGTCCATGTCCCAGATATAAACATTTATACGACGATTTCCATTACACACAGCAGAAGCAGTTCCGTTTTGGGTTGGATATGTAGTGACGTTGCCCATTGACCTGTCCATTTCACAGGTGCATCCCTTGCCCAAAGCTCCACTGGCAGGAAACCTGAAGTTTGATAGCATTTACAACAGAAATTCCATCAGCACAATGCAGGACAGAGACACAAGTATGAAACAGCATCTGTGTTTAATTGGCACTCAAATTTTCAAAGTAAAAAAAAAAAGACCTAAAGAGTTAAAAGTCAAAGGGATGTATTAGATGCTGACGCAGATTACTGAAACCCACATTGATGGTACGTTAAACAGAGACATGAATATCTATTGCATGACATGATTAATCCCTACCAAATACATACAGAGTTATTGGGCAGATCAAGCTTTCTCAGGAGAAAAGAATATTTGCTTAACCTACGAATTCATCGAATCAAGAGAAAAATAGATCATGAATCAGGATTGAGATGTTTGGCATATACCCTGATACCCCTCTGTTAAAAAAATAATAAATCTCAAAGTGAAACATGAGAACTGATATGTGAGACGACGGAACAATCAAATAAGAACCAACTGTGATAAACTACGCAAAAGGATGTCTCCACCACCTCTTGCCCATCAAAAGGGGGAAAAGAGTATTCCTTTTCTCCACAGATTCCGAATTACTATAATCAAAAGGACAAAAAGCATCCCAATTTTTTTTCCATAACTTCCTCCCTGGGGGCACTTACCTCTAACCTTCCACAGGCCTCATCTCCACCCGTGCTCCCACACGCGAACTGGGATCCATCTCCACAGAAGCAGATGCAGGCCAACAACACGGAAACAAAATAAAACAACAAACCCAAACTGATCCAAGACACAGATTTCACCCGATTTCAAGCAACACCATCCACAAAAATCCAGGAAGCAAACGCCAGCCACACATCAAATTCGGAATTCGAGCTTATGAAAAAAAAAAGCAGAAAAAAGAATCCTACTTTCCGACGAGACTGGGCATACTACGCAGTGAGATAGAACCCAAGATTCCGTAAAAACCGTACCTCTCTCTGTCTTCCTCCCTCTGCACTGCCCGACCAAGTTCTTCCTCAGCAGCTTCGCCCCTCCCCGCCCTCCCCCCGCAAGGGGAGGAGGCGACCTCGTCGCAGGGGCCCTTCTTTATAGCCGGCTCTTCCTGGGCGATGGAATCCACAGAGATCGGATGGCTGGGACGGGGTCCACGCGGTGGACATTGACAGATGTAGGGCCACCGCGTGATGGGCGGTGATCGGGTACAGACGCTGTGTCCTGATGCCGATGCAGTTCCGTGGGCTCCACGTGGTACCAAGCCTAAACCCCATCTCTATTATGGGCAAAAAAAAATAAAGTTAGAAATATTCAATAGAATAAAAATAACCTACTCAAAAGAACTAAACAATTTCTTTAATATTTTTTCCATTTTCTTTTTTATTAATTTAAATATTCTTTTGTGCTTGGGTGCCTGAATCTTTCCCCACACTTCAGGTTTGTTCCTCCAAGATTGTGATGTCTCTGGGCCCCATCTTTTCATGCAACACCAAAAAAGTGGAAAATGTTGTTCACAAGTTGGAAGTCACTTCCTATTTTCACATTTTAACACAGAAATTATAAGATAAAACACTTTTGACTGATTTTAAATAGGGCAATTTTTAATGAAGGATTAAAATAACCATGTGAAAAGCACCCAAGAGCCAATTTTCTCTCTCCAACATTAATAGATGTATGAAAAACTTGATATTGGATGGACATCTCAGTTCTCCTTTTATTTATTTATTTATTATTACTATTATTGCCCTCCATGTCCTCTGTTAGATATTTGAACCCGGCCCATGTGCATGCACAAGCCGATGTCCTTGATCCCTGGTTGGCTCTATCTCCTATACATTGGTTAAATGCATGCAATTAGAGAAAATGTTAACTATTGTTTGCAGTCCATTAAACTAAATGACTAACCATTATTACTATCTCCTACTAGCTAGACAAAAGAATTTCTTGGGTTGGAACTTGTTTAAAAAAAGAATTGTACTCCCTGTTGGAAGAGTGCTGTTTTATGTCCAGGGTATTATGTTATTTAAGTTGGGTCAGGACAAACTTTGTGGCTTGTTAGGTGAAGGGATTCATCCACAATTCTAACTAGACTTGGGAATGGGTGAAAATGTTGTCTCCAAAAATGTTAATAAAAACAACAGGGATTTTTTAATTAGTATGTAAAAAGTCACAAGAACAAGTCGTTTAATGAGCATTTTTACGGCGAGAGCAAACAAAACTACATCATTGTTTTTGCTCTAGTCACAATCATCAACATCTTTTGACCATGCATCTTTATATGGATGAATATTATAGTGTCATCCTTTTTTTTTGTCATTGCGTTCATCACATCCCTCTTTTCCCATTGTCTAATTTTATATTTGATCATGATGGCTCCCCATCTAGACCAAAGAAAAATGATCCATTAGACGTCCTCCAGACCTCAACTCAAGAAGAGCGGCGCATAACCAAACCCTCATTTTGATTAGACGCGTGCTATGTTTGGTATTTGAATAGAGTGGAGATAGAGTGAAATTATTCTCAAAATTTTGAAGATAACCTCAAAATTTTAAGGATAACTCCACTCTATTCTCACTCTATCCAAATACCAAACATAGCGTAGAGTCCGGCTATGCTTTAGACCACGACGCTTGTGTGTCATTAGACATCCACAAAAAAGACCCAACAGTACAATTCTAGGTTGCTTATAAAAAGAACTCCATCGTCACAGGTAAGACAAAAGGTTCCGAAACTCCATAGGAGATCTCAACACATCTTGGCAATTGCTCTCTCTTTCTCTTTCTCCCCCCTTATACTCTACCATACTAATTGCAAGAGCCTAACTTCATATTAGAGGCTCGACCTTAAGATCTCTTTTCTGGGTCAACTTCTTGTAGGATGGGTATCATGACTAAGTACAAGCAACTTCAATTTTGGTCTCAATCTCATAAGCAGATCCGAGATCTTGATCCCGAATCCTCTAAGGTCGGATCGACAAAGTGTATGTTGATTGGACCGAATTCATCATATCATGTCAACAAAATAAGTTAAGTTTAGGAGAACAATTTATTGTCCAGCCGCGGTCCCCCCTCCTTGGCTTGCCCCTAAGTTTAGTGATCTAAATTTTATCAAACTTAATTTATTTATCTCAATCATCTACTTTCAAAATAAGAGGTCAATATCTAAGTGGTAAAATACAGTGGTGGGTTAAAACAATACTATAATATTTCTCTAGAGACAGGTGGGTGGGGAGCGAATCACATAAGATGTAATATAATAGTGAAAAACAAAAGCATATAGGTAAGATAATGTGCACTTTTTTACTATCTCCCTCACTATGAAACTCAATTTGTAAGACCATAAGTTTGAGTGATGTGCTCTCTGCGCGTGGTAAGATCGCGACTTTTAGAATTAAAATAGTTGCCACGGATTCCAAAGTTACAAAAATTGGCAGAAAAGATTTCTAATTCCAAAAAATTTACATTGAATCTGTAAAGAAAAGAATATTTGAAGACTTGGAAGGATAAGAATAGTGTTCACAAATGATGTCTAGGGATACTTTCAAAAAATTGTCCAAAAATCAACATCATTTGGTCGGGGGCAAAACAAACAATGTACATGGAAATGTTAAGGATGTCGCTGTGGTGCGCATGTATCGGGCCAATCTCTGCGTGGACTTTGGTGCCTATTGGATAAAAATGGGAAGAGAGGTTCTAACTTTTCATGTGGACGACGAAACTAGTTACACTGATTTCTTCATCCATAGACACAAGATCCGGAAGGGCCTTCAATTTTAAGGGATGTGGAACCCTCTCCAAATCACTTTGGTAATGGGTTGGAGTTTAAGATAACTCCAACCCATGAACAAAGTTACACATGTGTAACCTATTTTTTGCTTTGGTAATAATAGAGTTAACTTTGATAATATGGTGAGTTAACCTACTTTTCTCAAATGCACTTGGTAAGAATAAGTGAGTTAACTTACCTCGGGAAAAGGAAAAGTAGCATTTAATACTTGTGATGTGAGAGGAAAATGTGGTTAACTCACTTGAGTTAACTTTAGTCCATTTCTAGAGGTGGGTTAGAAAATGATGGGTTACTCACTTTTAAACCACTTTTAGCTCAACCCACAAAAGTTAACTCTAAAACATTACCAAAACACTTTTTGAGTTAACTCTAAATTAACTAGAGTTAACTCAGAGTTAACCTACATCCAAAGTGACGCAGAACATGTTTAGTATTAAGATAGATCAGAGATTTTTAGAGATGGACCTCTGGATTCATGTATTTGGAGAGGATGAAATCAACACAACTTTGTTGCTCTTATGGATAAGAAATTCACATTTTTCGAAAAAAAAAATATCTTTCTAATTGGGCCTACCTCTCTTACCAGTAGCCTATCAAGTGGCCTTTTCTCTCTCTCTCTCTCTCTCTCTCAATCCCTCTCACTTAGATTCGAATCCGAGACCCTACCCTCTCCAATCCTCTCAAAAGAGATTTGAATTCTGGCCTCTCCGCCTCTCTCTGTGTCCTCTCGGCTCTCGTTCAAGAATTCGAATCCGAGACTCCACTCTCTCCGCCTCTCTCGATGTCCAATCTATCACAGGCGGGGTACTCATCAAATGGCGTCGTTATGGATAACAGGATAAGAGGCCATAAAGAGCAGGATCCACCAGGAGGCGGCCCACGGTTTCTGATCCCCCCTGTTTCGCCACAGGACCCGGTATCACCTCAACAGGGCAACCGGTGGGCCTAACCAAAGAGAACGGTGGGCCCAACCAAAAAGATGGGTTGGCTTTCTTCCAATTCCCTTTTTTCTAAATAAAAAAAGAAATCCACGAAGGAAAGTTTAGAAAAATACCGTAGACCATTTTCTGATGGCATCATATATATTGTACGAGATTGTTGGTGGTTCTATATCAAATGGTTACATCATGGGGTTATTCTTGATGGGAATATTGAGGGGGGCCAATCTACCCTACTTTACGTTTAAAATATTTGCTTTGTGTTTGGGGTTTTTAATTACATGGGTGTAGGGCTGTAAACAAGTCGAGTCGAGCCGAATATTATGTTGCTCAAGTTTTGTTCGTTAATTTTTAATCGAGTTGGAGTCGAGTTCAAATTTTTTCGAGTATTGAAAATAGTTGTTCAAATTTAGTTCGTTTAAATATTCTCGAGTTCGAGCCCTTAACGAGTATTTTACGAGTCCAATTGAATTTGTGAGTTATATATATATAAGCCCAATTCAATTTACAAGTAAAAAATTAATTGTTTATAAGATCCAAATTTATCTTATTTCAAAGTCATACCCCAAGATCTTTCATAAATTACATGTTTAATTATTTTTGTATAATGTTTAAAATATTTAACAACTATATTTATAATTTTTATAATTAAAAAATTAAATAAACTTGTTTACTAGCTTAAAAGAGTCGAGTAAGTATTTGCTCATACTCAGTTCGTTTATGAAACGAGATTAAATTTTTGTTTGAGCTTGACTCATTTACCTTATTAAATGAGCTAAATTCGAGTAATATCCGAGTCGAATTCTAGTTACTTATCGAGTGTATTAGTTCATTTACGGCCCTTCTTTTCATAATTTATGTATTTACACCCTCATATTTAATCTTTTACATTTTAGTATTCATAAGTATTCTGTACTTTAATAAAAATTCTTTAAAAATAAATAAATATTAATATTTTCATATTTATAATAAGAAATTAATATAATTCAAATATATTAATGAGTAACTAATCGAGTATTTTAACGAGCATATTATCGAATATCTTAACGAGCTGTTCGCAAATGTATTCGACTCGAGCATATCTCTGTTCAAACTCGACTCGTTTATGAATCGAGTTTATATTTTTGTTCAAATTCGACTCGTTTAGATAAACGAGCCGAATCGAATTTTTATCGAGTCGAGTTTCGAGTTACTTGTCGAGTGTATTAGTTCATTTGCAACCCTACATGGGAGTGTGGGATGGATGGCCCTTTCTGTGAGCCACAAATATTGAGTGGAAGGATCTTCCAACCTAGGACCTCAAAGTTTTTTTTTTAAGAAGAGGAAAAGTTTTTGTAAGCCACACTTGAGTGAAAAGATCTTCTAACCTGAGACCTCAAAGTTTTTTTCTTTTTTTTTTCAAAGGAAAAATGGATATTGTAATGTAAGATATTGCAAGGAGTGTAGGTGGGTCAAGGTCGGGTTGGACGAGAGGAAATGAGTTTAAAATTTAACAAAGTTCTTGTAGATAGATTACATGGGAAAATAGCTGAAAAATACTTTTTTTGTTAAAATGATGTTTATGGATTGATAAACTTATGGATAAAGTTGGATGAACTGGAAAAATCCGATCGAGCATTTCTCATGATATAGTATAGTATTAGATCGTACCATAATGTATCAATTAGATTTGTCTAAAAAAATAAAATTTTAATTAAAAATAATGAAGAAGAAATAAATAATATACGTGCCAAATCTTATTGGAGACCGTAAAATTTTTGACATAGTACGTCATGACCTACCAACCGTGCTTAAGGGTGCAACTTGCATGTTTCAGCCAGTTGTCTCACAAAGGCTTCTTGTGCCAATTTATATATGAGCACCGCTTGGTGCAAACTGGAGCCTTAGTTTACATCTACGGTGGATGCAAACTAAACTCCCATTAGAGGTGGGCACAACCCTAGGAGTGTGTCCACCTCCAATGACTCAGCTCCCCCAATGGAGAGCTGAGTTTGTTGCAAACCGCCACCGTGACAGTTTGCAACAAGTATTTTCCTTTATATATATAAAAGATTTAGTGCACATTTTTTAGTGTGCATAAGATAGACATCTAATGAGAGTGTGTCATCTTAACGATGGAGATATTTAATATATTTATCATCCCAACTTTGTCAATTCTAAAAAGTTGAAGTGGCATATTTTCATTGTACTAAATATTTTTCTTTATATATCACCTCTCCACTTAGAACAAACTCCATTTAAACCCCCCCCCCTTCATTAATTTTCCTTTTCTTCATGTCAAATTAAGTATGATATAGGCTTAATCTACACAACCACTTGCTTGGCTCATAACCAAACTTGATCCTAATGAATTAAGCCACCATAAGGCAGCGATCGAGTCAGTTTAACATATTCCCAAACAAGGGTTGGAAAGCCACGAAGATTTGTCCTAAATCAATGCCAAGATTTCAAACAAAGTTTTCAACATGATGTCTCTCACGCCAAGTTATTCGATTCATCCGTCAGAAGGACACAATCGGATGATCAACGAAAGTGACTGAAACATGACTAAAGACAAAGCTAATTAATGTCATCAGCCCTGCCAACACAGTGCATTCTCGCATAAAATAAGAGATTCCTTAAAACAATGGGCTTATGATGGGATGTGAGGAGGCCTTTAAAACAAGTGTTAGCTAGCCTTTGTCACCTTGATCATTGATCTTAATTATTCTTGAATACACTTTTTTCTTTTGTATATTTGTCCTGATAGCACATTCAAGAATGAGGGTGTGTTTGATTACACTTAAGAGATGTATAATATCTAAAGTGGTAAGACATTGTATTTTCAAATTATTTGGTAAAATATTTAAATTTATTTAAAGTTTAAATGATCATCTATTCTCTTAATTTTTCTCTTAAAAAAAGTGAAAGATAAGTCATTTTTTTATTCCAGATATGTGAGGCTCTCGGCAGTCTGGTGCCCAGTGGTCGGCGCTCGGGGGTCTTGCAGTCAGCGTCTGATGATCGACGGCCCGAGGGTTGGCACCCAGCAATTGGTGGCCGACTTTTGACTGTCGACAAATGCCGCCGAGCAGTCGATGCCAAGTAATTGGCGCCCATCACCTAGTGGTCGGCGCTTGGTGCCCGCTGTCGGGCATCGACCGCTGACCATCAGATGGTGGGCTGCGACTATGACCGTCGATTATCGGGCATTGGCCGTCGATCATTGGACGTCGAGCACTAATTGACGGGCATCAACTACCTATCGCCAATGTTGCTAGCTACCAGTCATGCCAGCCGCTAATTACTGGCCTCTGTCACTGGTCACCAATCAGAGTGTTGATCATCGGCCGCTCTTTCTTGCCGCAACTAAATGTCACCTCTAGTCACTAGGTGCATCTCATTCTCTTCAAATGTTGTTTAAGTAAGTTATCAAATCCGAGTGGTAAGGCGCCCCGTTTGCACATCGAATAGAAAAAGAGATGCACTCAGCACTTCATGTGACTTTCGATAAGATTTCTAAGCGGGTAGGGGGCCCCGGGTTTTGAACCCAGGGTGGGGTGCTGTCACCCAAGGGTATTTGCCATTGGGCTTCTAACAAAAAGAACAAACAACTCTCTTTTCAAGTTTTAATATATTTAAATATTTTTTTAATTTCAGATTTATAGATTAGATGATGAATTAGATTCTACATAAACTGGTCTGATACATGCATATTGTATTGTGTTAGGTATTTTTCTGTTCTAGTACAATTCGGTATAAATGTTACGGGCCGAGTCAAGATCAAACCGGATTAGTACCAGATGTATTGTACCAAATAACATTCGATTCAGCCTTGTACAATAGTTTGGTCAGCCTTACACTCTACTCCTATCTTTTTCCATTTTAGCTGGTACCTTTAATATTCTCTTATCTAGTGCATGATGGGATGTGTTTGCTAAGGGACTGGATATCTACCGGGGCATTAAAAAAGAGTCAATTGTATTGTTGTAGAAACCCATTTTTAATTGTGAAACCTCCCTAACGTCTGGATATATGGCCATCCCTTCTTTTCATATAATGGTATTAGGAAAATTTATGAAGAATAAAGCTTATGATACTTCGAGGCTTCTTAGGTGTGTAATAGATATTGCTTAAAAAATGTATTTTGAGCCCATCAGAGATACACATCTCTGCATGAGCCATTTCAGGATTGGGTCACTAGCATCTACATCTGTTTATACTGCAACTCCCTTATGCACTCTCTTAAGTTATCTCCTTTGATAAATATAATGGCAAATCTATTTTAAGGTCAACGGAGATTTCAATAGATTAAATTTTTTTTATTAAACATGTAAAATTTTATTATTAATGTCTTCACTGGATCAAAAAAATATATCTAAAAACACATCTACTAAATGAAAATTTTAGATTCGCCGCTGAATAAACATGTAGACAACTGACTAGACAACTATATCCTCCTATTGGATGAGAAGCATTTATCCCTAGACTGGCTAGATATTTTCCAAAAGAAGACTGTCTGTATCAAGCTGTCGTATCCTAAAATTCTTCTTATACTTAAGCTATTGGTGTTGAGTGATGTGGAGAAGTGGAATTATTTAGAGAGAAAGGCTTGATGCATATCTTTGGTAAGAGGATGTACATGTACACTATCTTATTATTAGATATCTATTATATCAATATATATGATTAGACATCTAATGAGATAGAAGTGTGTGCATATATCACTCCAATAATAAGTGCCAAATCTTTCTCTTACTTAGATATATATCTAATTCGACCAAATTAGGTAAGGATAAGGCCGCAAGTGGGTTGGAGCTGTTTGGAGGATAGAGACAGCCATATATGTGATCCACTGCAGCTTAGTGACGGGATGTGGGGAAGGGGTGTTTCAAATTTGACAAAATATCTTTGTAGATTGGACCATATGTGACTATGTTTGTTTATTGTGGATTGGATCATTGTGTGTGTGTGTGTATCTCCGATAAGTTCTATGGCATGCTACAAAGTGTCAAAGATTCTAGTTCGTATGCTACAAGTTCTGTTGGATGCTACAAAGTGTCAAAGATCCTATCTACAAGGAAAAAAAAAACAGAGTCTATAAATACTAGCCTCTGATAAAAAAATTATAAGGACTGGGCCCTTGAATAAAGGCATGCCCAGAAGTAAAAACATAAAGAAAATTATAAATATACCCCTAGAATACATCATATTCGAGCTTATATATCTAAAATCTCCATACTCTTGAAATAAAAAAAATTATCGGTTATGCCTTTGTAGTTTTTTTGGTGTTAAAATTTTGAGAATATTTTGCTATCACCTCACGGAATGGTTAACTAATAGTGCATGAATTCATTAAAATATCTCTTTTAAGAATTGAGAGTTCGAAAGAGAGAAAAGTGGTAGAGGGGGAAGAGAGAGAAGATGACTCATCTTACATACTCTGACAATTAGCGAGAAGAGAGAGAGAAAAATGATGACCCATCTTTAGAATGAAATGATAGAGACATATGTAATAAAATATATAAAATAAATATATATTGAGTATAATATGAAGGTTTCTAGAGTATAATGTGGAATACTATATATTCTAGGAATATATATATATATATGTATAATTTTTCCAAACATAAAAATGCCACAAACACATAAAATTATTACTAGTTGTGGAGAAATTTAATCAACTCTTAGTGGAGTAAGTGAGCAAGTAGCAACAAGTCAGGTGCGCTCGCGTAAACTTTTGTGAATCAAGTTTAAAGTTTTAATTGGATTTAATTCATTCTCTTAACGGAAATCGACCAAGTTCTTTTACCAAACTTAGTTTCCCCCTTTCTTTTCTGATAAGTAATATGGGGGAGGAGAAGTGAACCCAAATCACTAAAATATACCTAGAAGGTGTTAGTGATCAGCGAGCCACTCCTTATAATGTTAAGTAAAGTATATCATAAATTATTCTCATATATGTGATTTATGGTGCATGAAACCTTCCTAAACGATGTCTAATGGTTCAGGTAATATTACTCACACGTGCGGTGGGGATGTGCGCGCTTACATGTATGTATTTTTCGTTTGAGAAAGATTTAATACACCTGTACAAGTGTAGAAGTATATGTGGAAATGGAAAATTTAAAATATTTTTAAAATCTATTTATCATGTTGTCTCATGTTCTCATAGATGCATGCGTATTGCGAATCCAAGTCTCGTCAAATGCTACACGAGCAATGACGACGTGAGATGAATCCACAATTCGCACAGCGCGGGCGTGCCAGTCACCGAAGTGACAACCAAATAGTTTGCCTCTGAGAGTCGGAGGACTTTAAGTCTATTGTGCGCGCCGTTTGACTTCGTCAAACGAAAGTGAGTGGTCGGGTCAGGGACCAAAATCCCGTCGTTGCCTGAGCGCAACGACGTTAATTACATCTTTTTTAGAAAGAGAAAACACTTGATTAATCGCCAGATTAGAAAGCCTCGTGACCTTAAAACGGGACATCCGAAGCATAATTGAACTGAACTATTAGGGAGCAAGACGAACGCCTAATCGAACCCATTAGACCCTTCACTCGACCCGCTACCCAATCTCTTTGCCTATTTATTTATTGGTCCTCTTTACCACGAAAAGGTTCAATTCGGACTTTTAAATCTATTTGAGAAAGACAATTTTGAAAAGGGTGGTCTCTTTGACTTTTGTTCAAAATAGACACAATTCGGTCTTTGTGAAAATCATTTCAATTTGATTTCTTTTTATTGTTGCAAAACGAGTGATGATCATCTATTTGTTTAGAAAGGTTTGGTTTGACTCTTTTGTGCATGGCGATGCAATCATTTATTACTCGAAAAAAGGTCTAATTTGATCTCTTATTCTTTGGAAAACCATGGATGACTTTTGATTTGCTTGAAAAGGGCTCGAATTAGCCTTTGCAATTCTTTTTTTATCATTAATGATTTTAATTTGTTGTTTAGGTCCTTTGAGCATTTAGAACGGAGTTTTATTCGTTCGGCGGAGCTCATTGACTCAACACACTTCGCAGACGTCGTCGAATCGGCGCAGCTGACGGCAGAGAGTGAATCGACGCAGCCCTACTGAAGTCATAGACATCATTGAATCGGCGCTCGTTTGTAACGTTGCCGACTCAATTAGAAGCTAATGACCTCTTTTGAGAGTTTTGCGCCAACTCAACCCTCTCGGGAAAAATTCGGCAGCATTTCCCCTTATCGTTGTCGATAAGGGGAAAGCGCGATGCTCATCCACCACAAGCGGAGATGGCACCAAAAGAGAGAGTCTACATCGTAGGACGACATAACTCCGATGGCACATGACCCTGATCCCCCAGGTATGCCTACGGAGATCCGGGTAATGTCATGGCCAAACAACCCACGGGACGGTATGAGTAGCGTGTGGACCCACCCGTCCGGACATAGACATTATATCGTCCAACCCGGGGGTGTGGATGGGTCTTACATTGGTCGTTTAACTGTTGATTAGCTAGCATCACATGGAGCAATGATTTTGCTCATGTAACTCCAGCCAACATGATGGCCAGGACGTCGAATCGGCGCAGCTCTGCTTTGGTCTTACAAGACTGCCAGAACCAGTGCCAGGCCGAATCGGCGCAGCTGGCTACCTGTGCAAGAGATGACAACCGCCTCTCTCCTAGAACGCCCTTGCTCATGGCAGGGATGATCTTGGAGTTTGAAATGGCATTGTAACCTATTGCTTGGTGGGCTATCCAAGAAAGTATAGACATTATTTGCCTAATCTCTTGGCTAGCGAATTGAGCATGCAATGACTGAAATAAAGCTTTTGGGGGGGGGGGGGGCTGTTTAAACAATGGTAAAAGCACCCATTGATCTAGGGGAAACCGCTATCAACTCATGTTTGAGATCCCTCACAAATGGAGTTGGGTATTAGGAAACCCAACTCACGGTTTGGGGAAATCTAATGTGTAGTTATTGTACAAGAAGAAGCTCTCACAGTCCCATTAACCAGGAAGGGGAGATGCCATTCACGAACCCAAGCAAAAAAACATAAAATGGGGTCTAACTACGTACAAATCTCACAGTAACGTGGGAATGGAGCTTTCAGGGTTACCTGCCAAGCTTCATCTGACATGCAACATGGCTAAAATAAAGAGATGAGACCATGCTGGGCACACGCTTTGGCAGATCAGAGTGCAGCAATGCCATGTGTTTGTTCCCTTGTGAGTGAGATTGGGCATTAAATGACCCATCTTGCCATATGAGGAACATATCCATCGGCCAAAAAAGAAAGCAAACAATAAAATAAAAGAAAGGGGAGGACACAACAACATACGATCCAATGATCCATGTGGATGGTCATATAAAAGTTAAAATATGCACTCCAAGAGTATGTAATCATGACAGCATCCTCTCGTAGAGATAAAAGACATTAAATAACTCTTCAAGCAATAAAGGCTCAAGGTAACGGAGGCATACGAACCAAGAAAAGCCAACATGATCTTTTGGAAGGGGAATAGAATAATCAAAGATATTAAAAAGATGGTGGGAGAGATGAGAAACGCAGGGTCTCCATTAAAGAAAACAAGAAAAAACTCTCTCTCCCTCCTTTACATCATATCCATTCACCCTACCCCTCGTTTTCTTTCTGCGTACTGGCTTCTCCGGGAAGAAACTGGAGGACGCCGCCTTCTCTTCTCCAACCAGCGCCCACGCCGCCAGAGGAAGAGAAGACTGTCTTGCTCCCCACGAAATGCCGCCCTCTTCTTTTTCATCTGTCTAAGGGTAGCTTTTATAAACCCCTTTTTAATTGATCTAGTGGACCCATCTGAACCAGATGAGTTCACCTTTTGCTAGCCATCCAATGGAGCCTCTCCATTGGACCGCCAGAATTTGGGCTTTCTCATGGGCTTCAACATTTTACTCTCCTCATTTGTTTGGGCTATTAATTTCAATGTCCACAAATGCCCCCCACCTGCGGGTGGTGCGAGAGGACACACGAAGCGGCTTCCGCGGGTGTACCTTGACTTTTGATTGGTTCCGTTAACACGGGCAGTCTTTAACTTGTTGCTGTATTGATGATCTCTTGGTGTCTTGTCGTGTTAGTGGTCACTTGACTCCATTAGAATGATGACCATCTTACATCAACAGCTTGATAATGCACGTTGGCCATGCGCTTCATAGACTTGTATATTTGATGAATCGACATCCTTTTAATTTGCTAGCACCATGAACCAACACACTGAGTGATTCAACATGGTTGGGGAATCACAGAGGGTACCACAAGTTGATAGGCTTGAGGCGATGGCCGCGATTTGGCTGGAGGCTCCCAAGAATCGGCACATGGCTCTCACGAGTCGACGGAGCTCAACATGATAAGGTTGATTTGGTGCAGTTGACGAATCAGTATGAAGCTCCCCGAGTCAACGGGCTCAAAGTGGTAGCCACGATTCGGTGTGGCCCACGTGAGTCGACGGGGGCTCGCGAGTTGGTGAACAGACCGATGGGGTAATGAAGACCATTGAATTGACGGCCTGCTTAAGATCTTGTGGCCTTCAAGAATCGGCCAACCATTGTGTCAATTGGATTGTGTTGGCCTATTGTATGAGCCAATAGGGCATGCTGGCTTGCCATATGATATGGCGGCTCTTTCTAGACCCAGTAAGTGACGTTGCTGCTTCATTCCTTCTTAACCGTCTTACTGACTGGTCACCTTGAATGCGCCACAATAAGAGCATGCAGTAGCGTTGAGGTCTTAGTAGGAGGAAGTAGACAGCTCCCACGTCGTTGTCACCAACTGTGATAACCAGAGTACCGCTTTGGAGATCTTTTAGCCCTCATCAACGCCGCTTTGCTCATAGCTAGATTAATATGCTCTTGTCTTCCTCTTTAATCTTTTGTCGCGTATGGGTATCGACAAATTTCTTCAGCATCCTCTACCCATAAACTTGAAAACTGTCAGGAGGCATCATCTGTTGACTCATGCTTCATTGGTTGTCGACCAACTCTATTAGAAATTTCCTTTGAGAGTCTTGAAAGTTGTCAAAAACGATCTCATGTATAATGACATTTCACTTCATCATGTATGAGATAGAACTCCGACTGGCATGAAGATAAGCTTCGACTGGCAATGGCACGGAGGCGAACTTCGGACGACGCTGGCATGAAGGCGAGCTTTGGCTGGTATGAAGACGAACCTCAACTGGTACTGATATGAAGATGAGCTTTGACTTGTCGAGTACCACTTCTGTCAGGGTTTCCTTTCTAAGGACTTGAAGCCTGCTTGTCTTTGGTAGCTATCTTTGGATCCTTTTTTTCATTTTCACATTATCGAATCGAGCGCCCTTTCGGGTTTTCACTCAACTCGACCCCCTCTTGCTTTTGCCTACGCGCCCTTTCGGGTTTTCACGTAGCGAGGTACCCAATTTTGCCCATGGCGCCCTTTCTGGTTTTCACCATGGCCAGGTTCTAGCTCTTTTTACCATTGTCCAGGGGAAACCCAGACAAGTCCAGCGAGGCACCTCTATTTTAAGCCTCTTTTTTGTTTTTTTTGTTTTTACATATATATATATTATAAAGAGAGATTCATGAGTGGAATATAACTCGACCACCAATCATACCATTATGTTGGTAGATGGTGTGAGGTTATTTGGGTTGATTGCAAAATGGTGACCTGGAAAACCTATGTGCTGGATTCAACAAGGGTTCTAAAGGTAACATCTACTGGTCAGCCAAGGCAAGAGGTCAAGGCTGAGCTTTATCTGGAGTTTTGGAAAGGTAGTGGTATCTTAACCTAGGGTTCTAGAGAGGCATAAATGACAAAGACAGCTTGACAAGAAAGTGCCTTTCTAGATTTAGGGAAAACATAACAAAAGAAGGTCCACTTGGGGGAGCAAAGATAGAACTCCCTCTTCTTGCAACTCTTTTTTTTAACACACATTTTTTTAACCACATTACTGACCCAAGCGCCCTTCCGGGTTTTCACCGGAGTCAGCCCCTTCTTGCTTTTGCCCACGCGCCCTTTCGGGTTTTCACGTGGCAGGGTTCCCAATTTTGCCCACGACGCCCTTTCGGGTTTTCATCGTGACCGGGTTTTTTCTTGTCCTTTTTACCCCTACTCGGAGGTGCAATCCGAGTAGGTCCGACGAGCATCTCTATTTTTAGCCCTTTCATTCATTTTTTTTTTTAACACGAGTGTCAAGGTTGTTGACACCTGCTTCATGACCTGCGGACTACTCCATTGGCCTGGTTTTATCATCTGGAGACGTCGATTATGTTGACGCCATCAGCTTCAAGACCCACGAATGACTTCGTTGGCCTGGTTTCATCGTCTGGGGACGTCGATTATGTTGACGCCATCAGCTTCAAGACCTACGAATGACTTCGTTGGCCTGGTTTCATCATCAGGGGACGTCGGTTATGTCGACGCCATCAGCTTCAAGACCCACAGGAAACTCCGTCGGCCTGGTTTCATCTTCTGGGGCGTCGGTTATGTTGACGTCGACAGCTTCAAGACCCACGAATGACTTCGTTGGCCTAGTTTCATCACAGGTGACGCCGTTTATGTTGACGCCATCAGCTTCATGACCCACGAATGACTTCGTTGGCCTGGTTTCATCATCAGGGGACGTCGGTTATGTCGACGCCATCAGCTTCAAGACCCACGAATGACTTGTTGGCCTGGTTTCATCATCTGGGGACGTCGATTATGTTGACGCCATCAGCTTCAAGACCTATGGAAACTCCGTCGGTCTGGTTTCATCATCTAGTGTTGGAATCGGTGACCTGCAATGAATGGGAGTGGCCACAACATGGGCAATCTATTTAGAGGTATAAGGTTAGAAACCTCTTCTTTTTAATGGCTGGCAAGTACCGATTCGAAAAATGAGTTTGAACTCATGAAGGCATGGAAGCCCGATTTGAAATTATGAGGACGTGAAAATCCGATTTGAAATCATGAGGGCGTGGAAGCCTGATTTTGAAATATGTGGACACAAAGGCCCATTTTGAAAACATGGGGGCGAAGAAGCCCGATTTGAAATTTGCGAGGGCGTAGAGGCCTCGATCTTTTTATTAAACATGTGTGCGCTAGGGTCCCGTTTGAAAACATGAGGGCAAAAAGCCCGCTTTTGAAATTGTGAGGACGCGAAGGTCCAATTTGAAAACATGATTGCGTGGAAGCCTGATTTTAAAATATGTGGACACAGAGGCCCATTTTGAAAACATGGGGGCGAAGAAGCCCGATTTGAAATTTGCGAGGGCGTAGAGGCCTCGATCTTTTTATTAAACATGTGGGCGCTAAAGTCCCGTTTGAAAAATATGGTTTTGAGTTTTGAAACATGAATTTTCAAATATGACTGCGCATCATTACTTCGAAAACGTCGATTTTGTAATTTAACTAGCAAATTGTCACTTTTGAATATGTCTTTTGAAACATGATTGGCGAATTGCCGCTTTTGAAATATGTCTTTTAAAATATGATTGGCAAATTACCAATTTTAAAACATGTCTTTTGAAATATGATTGACAAATTGTCACTTTTAAAATATGTCTTTTGAAACCATGAGTGGCAAACTTGCCACTTTTGAAATATGTCTTTTGAAACATGATTGGCAAATTGCTAGTTTTGAAATATGTCTTCTTTTGAAATCATGAATGGCAAGCTTGCCAATTTGAAAATATGACTTTTGAAAATATGATTGGCGAGACGTCATTTTTTTTTAAAATATGGGTTCTTTTGAAATCAGGAATGGCAAGCTTGCAGATTTGAAACATGACTTTTGAAAATATGATGGCGAGTCGCCACTTTTGAAATATGAATTCTTTTGAAATTATGAGTGGCAAGCTTGCCAATTTTAAAATATGGCTTTTGAAATATGATTGGCGATATGCCACTTTTTAAAATATGAGTTCTTTTGAAATTATGAGTGGCAAGCTCGCCAATTTGAAAATACGACTCTTGAAAATATGATTGGCGAGTCGCCACATTTTAAAATATGAGTTCTTTTGAAATCATAAATGGCAAGCTTGCCAATTTTAAAATATGACTCTTGAAAACATGGTTGGCGATACGCCACTTTTTAAAATATGAGTTCTTTTGAAATTATGAGTGGCAAGTTTGCCAATTTTAAAATATGACTTTTGGAAAACATAGTTGGCGAGTCGCCACTTTTTGAAAAATGAGTTCTTTTGAGATCATGAATGGCAAGCTTGCCGATTTTAAAATATGATTTTTGAAAATATGATTGACAATTTGCTAGTTTTTTTTTTTTTTTTGCAGATGACATCGGAATGAGGATAAGTCCTTCGTCAACTTTATTAGGGATCCGGAAAAAGAACATGCACTCAAAATCCGGTAATAAAACCCATGTATGAGTATGCATATAAGCGGTGAAAGCCCGATGCATACGATCATGCGGGCTCATATCATCGCCCTACAGAAAACACACAATCTTGTTGAGGTATTATTTGTCTCAGAACCATAGTCCGACTAGCGGTATGGCTGGCCTCTTTATTTTTTTTGCTGCTCGTCATTGACAATAGTACCTCAAGTGGCCCTAAAAGAGCCAGTTGAGACCGCCTCGATGATCGGATCTCATGCTGGGTGGTCGGTGTGACTACCTCAGCAAGATGCTTCCTTTATTCATTTTTGTCATTTTTTTTTACTCATTCTTTTTTTTGTAACTATTTTTTTTGTCATTCTTTATTTTCTCTCTTTTTTTGAATGAACATTTACATCCATGGACGTTACATATGTGATAAACACACGTCCCTAGAGTAACTCATTTTCAGTGAGGTGATCCTTGCCCACTTGCTTGTGATGAGCCGAAGATCTTGAAGTTCCTCTAGGGTGCATAAGCTTCATCTGTGCACTGAGCATCTTGAATTGCTTATACTTTCTAGCTCGTATATTATGGCATGCATATGCCCCCACATTGGCTAGTATAAGCCATCGTATGCTTTTCTTTTCTACTGCATTGGAGCCCCATGAGATCGCGGCGGATACACCAGGTACTCGCCCACTTGCAGTTCTCCTTTTTTATCAAGGACTCAATTTGATCTTTAAGGATGTAGCAGTCCTCTGTAACATGCCCCGGCAGTTGATGATATAAGCAGAATCGGGGATCGTTTTTCTTCTTGATATCTTCCGGCTTTTTAGGCTCGAGTGGGACAATTTTGTTATGTCATTGCGCCCATTCAAAAGAACCAGTGTCTTATCTTTGGGAAGGAGTAAGGCTTCTGCAACTTCTCTTGTAGCGGAATTTTCCTTCGCCTTGACAATTTGTCAAGTGAGGAACTGGCTTCCCCTTCAGAAACTTCTAGAGTCTGGACATGCCTCTTCCTTTGGCCAGTAGTATCAGCAGAAGAGTACTTGGCGAGGAATGCCTCAATATCA
This sequence comes from Colocasia esculenta, assembly GCA_014218235.1. Classification (NCBI taxonomy): domain Eukaryota; kingdom Viridiplantae; phylum Streptophyta; class Magnoliopsida; order Alismatales; family Araceae; genus Colocasia; species Colocasia esculenta. The sequence continues at coordinate 3,252,311 of CM024753.1, forward strand.
GTGGCAACAATTTTCAGTCGATCGAAGGTTCTGATATCGATGCCACCCATTCTATTTAGGATCTCCTCTTGCAAGTTATTCTTGCATATATTGACAGCATCTTCTTCAGATAGTGATTGCTTGTATTTCCTGCAGACGTCCATCCACCGTCGGATATAGTCTCAAGCTGGTTCTCCACCTCCTTGAGAAATGGCATGTAATTTAGTCGCCGAGATTGCTTCCTCAGCCATATTGGGGCACGCTTCAGATATCTTTTGCTTGCCTAGTCTGTCTGCCATGGGCTTGACAGGATGATTTGAATATGTGCACCTGCTTGATAAGGACCTACAAGTTGTTGGACCACGGGTCACATTTCTCATTGCCTTTGTATGGTGTATATCATGAACCCCAGGGCATGGAGCTGCACTGTCGCAGGGTGTAGCATTAATGCTACCACTCATCCCCGTCAGCCTCATCAAGCTATTCACCAGTGCTGGATCCGCCAAGCTTGGGCGGGTTGTAAGGTTTCGTATAGAGCGCAGCGGAAACACGAATCCCACAGGTAGATATCGTTGCCGGCCGTCGGAATCGAACTAAACGAGAACCCGCTCTGAGGGAGATCTCATCTTTACCTTTGTGGGGTTGCGAAACTCCCGTATCCGGGGAGGAGGTGGCGCAGGAGGCGCTGGTGCTTCAAGCCGTTCAAGTGTCCGGCCTCTAGACGTATCCACGCGAGCTCCGGACGCAGACGGGATCTCCTCGTTCTCCACGCGTCTCCCGGATCTCAGCTCCACCATGTGCCAGAGAGAGGAGAGAGAGGGTGGGGGCGCCCTGGAGAGAGAGAGGAGGGGGGCGGACAGGGTTAGCCTGGAGCTTGGCCCAGGGTTTAACTCTTAGCGTATATTTATAGACACTGCGGTTTTTCACAAAAACCAGTCATTGTCTATAAGAACACCTTGCCCGTCTGCTCGGAACTCTTATCGTGTGACCCTTTATGCCCAACTGCTAGTCCAGTTTTCAGCCCTTAAGCTCAATAACTCTTTATTGACTTATGGTAATTAATTAACATCTCATATTAATTAATCACACAATCATTATCGTCTCACGATAATTTACCGGGCTTCCAATCAAGTTTGGTGCCAAGCAACACCACTTGATCCTGGAAAGCATTGGGGTTCAGCAACCCAATCAAGGAACCTTTGTGTCATCAGTTACCACGTGACTATAATCCTTCGCTCGTACAATGCTCCCGAGTGCACTTAGGTATAGTCAACTGTCAAACCCTAATGTGTGTACTCACTTGGTTTAGATGCCGCATAACTATATCAGAAAACTCCTTTTCTGATAAGTAGTCTTGCCCTGGCCAGGGACTATCAGGCATCCTTCCCTAGAGCATTCACTCTCCTATTACCGAGAGCGAGCGATCCCATATTGACCCTCAATCACCTTCGAGGGTATTCCGCTAGATCCGATCACTTAACTGATTAAGACCTCATGGCTAGAGATCTATAAGTCAAGTCAAAACCTAGAAGTCCACCAACAAGGTGTCCTTGGTGTCTCGGGTCTAAGGACCAATCACGCCACTGTGACAATGAATCTAGCTGGTTGACAGTTAGGTAACATTACCATCCAGCGATTCATAACGGATCAGTTCAGTGAACTCATTCTCCAATGAGCACCTACAGATTCACCTTAGTGTCTCCACACAAGTGACTATGAGACCAGTCACCCTCTCATATGAGCAGGTGCAACCTGTACTAGTCTAACCGGATATTCGATGTCCTTCTTGGATATCCTCCGACTAGGAACAATTAAAATATACGTTTAAAGGACATTAACCTCATTGTTATGATCTCATCATAATTAATATCCATTGCGCATATTCATGGACTTCATAATGAAACGTTAAACGATTACACAGAATGAATATAAAAGCCTTATTATTATTATCAAAGAACAAGATTGCACAAGTTATGATTGGCTTGAGGACCTGAGGACAATCTTCGGCAAGTGCACATCTCATGTGCGACCCACGAACACTTCAAACATGGCGCCTTATTATATTCACCCATCTGTAGCTCCCCCTTCCTGATCAAGGATTCCATGATGTCCTTGAACACATAACAATCCTCTATGCTATGTCTCAAGACTTGATGATATGGGCAAAATAGAGGGTCATCTTTCTTTCCTGCTTCATCGGGTCTTTTGGGTGTTGGAAATGTAACCTTATTGTAATGAGTGGCCCATTCGAACAATGTTTTTGTTTTCTCCTTGGGGAAAGAGTATGGCTTCCTAAATTTGTCTTGGAGAAGCATATGCCGCCTTGGAGTCTTAGACTTGGTGCCAGAAGACCCAACACCCTTTTGTTGTTCAAAGTTCTTTAGATCGACAGTGTTCGCCTCTTTTCCATTAGACTTTTATTGGCTGGCTTGTCCTTTTGTTCCATTCCTGCATTGTTGGGATATCTAGCCATAAAGGCTTCAATTTCAGCTGCACATTGTTCAGCCTGTCGAATGACCGAATTTCCATCCCGATCATTCTTTCCAATAACTCTCTCTTCAGGTTCTGTTTGCAAAGTTGCACCGCTTCTTCTTGGTGAGAGGTGCTTGCATCTCATACTAAGGTTCCTCCACCGCTGGATGTAATCCAGGGCAGATTCATTGCCTTTTTGTTTTGTTGCATAGAGTTCGACAGCTGTGACCTCCCTTTCTACAATGTAGAACCTTTCTCTCATTTTCTTTTGCATATCTGCCCAGTCTAATACAGACCCTGCTGGCAGGCTAGAATACCATTCAATGCTAGGCCCGTCAGAGAGGAGCCAAAGAACTTCAGCAGATAGGACTCATCAGCGGCCAAGTCGCCCATTATATTGATATAGTAGGCTATATGCTCCTTTGGGATCCTTGCCCGTTGAATTTGTCGAACTTTGGAGGCTTGGTAACGCCCAGGGGCAGCCTCTTTGCAGCATGGTGCGCAGGGTAGGGTACCCTATATGCATCAAAGGCCATCTGTTCTCCATCACCCCGCTCGGCGAGTCTCATGTCAATTAGCTGTTCCACCATGAGCTTCTTGATAGTGGCCGGGTCCACTTGCTGAGGATAGAAGTGGGCCGGCTGATTACTCGGGGTATTGATAATGGCCGCCGGTGGCACCGGGGGCGGCTCTTGATTGTCTAATTGCTGCTCAGGATCGTGAGCGGGCAATGACTGCTGTTGCGCAGAATAAGCTTGCAGCGACTGGCGTGGTTGCTGCTACTGCTGGAAGAACTGTGGCTGCAACAGCTGGTATTGAGCCTGTGAGCGTGGCTGTTGAGCCGTAGCCGCAGGGGATTGTTGTGGCCGCTCATTCGTTGTACGTATGACAGCACGCTGGGCCGAAGCTTCAATTGACCCCACGGTCCCTTGGGGGGTCTCTCCTGAGCCCTCCGCTGCTCGGGATGCATGTCCCTCAGTCTCTTTGCCTTTGATCTGGCGCTTAAGGTTCGCGATCTCGGCTTGATATTGCTGCAACAACTCCATGATGGCCGGATCTATGGGTGCAACAAGAGGGATCTATTGCGAGGTGCCCCCAGAAATTGCATCTGGCGGTGGTGGCGGCGGAGGAATATCATCACTGCCCCCAGCGCTTTGGGCGGTGACCACATTGGCACTAACCGCCGTCATTTCCGCTGCAGGCGGATTCTCATATCCATACGCGGCTGCCAAGGCTGCTGCCGCTGCTCTTCTTCTGGTGAGGGCACCAAGCCTATCTGCCAATTCTGCTAGCTCTTCATCATTAGCTGGCAGTGCTCCATATCGGCCCCATATGCCGGCCATGTGGCAGGCAAATATCTTAATGTTCCCATTTTGGTCCCTTTCAGCCCTCTGAGAGACGCTGGAAGGGAAAGATAACCTTTCGAAAACCGGTGCCCGGGGTTTAGCTCTCCTGGCATGCTGGTGCCGATGTCCGCACGGAACATCACTCTCATCAGTGAAGCTCCTGGCTGGCGTCCGAGGAGCTCTTAGATCTTTTCGCCTCCTTTCACGCCGCAGAGGGGCGTTCATGAGGTGAGGGGTATGGTCAGCTGTGACCCTTGTTGCCCCCTGGCGCTCACAGGTGGTTGAGATCATGGACTCGGGGGAGTCTTCTCTTATCGGCGGTAGGTAAGCACACCTCCGCAGCTCTGCTCTTTTGTTGTGGAAGCGGGCATAGGCATATGCCCCCCCTTGACGAATACCAGTCCCGAAGCCTCTAGCCGGCCGACGGTAGTCATAGATCTTCTTCTCAGCTACATTTGCTGGAGGGTTCTCTCTTGGTGCGGGCTCTTCTGGCCTGAGCTTCTGCATTCTCTTAGGTCGCCAGACCTGTTTGAATTTGATTGGTTTTGGGGGCAGCTTGCCCTTGAATGTGTTATACATCTCTTCTCTGTTTGCCAAAACTTGGAAGGAGTTCTCCACAGGCACTGCTGGCACGACCCGCTTTGCTATAGCTTCAGTCCTCTTCTCTTGCAGATGGATCCTCAAGTCTCCAATCCGCACCGTTTTCCCTGAAGCGGATACTCGTGCACGACAGGTGACGATGTTCTCAGCTTCGGTGATCTGCTTGTCGGCCTCTTTTCCCTTGTGTTTGTTGTGGTTGCTGCGCTCCACGTGGTGCACGTGGCAGCTTAGCTCTTCAGTGGTCCCTTTGGGCTCAGCTCCATGACTGGCTTCAGCTCCATCTTGCCTTTTGACCTCTGTGGAGGATGTCGACAAAGGCAACCCCCAGAAAGTTGGGGAACTCCACAACAGGAGGGAAGCTCCCAAAGCGGTGGGCACAGCGAGGTAGCCGTGCCTCGCATGGTCTTGAACTACGAGAGGTCCAAAACGTACTCCCGCCATCAGTGAATTAGTACCTGTTAGTCAGTTCAAAATGATAGTCAATATCAATCATATGAGGCCATATGGCTTTCTATTCTGGCGAAGAGATGAGGGAAGCTAAGTCCCACCGGGCGTGCCACGCTGTGGAAATGGAAAATTTAAAATATTAAAAAAATCTATTTATCATGTTGTCTCATGTTCTCATAGATGCATGCGCATTGCGAATCCAAGTCTCGTCAAATGCTACACGAGCAATGGCGACGTGAGATGAATCCACAATTCGCACAGCGCGGGCGTGCCAGTCACCGAAGTGACAACCAAATAGTTTACCTCCGAGAGTCGGAGGACTTTAAGTCTATTATGCGCGCCGTTTGACTTCGTCAAACGAAAGTGAGTGGTCGGGTCCTGGACCAAAATCCCGTCGTTGCCTGAGCGCAACGACGTTAATTACATCTCTTTTAGAAAGAGAAAACCCTTGATTAATCGCCAGATTAGAAAGCCTCGTGACCTTAAAAAGGGACATCCGATAAAGGGTGCGAAGCATAATTGAACTGAACTATTAGGGAGCAAGGCGAACGCCTAATCGAACCCATTAGACCCTTCACTCGACCCGCTACCCAATCTCTTTGCCTATTTATTTATTGGTCCTCTTTACCACGAAAAGGTTCAATTCGGACTTTTAAATCTATTTGAGAAAGACAATTTTGAAAAGGGTGGTCTCTTTGACTTTTGTTCAAAATAGACACAATTCGGTCTTTGTGAAAATCATTTCAATTTGATTTCTTTTTGTTGTTGCAAAACGAGTGATGATCATCTATTTGTTTAGAAAGGTTTGGTTTGACTCTTTTGTGCATGGCGATGCAATCCTTTATTACTCGAAAAAAGGTCTAATTTGATCTCTTATTCTTTGGAAAACAATGGATGACTTTTGATTTGCTTGAAAAGGGCTCGAATTAGCCTTTGCAATTCTTTTTTTATCATTAAATGATTTTAATTTGTTGTTTGGGTCCTTTGAGCATTTGGAATGGAGTTTTATTCGTTCGGCGGAGCTCATTGACTCAACACACTTCGCAGACGTCGTCAAATCGGCGCAGCTGACGACAGAGAGTGAATCGGCGCAGCCCTACTGAAGTCATAGACATCATTGAATCGGCGCTCGTTTGTAACGTTGCCGACTCAATTAGAAGCTAATGACCTCTTTTGAGAGTTTTGCGCCAACTCAACCCTCTCGGGAAAAATTCGGCAGCATTTCCCCTTATCGTTGTCGATAAGGGGAAAGCGCGATGCTCATCCACCACAAGCGGAGATGGCACCAAAAGAGAGAGTCTACATCGTAGGACGACATAACTCCGATGGCACATGACCCTGATCCCCCAGGTATGCCTATGGAGATCCGGGTAATGTCATGGCCAAACAACCCACGGGACGGTATGAGTAGCGTGTGGACCCACCCGTCCGGACATAGACATTATATCGTCCAACCCGGGGTGTGTGATGGGTCTTACATTGGTCGTTTAACTGTTGATTAGCTAGCATCACATGGAGCAATGATTTTGCTCATGTAACTCCAGCCAACATGATGGCCAGGACGTCGAATCGACGCAGCTCTGCTCTGGTCTTACAAGACTGCCAGAACCAGTGCCAGGCCGAATCGGCGCAGCTGGCTACCTGTGCAAGAGATGACAACCGCCTCTCTCCTAGAACGCCCTTGCTCATGGCAGGGATGATCTTGGAGTTTGAAATGGCATTGCAACCTATTGCTTGGTGGGCTATCCAAGAAAGTATAGATATTATTTGCCTAATCTCTTGGCTAGCGAATTGAGCATGCAATGACCGAAATGAAGCTTTGGGGGGGGGGGGGGGGGCTGTTTAACAATGGTAAAAGCACCATTGATCTAGGGGAAATCGCTATCAACTCATGTTTGAGATCCCTCACAAATGGAGTTGGGTATTAGGAAACCCAACTCACGGTTTGGGGAATCTAATGTGTAGTTATTGTACAAGAAGAAGCTCTCACAGTCCCATTAACCAGGAAGGGGAGATGCCATTCACGAACCAAGCAAAAAAACATAAAATGGGGTCTAACTACGTACAAATCTCACAGTAACATGGGAATGGAGCTTCCAAGGTTACCTGCCAAGCTTCATCTGACATGCAACATGGCTAAAATAAAGAGATGAGACCATGCTGGGCACACGCTTTGGCAGATCAGAGTGCAGCAATGCCATGTGTTTGTTCCCTTGTGAGTGAGATTGGGCATTAATGACCCATCTCGCCATATGAGGAACATATCCATCGGCCAAAAAAGAAAGCAAACAATAAAATAAAAGAAAGGGAGGACACAACAATATACGATCCAATGATCCATGTGGATGGTCATATAAAAGTTAAAATATGCACTCCAAGAGTATGTAATCATTGTAGACGCGAGATTTGACCCATCCCCGCGTGGTTCATGGCCCAATAAGGCTTGTTTGACCGTTTGTTGACTTGCCTCGGATCCCATGTAAATGGCAACATCGATTGCCGCTGACACCTTGTTAACGGCAGACTCCCTGGACGTCTACTCTGGTAGATGCGCATTTTGGATCATCCTTGCAAGGCTCATTTCTTAGCCCATTAGGCCCATTATTCAGTAGGCGCAATGTTATCTCCATTAAGATCTCCAGGGTAGCTTGTGCCCTTGTCGGCAGGCCCGATTGTCGTCGCTTCATTAATGATGACAAGAGGTTGGTCATCGGACATGTTTGAGCTGCAGAATTCGTTGTCGTCAAAATCTTTTGGCGACACAGTCGTATGTCGCCTACACTTTTCCTGGTACTAGCCTCTTCTGCTGTTATCTCTTGCATGGTGCGTGGTGCTTGTGTGCTTGCCATTTCCGCCACCTTCCAGCTATTTCCTGTGTGTGTGCTCGGTGCCATGCTAAAATCCACTTAAACCCAACTTAAAATCCAAATAAATAAAAATCACATAATCTATAAAACCTACATAAAATAAAATCCATCACCACCACTCAAACCAACCTTAACCAAGCCCATAAAAAAAGATTAATTAATTAAAAAAAATAGAACAATTTAAATCCATAAAGAAAACAACAATTGAAATCTTGCTTATACATTAAATCTATAAAATTCACATAAATAAACTAACCTCACCCATCAATTAAAACCCCACTTAAAATCTAAATAAAATGAAACACATAGTTGAGTTCCATAAAATCCACATAAAACCCATTCTGATTTAAACTCAACAACTAAATAAAATTAAAAATAAAATCCACATAAAACAAAACCCAACACCAACAATAATAATAATAATAATACCCATGGCCTTCACCTCCATGCAACATACGTAACCTACCCACATAAATAAACCAACCCATAATATCCTAAATAAACCCAACAAACATACCCATTTAAATAAACTTACCACACCCACAACATAACTTCCGTGCCCCACCCCACTTAAATCCATTAACAAATCAATCCAATTAAAACCTACGTAATTTAATCCCCACCATCATGCATGGCCACCCCATGCATGTAGGCCACGTTAATCCCAAGCCATCCAAAACCAAGCCCACCTAAAATTAATTAATAAAAAATGTAGTAATTAAAATTCATAATCCAATTCATAAAAAATAATAATAATAAATAAATAAGATTACCCACAACACCCAGCTATACCATGTAACCTATGCAAACCGAACCCATTTAAATAACCCACTTAATTAAAACGTTAAAACTCCACACATTTTAAACCCACCTGGCTTCCCATGCAAACACCATTATCCAACCAATAAAAAATTCCAACTTCCATGATAAATACATTTATAACCCATTAAAACCTCACTTCCCTCCTCCACCACGTTCACCATCCTTGCTCAAGTACCACATGAGCACATGGCACACCTCCACGCAAAAAGGCAAAGCCCGCCACCTATACCATGCAAGCAGCCTCCATCTCCCACGTCCTCACCACACCATGCACACCAACTCAAGCACACACAGCAACCATCCCAACAGAATCCATGAGACCAGGTCCTCCTCTCCATCACTCCCGGGATTCATCATTATCCCCTCCCCGTCTCATGCACCCCACATCGCCAACTACCCACAACTCTCGCTCTCTTATGCACTCATCAGCTGCACACTAAGGACGGGGTCGATCATACACCCACGTTTTCTCCCTCGTGCGTCCACTTCCCACGGGCTTCACAGAATCCTGGCAGCCGGGCTCGCACATAAAAACCACCTCCTGCACTTCCATTGAGGACGGGGGGGCGCGCACACTGATCCCAACAACGGATAGAGGAGGATGGCAGCAGACCACACCTTGCACATCATCCGACCCCCCTGGTCTCCGGGCAGTGGTCACACACACCACTGGCCGCGACTTTCCTCCAGCACCCTCTCACTCGCACGGCCATCATCGCCTTCCGTCATCCTCTTGCTCTGCACGCTGCTAGACGCGTCGTCTCCCTCCCGACAACTCGACAAGCCAATGTTGGAATTTTGAAGGAGCACACTACCCTGCAGAGAACATCCACAATCGCTGCGCTCACTCGACAGGGGTTCTTCTTTTCCTACTTTTTACTCATTTTATTTTCATCACTCATGTTGCATGCTTGTCACATTTTTACACACACCCACCTGAAAGCATCCTTCCCATTCCTATTTTAGAGGGGTTTTCTATAAACGAAGGAGGGAGGGAAGGCGGTCATAACATTTGGCCGTCTTCCTTCTCAAGCCTCCAACCGATAAGACGCCCCCCGATTGTATGTGTTTTTCATATATGTGACCACATGCTACCATAATTTTCAGTCTAATGGGTCTTTTATATTTGTTTCTTTTGCAGGAAAATTGAAGCTACACCGTGGAGCCCTCACCTTTTGGCCGGCCGAAGGAGGAGGAGTGAAGAATCTATAATCTCCACATCGAGGCGTTACCCGATCACATCTCCTCCGGGCGGAGGTAAAAATTCCCTGGCGATCACACTTCATTTTCCCATTCACATCTTTTCGCCAAGATGAATGTGGACGTTCGTCACCGAGAAAAATAACGTCTACAATCATGACAGCATCCTCTCATAGAGATAAAAGACATTAAATAACTCTTCAAGCAATAAAGGCTCAAGGTAAAGGAGGCATACGAACCAAGAAAAGCCAACATGATCTTTTGGAAGGGGAATAGAATAATCAAAGATATTAAAAAGATGGTGGGAGAGATGAGAAACGCAGGGTCTCCATTAAAGAAAACAAGAAAAAACTCTCTCTCCCTCCTTTACATCATATCCATTCACCCTACCCCTCGTTTTCTTTCTGCGTACTGGCTTCTCCGGGAAGAAACTGGAGGACGCTGCCTTCTCTTCTCCAACCAGCGCCCACGCCGCCAGAGGAAGAGAAGACTGTCTTGCTCCCCACGAAATGCCGCCCTCTTCTTTTTCATTTGTCGAAGGGTAGCTTTTATAAACCCCTTTTTAATTGATCTGGTGGACCCATCTGAACCAGATGAGTTCACCTTTTGCTGGCCATCCGATGGAGCCTCTCCATTGGACCGCCAGAATTTGGGCTTTCTCATGGGCTTCAACATTTTACTCTCCTCATTTGTTTGGGCTATTAATTTCAATGTCCACAGTATACTTGTGTAGTGATATGATAGCTTAACTATGTAGTGTCATACAAAATACCATGTGAATTGATAAACATTGTTGGATGACAATCAATGATGGCTAATTATGGGCAACAACAACCTCCTAATCTAAAGTCACCATTTGTGAGTGCAATGTGACTATTAAAAGTTAATCTATAGTTTTTAAATCATAAGGAAAATATTTTTGAGTCCAGAATTAATATTTATGAACCCAAATCTATTATTATAAAAGTCGAATAAATATTTTAGTCTAAAGTTTGTACTTATGATCCGAAATTATTAGTAAAAATTCAATCAATTATTTTAAAACCCTGAGTAATATTTTAAAAGCCTAAAGTTTATATTTATGAGTCCAAACTTTTAATTTAAAAGTCAACTACAACTTGTTGTAGCCACCTCCCACCACCTGTTGTCATTTCGATATGTTGTCCATATTTGCCGATCACCACCGCCCGCTGCCAATCGTCTCCGTTGCCAAGGTGCTCGAGGCAGTAAGACCTCATTTGACTCAAAACTCTTCATTTTAGTCTTTAAAAATACAATTCTTATAGACATTCTCCATGTTTAGAAGGTTTTTGAGCAAAAATTTATGAGTAACAATTTTTTTCTCGATTATACGAATCAATTGTGATGTCACAATTTGGAGTCAGTCTATCACGACAGTAAAAAGTTATGGTCATCTCAATGAGAATTACTCCTGAGGTCTTAAATATAAGTATACGACCATCAGCGATATATTCACCCATGCTGACTTACTCTCATCCCTTCAGCAAAAGTGGCCCGAATTTTTTACTCGATTATCGGAATCATTTATATGACCATAATTCAGAATCAACATTGCAAGACGGTTGATGTGACGTAAGTTTTACAAAATTCTATTTCAAGGGCCAAGTTCCTCCCCGGAGCGTGAATATAAGTAGACGATTCGATCGATTATCCTTTATTAAAACGCGAATAGTTCTTCGCCTGGTGATTAAAATTGCTTGCGAGACCTTAATTTAAAATCGACACTTCGAGTCGATAGTCACTAGGTCAGATTCAGATATTTCTACTTCGGTGCCCAAATTATGCTCTGGGAGAGTGATTGTAGGTATATGATCTGATCGAATATGACACCCATTCAGTCAAACGGACATAACTTTCCTCTCAGTTATCAGAATCGCTTATAAAATCACAATTCAGATTACACACTCTAAGGCAGTCAACGCTTCTTACTACCTTTGGCAGTCAGACCTCAATTTTTACTAAAAAATCCTTTATTTCTCACTCTAAAATTACAATTATAGTAGGCATTCTTCATATTTAGAAGGTTTTTGAGCAAAAGAATGTGTAATATTTTTCTTGATTATATGAATCACTTATGATGCTTCAATTTAAAGTTGGTCTATCACAATGTTCGAAAATTATGGTCATCTCAACACACGAATTTCTCTAAAGGACGTAAAGATAAGTATATGACCATCAACGATATATTTATTCCTTTTGACTTATTCTCACCCTTTAAGAAAAAGCGGTCAGAACTTTTCGCTTGATTATCAGAATCATTTATATGATCACAATTCAGAATAATCACTATGAGATGGTCGATGTGATGTAAGTTTTATGAAATTTTATTTGGGAGCCCAAGTTCCTATGTGGAGCATGAATGTAAGTACATGATTCGATCTATTATCACACCCCTTTAGTAAAATGTAAATATTTTTTCGATTGGAGATCAGAACTGCTTGCGAGACCTAAATTCGGAATCGACAGTTCGAGTCTATTGCTGCTAGGTTGGATTCGGAGATTTCTATTTCGGTGCCCAAATTATACTCTGGAAGAGTGATTTCAAGTACACGATATGATTGAGTATGATACTCCTTTAATCAGACAAGCATAACTTTCTACTCGATTGTCGGAATTGCTTGTAAAACCACAATTTGGAATGGACACTCTGAGACACTTGATGCCTCTTACTGTCTCTAATGGTTAGACATCATTTCTAAATAAAAAATTCTTCATTTTTCCAGAGGTGAACATGAGTCGGTTTGGCTCGGTTCACCCCTATTTTTATTTAAACCATAATAAACCGACCCCCTCAGGCGAACCGAACTAAATCGAACCGGTTTAGTTCGGTTTAAATAATAAAAAAATGCAAAAATGCAGATTTCTACGACGGTCGCGAGGTTCAAACTCGCGACTTCCTTTGAAGGTCCGCTTCTTAACCAACTGCGCTACAGACGCCGTTGTGAAGTTATATATATATATATATATATATATATATATATATATATATATAGGTTCATTTTGATTTTACAATGTGAAAATGAACTAAACCGTGGGAGTCTTGAAATTGACCTAAACAGTCGGTTCGATTCAATTCTTCGGGTTGGACCAAAGTTTGAATAACCCTACATTTCACAATTCTAAAATTACAATTCTGGTAGGCATTTTCCAATTTTAGAAGGTTTTCGAGCAAAAAATTGTGCATAACATTTTTCTCGATTATATGAATAATTGGTGATGCTACAATTCAGAGTCGGCCTATCACGACAGTCAAAAATTGTGGTCATCTCGACATGAGTATTCCTACCAAGGTCATAAATATAAGTACACAATCATCGGCGATATATTCACTCCTTCTAGCTTATTTTCACCCTTTCAATAAAAACCGCCAAAATTTTTTGCTTAGTTATCAGAATCATTTATAAGGCTATAATTCAAAATCGGCACATCGAGACGGTTAACATGATGTAAGTTTTATGAAATTCCATTATGGGACCTTAGTTTCTCCTCGGAACGTGAATATAAGTATACGATTCGATCAATAATCACACCCCTTCAGTAAAATGTGAATATTTCTTCACCGACGATCAGAACCACTTGCAAGACCCTCATTCAGAATCGCCACTTCAAGTCGGTCATCACTAGGTCAGATTCATAGAGTTCTACTCCGATACCTAAATTCCGCTCTTGGAGCATGGTTGCAACTATACGATCTGATTGAGAATGACATCCCTTCTTTCAAACAGGCATAACATTCCACTCTGTTGTCAGAATGACTTATAGGGGCAAATAATTTGGAATCGACATTCTAAGGCGCTCAATGCCTCTTATTTTCTCTAGCGGTAGAACCTTATTTCTAACTCAAAAACCCTTAATTTTGCTCTCTAAAATTACAATTCTCGTAGACATTCTCCATGGTTAAAAGATTTTCGAGTAAAAAAATGTGGGTAATATTTTCTTTGATTATACGAATCACTTGTGATGCCACAATTCAGAGTCGGCCTATCACAATGGTTGAAAATTATGATTATCTCGACTCGAGAATTTCTCTTGAGGTCATAAATATAAGTACATGACCATCAACGATATATTCACCCCCTTTAGCTTTTTTAATCATTTTAGTAAAAATAGCCAAAACTTTTCACTCGATTCTTGGAATCATTTATAAGAAATGAAATTTGGAATCGACACTCTGATATGGTCGATGTGACACAAGTTTCACGAAATTCTACTCTGGGGCCTAATTTTCTCCCCAAAGCGTAAATATAAGTACATGATTCTATCGATTATCACACCTCTTCAGTAAAATGTGAATATTTCTTTGCCCGACAATAGGAACCACTTGTAAGACCTTAATTTAGAATCGACACTTCGTGTCGGACATCACTTGCTTGGATTCAAAGATTTCTACTCCGGTGCCCAAATTTCGCTCTAGGAGCTTGATTGCAAGCATACATTCTGATCGAGAATGGCAACCGTAGTCAAATGGGCAGAAGTTTCCGTTGGGTTGCCAGAATCGCTTATAAGATCACAATTCAGAATTGGTACTCTGAAGCGCTCAATATCTCTTACTACCTCTAGCTATAAGATCTCATTTTTTGACTTAAAAATCTTTCATTTCGCTCTTTAAAATTACAATTCTCATAGACGTTCTTTATGTTTAGAAGGTTTTTGAGTAGAAAATATGTGTAACATATTCCTCAATTATACAAATCACTTGTGATGTCGCAATTCAAAGTTGACCTATCACAACGGTTAAAAATTACAATCATCTTAGCATGAGAATTTCTCTCAAGATTGTAAATATAAGCATACGACGATCAGTGTTATATTCACCCATTATGGCTTATTCACGCCCTTTAGCAAAAATGGCTGGAACTTTCGCTCGGTTATCAGAATCATTTATAAGACTATAATTCAGAATTGGCACTCTAAGGCATTTTGCCTTTTACTGCCTCTACTGGTAAAACCTCATTTCTAACTAAAATCCTTCATTTCGCTACCTAAAATTACAATTATCGTAGACATTATCAATATTTTGAAGGTTTTCAAGCAGAAAAACATGCTTAACATTTTTCTCGATTATAAGAATCACATGTGATATCGCAATTCAGAGTTGGCCTATTATGATGATAAAAAATTACAGTCATCTCAGTATGAGAATTCCTTCTGAGATGATAAACATAAGTACACGACCGTCGACTATTATTTCACCCCTTTTGGATTATTCTCACCCCTCCAACAAAAACGACCAAAACTTTTTGCTCAGTTGTTGAAATCATTTATAAAACCACAATTCCGAATTCGCACTCTAAGATGGTCAACATGACGTAAGTTTCACGAAATTCCGTTCTGAGGCCTAAGTTCCTCCCTAGGGCGTGAATATAAGTATACTACTTGGTCGATTATCACACCCCTTCGATAAAACGTAAATATTTTTTCGTCCACCGATTAGGACCGCTTGCTAGATCGTAATTCCAAATCGACATTTCTAGTTGGCTATTACTAAGTTAGATTCAAATATTTCTACTCCGATGTCCAAATTTCGCTCCGAGAGTAGGATTGCAGGTGTACAATCTGATCGAGAAAAACACCTCTTTGGTCAAATAGACATAACTTTCAGCACAATTTTCGGAATCGTTTATTAAGACCACAATTTAGATTCGGCACTCTGAGGTGCTCCCTCTTACTGCCTCTAGCGGTAAGACCTTATTTCTAACTCAAAAAACCTTGATTTCGCTCTCCAAATTATAATTATCGTAGATGTTCTTCATGTTTAGAAGATTTTTTAGCAAAAAAATGTGCATAACATTTTCCTTTATTATACAGATCACTTTTCGTACTGCAATTCAGAGTCGATCTAACACGACAATAAAACATTATGGTCATCTTGACATGATAATTCTTCCCGAGGTCGTACATAAAAGTACATGACTATCGGTGATATATTCACCTCTTCTAACTTATTTTCACCCCTTCAGCAAATATAACAAAAAATTTTCCTTAATTATCAGAATCATTTATAGGACCACAATTCAAAATTTCCACTCTGAGACGGTTGACGTTACGCAAGTTTCACAAATTTTCATTCTGAGACCCAAGTTTCTCCCCAGAACATGAATATAAGTGCACGATTCGATTGGTTATCACACCTCTTTAGTAAAATGCAAATATTTCTTCGTCTGGTAATCAAAACTGTTTGCTAGATGCCAATTCGGAACCGGCACTTAGAGTCGGTCGTCATTAGGTCAGACTTGGATATTTCTACTTCAATGACCAAGTTTCGCTCTAGGAGCGTGATTACATGTACACGATCTGATCGAGAATGACACCCCTCTGGTCAAACATGCATAACTTTTTCCTCGGTTGTCAGAATCACTTATATGACCACAATTTAGAATTGACACCCTGTCCTGCATTTCACTCTCTAAAATTACAATTCTCATAGACAATCTTCAAGACCACAATTCGGAGTCGACAATCTAAGATGGTCGACATGACGCAAGTTTTACGAAATTCCATTTCATGGCTCAAGTTTCTCTCTAGAGCGTGAATATAAGTACATGACTTAATGATTATCACACTTCTTCAGTAAAACGTGAATATTTCTTTGCTCGGCGATCGGAATTGCTTGTGAGACTCCCATTTGGAATTAACACTTCGAGTCGGTTGTCATTATGTCAAACTCGGTCTAATAGCCAAATTCCGCTCTAAGACTGTGATTGAAGGTACATGATCTTATAAATAATGGTACCCCTTCGGTCAAACATGCATAAGACCCCGAAATGATGTCTTATCGCCAAAGACGATAAGGGGGCGACGGGCGCCTCTGAGTGCCGATTCCGAATTAGGGTCTTACAAGCGATTCTGATAACCGAGCGAAAAGTTATGCCCATTTGAGCGAAGGGGTGTCTGTATGCGATCGCATCGGCAGCCCCCGACCACGCTCACGGAGAGGAATTTGGGCGCTGGACCAGAAATCTCTGAATGCGAACTTGTGCCGACCGAGTTGAAGTGCCGATTCTAAATTGGGGCCTTGCGGGCGGTTCTGATCGCTGGGTGAACAAATATCTGCGTCGTACCCAACGGGTACGACAATCGGTGTACTAATACACACGCTCCGCGGTGAATTTCGGCCCCAGAACGGAATTCTGTGAAACTAGCGCCCTGTCGACCGGCTCCGAGTGTCGATTCTGAATTGTGGTCACATAAGCGATTCTAATTCCTGGGCGGAAAGTTATGCACAGTTCTTTCACTGAAGGGGTGGGAATAAACCGTAGGGGGTGACTACATCGGCGATGTTCGTGCACCCATATCTACGACTTGGGGTGGAGATCTCGAGCTGAGTTGAACACGACTTCCGATCGTCGTGATAGGCCGACTCCATGTGTTGGCCCTGCCAGTGATTCGTGTAATCGAGGGAGGTGCTACCGCCAGAAAACCTTAGAATTGGGAAGATTGTCGACTATAATCACAATTTCAGAGTGCGAAATGAAGGTTTTTCGACCCTGAAACGACGTCTTATCGCCTGAGGCAATGAAAGGACGACGGGTGCCTCTGAGTGCCGATTTCGAATTAGGGTCTTATAAGTGATTTTGATAACTGAGCGGAAAGTTATGCCCGTTTGAGTGAAGGGGTGTCCGTATACGATCGCATCGGCAGCCCGCGACCACGCTCCCGGAGAGGAATTTGGGCGTCGGACAGGAAATCTCCGAATGCGACCCTTTGCCGACCGGGTCGAAGAGCCGATACTGAATTGGGGCCTTGCGGGCAGTTCCGATCACCGGGCGAACAAATATCCACGTCGTACCCAACGGGTACGACAATCGATGAACTAATACACATGCTACGCGGTGAATTTCGGCCCCGAAATGGAATCTCGCGAAACCAGCGCCCTGTCGACCGTCTCGGAGTACCGATTCTGAATTGTTGTCAAATAAGCGATTTTGATGCCTGGGTGGAAAGTTATACGCAGTTCTTTCACTGAAGGGGTGGGAATAATCCGTAGGGGGTGACTATATCGACGATGTTCGTGCACCCATATCTATGACTTCGGGTGGAGATTCCGAGCTGAGTTGAACATGACTTCCAATTGTCGTGATAGGCCAACTCCACTTGTTGGCCCCGCCAGTGATTCGCGTAATCGAGGGAGGAGCTACTGCCAGAAAACCATGGAATCAGGATGATCATCGGGTAGAATCACAATTTCAGAGTGCGAAACGAAGGTTTTTCGACCCTGAAACGACATCTTATCGCCTGAGGCAATAAAGGGGCGACGGGCACCTCTAGGTGCCGATTCCGAATTGGGGTCTTACAAGTGATTCTGATAACCGAGCGGAAAGTTATGTCCGTTTGAGCTAAGGGGTGTCCGTATGCGATCGCATCGGCAACCCGCGATGACGCTCCCGGAGAGGAATTTGGGTGTCGGACCGAAAATCTCCGAATGTGACCTTGTGCCGACTGGGTCGAAGTGCCGATTCTGAATTGGGACCTTGCGGGCGGTTCCGTTCGTCGGACGAACAAATATCTGTGTCGTACCCAACGGGTATGACAATCGGTGTACTAAAACACACGCTCCGCGGTGAATTTCAGCCCCGAAACGGAATTCCGTGAAACCAGCGCCCTGTCGACCGGCTTGGAGTGCCGATTCCGAATTGTGGTCACATTAGCGATTCCGATTCCAGGGCGGAAAGTTATGCCATGTTCTTTCACAGAAGGGGTGGGAATAAACCGTAGGGGGTGACTATATCGACGATGTTTGTGCACCAATATCTACGACTTGGGGTGGAGATCTTGAGCCGAGTTGAACACGACTTCTGATCGCCCTGATAGGTGGACTCCATGTGTTGGCCTCGCCAGCGATTCGCGTAATCGAGGGAGGCGCTATTGCCAAAAAATCTTGGAATCGGGAAGATCGTCGTCTAGAATCGCAATTTCGAAGTGCGAAACAAAGGTTTTTTGACCCCAAAACGACGACTTATCACCTAAGGAGATAAAGGGGTGACGAGCGCCTCTGAGTGCCGATTCCGAATTGGGGTCTTACAAGCAATTCTGATAAATGAGCGAAAAGTTATGCCCGTTTAAGCGAAGGGGTGTCCGCATGCGATCGCATTGGCAGCCCGCGACCACGCTCCCGGAGAGGAATTTGGGCACCGGACCGGAAATCTTCAAATGTGACCTTGTGTCGACCGAGTCGAAGAGCCGATTCTGAATTGGGGACATGCGAGCGGTTCTGATCGCCGGGCAAACAAATATCCACATCGTACCCAACAGGTACGAGAATCGGTGTACTAATACATACACTCTGTGGTGAATTTCGGCCCCGAAATGAAATTCCACGAAACCAACGCCATGTCGACTATCTCGGAGTGCCGATTCAGAATTGTGGTCACATAAGTGATTCCGATGCCGGGGCGGAAAGTTATGCCCAGTTCTTTCGCTGAAGCGGCGGGAATAAACTGTAGGGGATGACTATATCGGTGATGTTCGTGCACCCATATCTACGACTTGGGGTGGAGATCTCGAGCCGAGTTGAACATGACTTCCGATCACCGTGATAGGCCGACTCCATGTGTAACGTCGCGTGTTTTTCGGATCCATGCGGATCAGGTGTGTTGTGGTTGTGGCGGCTGTTGTGGGGCCAATGTGAGTTGGTTGTGTGGAATGTATGGCAAGGATGTGTGGTTTGTTCAGCTCAGGTTAAGTGCGGGTTTGGTCCTAAAATGAAATGGGACTTGCTGCAGTTCAGGTGGAGTTGGCGTCCAAATGTATGGCCGCTGACTTCATGAACTTGGTGGCATCAGATGTGGACGTTTAGGGTGGCGGTTCCTATAGGCGACAAGGGGGTTGACGCCAACCTGAGAATGATGCAGGTTATAGGCTCACCCGAGAGCAGGTTTTCACCCTGCTCCTCTCTCCCTCTTGCCCCTGCTTTGCGTCCTGGTGTTCCTCAAGCTTCCAACAGGTACTGAAGGGTGCTTGGACGATCATAGAACGCGTGGCGTTGCTGAATTGCGCGAGGAAACGCCGTGGCGGGGTGCAATTCGCGTGGGAGTTCGCGGAGGGTTCGGTGTGAACCAGGAGATTACGGGAGGTTCTAGCATGTTCTGAGGTAGGGGACGAACCGTGGTAGCTCCGTAGAAACATTAAAACACGACGAACCCACTTGAATCAGCACGATAATGCATTTTCGGATAAAGTTGCACCATACGGGGATAATGGGTGGTTTGAGAAATTTAGCAAGTAAAGCATGTTGTAATGGGTTGTTTCGGGTTCTGGCATGTTAAAGGAATTGCTTATGTATGTTTTTCTGTAGTATAAATGGTTGGGGAACCCGTAGAACCGGATTAGGGTTTCTGCAGGGTTTGAGGCCGGAGAACTTGGCGTCAACATCGTTTGTCACCAAGCTCATCAGCCAGGATGTTGACGGCCAGATCCCTTGCCGTTTACTTCTTATAAGTGGCAATCGATGTTGCCGCCAGCATGTGCATGAACAGAAATAGTTATTTACGGTATTTATTAATAATGCATGGTGGTTAACACCTGTGGTGCACTGAGTGCACAGAGTTCTTGTGTTTAGCATACAAGGTATGCAGTTAGTTACTTATTTTCGTGACTGCGTGTTGTTCACGCGAGTCCAGTTGGGTTCACGTGTGGTGGACCGTGGTTACTCGAGGTTTACGTGAGGTTTCACGTGGTTTGTGTGTGACGTGCACGTGGTTCTGTGTACGTGGCGAGTAGTACGACGCCTACCGTGGTTACCTCTCCAGTTGGGTGCCCTAGGTTCTTTGTGAGCCAGGCTGTTAGCTCGGGGCTTTGTCCCGGTACTTGTGTTGTACCGTTGAGGTCTATGTCGTCTGACCTGGACACCCACACTCTTGTGTTTGAGTTGTACGTCCGGCTGAGGGAAAGATGACAGTGGGACAGTGACACTTGTGTTTGTCTTTAGTCACTTGTAGCGCGCTCGTAGTTGGGGGTACGGACACCAGTAGTCGACACTGGTCCCCAGCTAGTCCTTTTCCAGTGCCTCACTCTAGAGTGTTCCGGGCCTGGATCTCTAGAGGTGCCAGGCATGGGCCTGTGACCGTGTGGTACACAGGTGGTGGTGTTTAGTTGGTCTCCACAGTTGCTTGACTTTTCACGTGGAGCGATAGCTGGACCTTTCGTCCGTGGCTGCGAGACTGAGAGGTAGACCTGTGTTAGCTTGTCCGAGTCAGTCTCTGGTGTCACAAACCAGTTCACGTGACTCGTGTTTGGCTGTCTCTACTTTAGCTTGTACACCTGTATTGGTTTGCCGTTTAATTATTACAGCTGTTTCTCGTAGTCGGCAGATGGTGAGTACTTTTACAGCTTTAATATCCTGTTTAGCTATTCTATAAATTGTTGGTACTGTTTACTGCTTTCGCATCTGTGGTTTTGGTTTGCTCGGTGTTGGGGGAGTTCCCTACTGAGCCAGTGACTAGCGAGGCTCACCCCTACCCCCACAGGTGAGAGCGAGGAGGACGTTTCACGACCGTCGTCCAGTTCAGAGCCGCGCCGTAGCGGTGCAGGGTCGGTACCTCCAACTGTGTAGTAGTAGCTCTAGCAGTGTAGTGTTGTGTAGTTGAGTTAGTTGTTTACTTTCTTCAGTTGTACCTCGGGGTATGCCCCAGGCTCTTGTACTTCCTTTCAGTTTTGTGGAAATATGGCTATGTAAACTTGTGGAATATATATTAAATGTGGTGTGTTCCTTTGTGTTTTCACGGACTGTGGTTTGGTATCCCTTGCGAGGCTTCGGCCCGTTCGCGGGAGGCGGACTCGGATCAAGTACATTATCGGTTTAACGGGCTTGGCCGAGGCGTTCCGTCACACCATGTGTTAGCCCCGCTAGTGATTCGCGTAATCGAGGAGGCACTACTGCTAGAAAACCTTAGAATCGAGAAGATCGTCGGCTAGAATCGCAATTTCAGAGTGCAAAATGCAGGTTTTTCGACCCTAAAATGACATCTTTTTGCTTGATGCAATAAGGGGGTGACGAGTGCCTCTGAGTGCCGATTCCGAATTGGGGTCTTATAAGCGATTCTGATAACTGAGCGGAAAGTTATGCCCATTTGAGCGAAGGGGTGTTCGTATGCAATCGCATCGGCAGCCCGCGACCACGCTCCCGGAGAGGAATTTGGGCGCCGGACCGGAAATCTCCGAATGCAACCTTGTGTCGACCGGGTCGAAGAGTCAAATCTGAATTGGGGTCTTGCGGGCGGTTCCGATCGCCGGGTGAACAAATATCCACGTCGTACCCAACGTGTACGACAATCGGTGTACTAATACACATGCTCGCGGTGAATTTCAGCCCCGGAATGGAATTCTGCGAAACCATCGCCCTGTCGACCGTCTCGGAGTGCCGATTCCGAATTGTGGTAACATAAGTGTTTCTGATGCCCGGGCGTAAAGTTATGCCCAGTTCTTTTGCTGAAGGGGTGGGAATAAACCGTGGGGGGTGACTATATCGGCGATCTTCGTGCACCCATATCTACGACTTGGGGTGGAGATCTCGAGCTGAGTTGAACACAATTTCTGATCGCCGTGATAGGCCAACTCTATGTGTTGGCCTCCCCAGCGATTCGCGTAATTGAGGGAGGCGCTTCTGCCAGAAAACCTTAAAATCGGGAAGATCGTCGGCTAGAATAGCAATTTTAGAGTGCGAAATGAAGGTTTTTAGACCCCGAAACAACATGTTATCGCCTGAGGCAATATCGGGGCGAAGGGGCGCCTCTGAGTGCCGATTCCGAATTTGGGTCTTATAAGCGATTCTGATAACCGAGCGAAAAGTTATGCCCGTTTGAGCGAAGGGGTGTCCGTATGCGATCGGATTGGCATCCCGCGACCACGCTCCCGAAGAGAAATTTGGGCGTCGGACTGGAAATCTCTGAATGCTACCTTGTGCCAACTGGGTCAAAGTTCCGATTCTGAATTGAGGCCTTGCAGGCAGTTCCGATTGCCGGGTGAACAAATATCTGCGTCGTACCCAACGGGTACGACATTCGGTGTACTAATACACACGCTCTGTGGTGAATTTCGTCGGCTAGAATTGTAATTTTGAAGTGCGAAATGAAGGTTTTTTTACCCCGAAACGACGTCTTATCGCTTGACGCAATAAGGGGGCGACGGACGCCTCTGAGTGCCAATTCGAAATTGGGGTCTTATAAGCGATTCTGATAACTAAGCGCAAAGTTATGCCCGTTTGAGCGAAGGGGTGTCCGTATGCGATTGCAACGACAGCCCGCGACCACGCTCCCGGAGAGGAATTTAGTCGCCAGATCGAAAATCTCCAAATGCGACCTTGTGCCAACCAGGTTGAAGTGCTGATTCTGAATTGGGGCCTTGCGGGCGGTTCCGATCGCCGAGCGAACAAATATCCGCGTCATCGGTGTACTAATACACAAGCTCTGCGGTGAATTTCGGCCCTGGAACGGAATTCCGCGAAACCAACGCCCTGTCGACCGGCTCAGAGTGTCGATTCTAAATTTTTGTCACATAAGCGATTCCGATGCCTGGGCAAAAAGTTATGCCCAGTTCTTTCGCTGAAGGGGTTGGAATAAACCGTAGGGGGTGACTATATCGACGATGTTCGTGCACACATATCTACGACTTGGGGTGGAATCTCGAGCGGAGCTGAACATGACTTCCGATCGCCATGATAGGCCAACTCCATGTGTTGGCCCCGCCAGCGATTCGCATAATCAAGGGAGGCGCTACTGCTAGAAAACCTTGGAATCGGGAAGATCGTCGGCTAAAATCACAATTTTGGAGTGCGAAACAAACATGTCTTGACCCTAAAACGACATTTTATCGCCTAAGGAAATAAGGGGGCGAAGGGCGCCTCTGAGTGCTGATTCCGAATTGGGGTCTTGTAAGTGATTCTGATA
The DNA here is from genome assembly GCA_014218235.1 of Colocasia esculenta. Lineage (NCBI taxonomy): Eukaryota > Viridiplantae > Streptophyta > Magnoliopsida > Alismatales > Araceae > Colocasia > Colocasia esculenta. Next base: position 3,275,948 of record CM024753.1, read on the forward strand.
ACTGAGATGAAATTTATGTCCGTTTGAGCGAAGGGGTGTCCATATGTGATCGCATCAGCAGCCCGCGACCACATTCCCGGAGAGGAATTTGGGCGCTAGACCGGAAATCTCTGAATTCGACCTTGTACTGACTGGGTCGAAGTGCCGATTCTGAATTGGGGCCTTGCGGATGGTTCCGATCGTCGGGCGAACAAATATCCACGTCGTACCCAACGTGTATGAAAATCGGTGTACTAATACACACGCTACGCAGTGAATTTTAGCCCCGAAACAGAATTCCACGAAACCAGCACCCTATCGACCGTCTCGGAGTGCCGATTCCGAATTGTGGTCACATAAGCGATTCCGATGTCCGGGAAAAAAGTTATGCCCAGTTCTTTCGCTGAAGGGGTGGGAATAAACCGTAGGGGGTGACTATATTGGTGATGTTCGTGCACCCATATCTACGACTTGGGGTGGAGATCTCGAGCCGAGTTGAACACGACTTCCGATCGCAGTGATAGGCCAACTCCATGTGTTGGCCCCTCCAGTGATTCGCGTAATCGAGGAGGCGCTATTGCTAGAAAACCTTGGAATCAGGAAGATCGTCGGCTAAAATCGCAATTATGAAGGGCGAAACGAAGGTTTTTCGACTCTGAAACGACATCTTATCGCCCGAGATGATAATGTGGCGACGGGCGCCTCTGAGTGCCGATTCTGAATTGCGATCTTATAAGCGATTCTGATAACCGAGCGGAAAGTTATGCCCGTTTCAGTGAAGGAGTGTCCGTATGCGATCGCATCGGCAGCCCGCGACCATGCTCCTTCAGAGGAATTTGGGCGCCAGACCGGAAATCTCCAAATGCGACCTTGTGCCGACCTGGTCGAAGTGTCGATTCTGAATTGGGGCCTTGCGGGCTATTCCGATTGCTGGGCGAACAAATATATGTGTCGTACCCAACGGGTACGATAATCGGTGTACTAATACACACGCTACGCGGTGAATTTCGGCCCCGAAACGAAATTCTATGAAACCAGCGCCCTGTCGACCGGCTTGGAAAGTCGATTCCAAATTGTGGTCACATAAGCGATTTCGATGCCTGGGCGGAAAGTTATACCCTGTTCTTTCGCTGAAGGGGTGAGAATAAACCGTAGGGGGTGACTATATCGGCGATGTTCATGCACCCATATCTATGACTTGGGGTAGAGATCTCAAGCCGAGTTGAGCACGACTTTCGATCGCCGTGATAGGCCGACTCCATGTGTTGCCCCCGCCAGTAATTCACATAATCGAGGGAGGCGCTACTACCAGAAAACCTTGGAATTGGGAAGATCGTCAGCTAGAATCGCAATTTCGGGGTGCGAAATGAAGGTTTTTTGACCCCGTAACGACATCTTATCGCCTGAGGTCATAAGGGGGCGACGAGCGCCTCTGAGTGCGATTCCGAATTGGGGTCTTACAAGTGATTATGTTAACCGAGCAGAAAGTTATGCCTATTTGAGCGAAGGGGTGTCCGTATACGATCGCATCGGCAGCCCGCGAGCACGCTCCCGGAGAGGAATTTGGGGACCAAACCAGAAATCTCTGAATGCGACCTTGTGCCAACCGGATCGAAGTGTCGATTCTGAATTATGGCCTTGCAGGCGGTTCCGATCGCCGGACGAATAAATATCCGCGTCGTACCCCACAGGTAAGACAATCGGTGTACTAATACACACGCTCCGTCGTGAATTTCGGCCCCGGAACGGAATTCTGCGAAACCATTGCCCTGTCAACTGTCTCGGAGTGCCGATTCTGAATTATGGTCACATAAGCGATTCCGATGCCCAGGCGGAAAGTTATGCCTAGTTCTTTCGTTGTAGGGGTGGGAATAAACTGTAGGGGGTGACTATATCAGCGATGTTCGTGCACCCATATCTACGACTTGGGGTGGAGATCTCGAGCCGAGATGAACATGACTTCCGATCGCTATGATAGGCCGACTCCATATGTTGGCCCCGCCAGCGATTCACGTAATCGAGGGAGGCACTACTGCCAGAAAACCATGGATTTAGGAAGATCATCGGCTAGAATCGTAATTTCGGAGTGTGAAATGAAGGTTTTTTTGACCCCGAAATAACGTCTTATTGCTTGAGGCAATAAAAGGGCGACAAGCACCTATGAGTGCCGATTTAAAATTGGGGTCTTATAAGCGATTCTGATAACTGATTGCAAAGTTTTACCTGTTTGAGCGAAGGGGTGTCTGTATGCGATTGCATCGGCAGCCCACGATCACGCTCCTGGAGAGGAATTTGGTCGCCAGACCAGAAATCTCTGAATGTGACCTTGTGCCGACTGGATCGAAGTGCCGATTCTGAATTGGGGCCTTGCGGGCGGTTCTGATCGTCGGGGAAACAAATATCCGGATCGTCGGTGTACTAATACACACTCTGCGGTGAATTTCAGCCCCGGAATGGAATTCCGCAAAACCATCACCCCGTCGACTGGCTGGGAGTGCCGATTTCGAATTTTGGTCACATAAGCGATTTCGATGGCTGGGCGGAAAGTTATGCCATGTTCTTTCACTGAAGGGGTGGGAATAAACCGTAGGGGGTGACTATATCAGCGATGTTCGTGCACCCACATCTACGACTTGGGGTGGAGATCTCGAGCCGAATTGAACACGACTTCCGATCGCCGTGATAGGCCAACTCCAAGTGTTAGCCCCGCCAGCAATTCGCGTAATCGAGGGAGGTGCTACTGCCAGAAAACCATGGAATCGGGAAGATAGTCGGCTAGAATCGCAATTTCAGAGTGCGAAACGATAGTTTTTCGACCCCGAAATGATGTCTTATTGCATGAGTCCATAAGCGGGCGATGGGCGCCTTTGAGTGTCGATTCGGAATTGGGGTCTTATAAGCGATTCGGATAACTGAGCGGAAAGTTATGCCCGTTTGAGCGAAGGGGTGTTCGTAGGCAACCGCATCGGCAGCCCGCGACCACACTCCCGGAGAGAAATTTAGGCACCGGATCGGAAATCTCCGAATGCGACCTTGTGCTGACCGGGTCGAAGAGCCAATTCTGAATTGGGGCCTTGCGGGTGGTTTCGATCGCCGGGTGAACAAATATCCGCGTCGTACCCAACGGGAACGACAATCGGTGTACTAATACACACGCTACGCGGTGAATTTCGGCTCCCGAATGGAATTCCAGGAAACCAGTGCCCTATCGACCGTCTCGGAGTGTCGATTCTGAATTTTGGTCACATAAGCGATTCCGATGCCTGGGCGGAAAGTTATGCCCTATTCTTTCGCTGAAGGGGTGGGAATAAACCGTAGGGAGTGACTATATCAGCAATGTTCGTGCACCCATATCTATGACTTCGGGTGGAGATCTCGAGCCGAGTTGAACACAACTTCTGATCGCCGTGATAGGCTGACTCCATGTGTTGACCCCGCCATCGATTTGCGTAATTGAGGGAGGCGCTATTGCCATAAAACCATGGAATCGGGAAGATCGTCGGCTAGAATCATAATTTTGGAGTGTGAAATGAAGGTTTTTCAACCCCGAAAGGATGTCTTATCGCCTGAGGCGATACGGGGGCGACGGGCGCCTCTGAGTGCCGATTCCGAATTGGGGTTTTATAAGCGATTCTGATAATCGAGTGGAAAGTTATGCCCATTTGAGCAAAGGGGTGTCCGTATGCGATCGCATCGGCAGCCCGCGACGACGCTCCCGGAGAGGAATTTGGGCGTCGGACTGGAAATCTCCGAATGCGACCTTGTGCCGACCAGGTCGAAGTGCCGATTCTGAATTGAGGCCTTGTGAGCAGTTCTGATCGCCGGACGAATAAATATCCGCGTCGTACCCAATGGGTACGACAATCGGTCTACTAATACACACGCTCCGCAGTGAATTTCGGCCTAGAAACGGATTTCCGCAAAACCAGCGCCTTATCGACCGTCTCGGAGTGCCGATTCCGAATTGTGGTCACATAAGCGATTCGATGCTTGGGCAGAAATGAAAGGTTGCAGAATTCCCTATATGGTAATCTAGAAGGGGGGGGGGGTTGAATAGATTACTGTCTATTAAAATTTAATACAACCATTTTCGATCACAACACAGACTTTCTGAATTTGCAATAGAATCAAAGTGAAACTTAGATATGTGTTGGTGATGTGTAGATGAAAGAGCAATCTATCTAACGTGTGTAGAGACAACGTGCCTATCAATCATCTAACGTAGAAACGTTCAAACCACAAGACACGAAGATTTACGTGGTTCGGAGTACACAACTTGTGTTTCCTACGTCCACGGTCCACACACACATGCAGAGCAAACTGCTTATGAGCTAGTTCGGTGACTACAACTCACACACACGTGTTTTCTGATGTGCACCCACAATCAGAACAACACACACACGTGAATCAAGCACAAGGATTGCTTGAGACACACCCACACACACACATATGATAGAAGAAAGAAGGTAGGAAGAGTTCTGAGTAGAAGGGATGAATCCTGATTGAGAACTCTTCTGAGGAACGTCTGGATGGAGTTCAAACTTCATCTTGATGACTTCAGATCGATGGAGAAGCTTGAATCCACGACGTTCTATCTTCAGTACTGCTGGATCAATGGATCTTTCTATCTTTGAGCAGCAGGTTGAAGCAGAGCAGCAACAACACCTCTTTTTCTTGGACTTGCTTTAGGGTTTTGGTGGTGGCTGCTTCTATACGAGATTTGCTTCAGAAAGTTTCTTATATAGAGGTGTTTTCATATGGAGAAACGTGGGAGTTGGAGACACCATCTTTGGTAACTTGGAAAGTTCCCGTATCTGAAGATTCTCTACGTCTGTCGACAGCCGACTGGGCATTTGTCGACAGATAGCAACAGTTTTGCAAAGACACAGAAGTCTGGGATTTCGGTTGACAGTTTCTTGAGTGCATTTGTCGACAGCCGACTGGGCATCTGTCGACAGATGGTTGTTGCCTGAACTTGGTGTTTTCTGTCTGTTCACATCTGTCGACAGGTACCTTGGAGTCTGTCGACAGGTGACAAATTTCAGTGCTTTTGTGATATGTTTCTCTTATTTTGAGATAGCTTGGCTGTATGCATTCATACCTACATGATCAAACATGTATAGTTAGATATTATGAATACATGAAAGACGAAATATTACATCAAGTTATTTGTTCATGTATCAAACCTCAATTAAGATTGTTCATCATCAAAAACATGTTATTATAAATATTAGAATGAAAACCCAATATTCTCCCCCTTTTTGATGATGACAAAAATATTCAATTAGTGCACAATTGAGGTTCTCCCCCTTTTGACAACATCGAAAAGTACGCACAACAGTCACACATGTAGATAGCAAAGAACTGTGAATTCATTAATATGTTATGAAGCATACACAGGACAAAGAGTGTTGACTGAAGAGACATAAAAGGGAAAGAAATGACATAACATGACACAAGATAAGACAAGACTCAGATGGAAATAAGATAACAGGACTTGACCCACTCCTAGACACATAAACTAACTAAGCAGCATCATTGGCAGGCGGTGCAGGAGCCCGACGGTTGCCATGAAGCTCAGTGGAGATGTCGTCCAGGTGAGTGTCAAGTGCTGCAATGCTTGTATCCAATGTGTCCATATGTGCATTAAGAGAGTTGACTCCAGTTGTCATCTAAAGCTGGAGCTGAGCAATGAGATCACGTAGTGAGGGCTCAGCAGCAGCATCACTATCAACATCTCCCGGCACATCAAGAGGTGCAGACTGGGAGTCTTCATCAGCCTCGTCTTCATCACCAGGAGCTTCATCTCCTTCAGTGTCTTCATCCATGACATCAGCTGGTGCCTTACCCTTTAGTTCCCTGGTGACCACGCCATCAACCATCTTATACCCCATGCGATGTGCAGTAGTGAGATCAAAGGTATTGCGGGAGTTAAGCGAGACACATTCACTGTCTGGAATAGGGATGCCAATGAATTGCATGAGAGAAGTGAGTGGGCAAGCAAATGGCATGGATCTCCTGGGATTATAGTAGCATTGCATAATGAGGCCAAGCATCAAGGCAGGTAAGTTGATGGGTTCACAATTTAAGAAAAAGGTGAACAGTGATTTGTGAACATCGTGAACATCAGTGACGAGTTCACGACTACTGTGATTAGGTGCAACGAGGGTGGTGAAAATATGATGGATCATGCAGTTCAGAGGTGGGAATGAATTGGCATTGAGTTTAGCAATCTTCTTTGTGCCATCATAGGGTTGGAGGGTGATGAGAGGATAGTAGATAGAATCATCTGGGTGATGTGCTAGAATGTCAGCCCCAGTGTTGGGAATTTGAAGGGCAGTGCTAAACAGATTGGCGGTGAGTTTGAAGGTAGTGCCCTTGACAGAGATGTAGAAGTCCCCCTTGTCGGAACCCTTGTTGGAGAGGCTGAGATTGTTGAAAAACTCAGTGACGGCAGTGGGAGAGTAGGCCGTATGAGCATATAGAAGAACCATCCAGTCCTGGATGTCGAACAGGGGTTGGAGGTTCGGGAAGAGGACAGCCAGTGAAGGGAAATCCACATACCGAGGTGGGACGAACTTTGTGAAAGTGCCCTTCACCCGTGTGAGTTTCAGGCGGGCTGGGATGACGAGCTCGGGGAGACGATCATCCCGATGCTTCGTCCGGCGCTCAACAGGAGCCCGGGAGTCGTCACCAGCGTGAGAGGAAGCGGGACAATGGCGAGACATCATCTTCTTAACCCTGGAGGCCATGAGGAAGACAGGAACAAGATGTATGAAGGGGATGAGGGAGGTATAGAGTATAATAGGAGAGAAAGAGCAAGAGAGGAAGGGGGTAGGGTTTCTCATCCAGAGAAGGGAGGGAGGTTGGTTGGGGAGGAAAGGAGGGTGATTTGGTGGTAGAGGAGGAGAAGGAACCGGGGTTGCCTTTTGAAGAGATGGGAAGGAAGTTTAAAAGGCAAGGGTCCCACCAAATCAGCCCCAAACGGCATGCTCGTTGGACTTCCCAAAGTCGGGCTGGTGTCGGCTGTCGACAGACGCCCTGGGGGCTGTCGACAGGTGCCTTCAGAAAATGCGCCAGACTGTTGTTTGGTTGAATTTTGAAGAGAACTTCTGAGCAGTGTATACACGATGTATATATAAGGTGTTAAATGGGTGAACACACATTGAACCTATCATATGCACGGATATGAAAGCCATCCCATTTACCTAAATGGTTTAAACATAATACCCAAGGAGTTTCAAGTTAGAGCATTAAGAGAACATCTTACGGTCTGGAGAAAAGACACCATTACACTTGTTTGATTAAAAACATTGTAGAACAACACTGTCCCTAGTTTATGATGATCAAATGATGATTGAAATGAATGTCTAAATTTTTGATAACCATAAACACCAATGACCCTGTGATGTTAGACACAGTGGAGGCTTCACTCTATTTGTAACACCCGGTGTCCCGGCTTCCGTCCGGTGTCGTGGGATGACTGGCCACTGACGCGTCCAGGCTGGGTGACGCGTTGGTGTCACGGCGTGGGTGTCCACCGCGATAGTCATCTGTGTCGCGACGTCCGGGTGCATCGCTTTCTCGTCGCATCTTGGTGTAACTCCTCGGGTTCTGTGTGCCTTGGCGTTGATCTTGGGATCGAGTCGGGCAGGGGTGTCGCGTTCTGAACGCGACATGTTCCCTGTCGCCTTCTGGTTGGGAAGGCGACGGCCCCTGTGTCGCGTTCCGGTTGTCGCTGTGGCTGTGTGCCACGTGTCCGCATCGCAGGTGTGAAGGCGACGTGCCAGGTGTCGCGTTCACCTCAGGCGCCTGCGCGCGCGACACGTGGTCTGGCGCCTGTCGGCCTGTCAGAGGTCTTGTCGGAACTTTTGAGAAGGCGACGTGTGGGGGTGTCGCGTTCCTGTTGGGAACACGACAGGGATCTTGTCGCGTTCTCAGGTTCCGAGGGCTTAAGGCCGTTGGCCCCTCCTTTCTTCCCCCTTTTCTTCCTCTCTCCCTTTTCCCCTCTTCTCAGGCAGTGGAGGGCTCCCTCCGGCGATCCGGCGCTGTGGAGCGGCCGGGAGCTCGTGCGGAGCGGCGGCGCGTGCGTGGAGCGAGGAGGAGGCGGCCAACCAACGTGAGGGCCCCTTCGTGGGGTGGTTTCTCCGTTCTAAGGTAGGGATTTCTTGTGCCCTCTCCCATCCGGGTGGATCGGGAGCCCTCGGGGTTTTGTAGTTAGATTTACAGCTTTCCCCATGCTCCCCTCCCCGTGTGTGCTTGGGGTGACCATGGTTGGCCCCCATGCTCCGTTTGGGGCTCAGCCTGTGATCGCGACAGGGTGGCTGTCGCGATACCAGTCTGAAGGCGACGAGCAACCTGTCGCCTTCGGGTAGCGACAGGTTGGCCGTCGCGTTCCCCTTTGCCCTTCAGTTCTGGGTTTTGTTCTGAAGGCGGCACCTTGGCTGTCGCCTTCGGGGTTGCGACAGGGCAGTCGTCGCGTTCTACCTTTTGGGGTAGTGACGATGCCCTGGTCGCCTTCTCGCCTCCGTGCCGTTTGGCTGCGGGCCAATGGCCCCGCTTGAGGTCCGGCCTTCTGACGCCAACGCGACAGGTCGATATGTCGCGTTCAGGTCAGAAGGCGGCCCCCTGGTCGTCGTGACCTGGTAGCGACAGGCTGGCTGTCGCCTTCCTGTTCTGAAGGCGACACACTTGTGGTCGCGATTAGGTTGTTCTGGCTTTTGTTCTGCTTCGCGGTGTTCCGACTTCTCGTGCCGTGCCGTGTGTGCCGGCGTTGGTCGACGGCCCCTTCGGGGTTTCCTGAAGGGGTGCCGTGTGTGCCCGTGCCTGCTGGGCTTGTCTTGGTTACAAGTCAGTTGTGCCGTTTTTGTGGTGATTGCCCCGCCTGTTCTCTTTTCGCCCGGTGCTCTGCACTTGAGGGCTTGTCCCATTTAGAGGTTGTCTCCGTTTCCTGGGACCCCCATCCTCGGGAGCCTGTTGAGGGAGTACTCCGGGCTACGAGTGTGCTCGAGTTGGCAGCCCACGTGAGCGGACTCTGAGCTGAGGGGAAAACGAGGTTTGGGCAGCGGCGATGAGTCGTTTGTAGAGCTCTCTTGTCTGGGTCTGAGACGTCGAGGAGTTTGGAGTTCCTAACGCAGACCAGACAGTCCTTTGTCTCACTGCCTCTCTCTGCGTTGGTTCCGGAGCCACGTAGTGGTGCTAGGCATGAGGCCGCAGCTTGGCCAGGCTGCGGTGTTGCGTGTGTTGGGTGTTTCTGTGGCGGCTATGTCTCACCCTTCGCGAGGGCGGAGGCAGGAGCTAGGCTAGTGAGCGGAGGGCGTGGACAGCGTGTCCCCCTCTTGGCTGCTAGCGGCGGTGGCTTGGTTGCTGTTGTTGTGACGACGTTTTCCTCACGACGTTTCCAAGTGTTCCTCGTTGCCCGAGCTTGCACGGAGGTTATAGCCCGGCTGTGCCTAGTTTCCGTGGGCGTCGTTGGTCTGGCCTTGGGCAGACCCGTGCTTCTGGTGGTTCCCGCTTCGGTGTTCTCTCGGTTCCGTGGTCTCGTTCTTGGGTGCCAGCCCGTGATGGCACCGGCGTGTGTAGCTTCCCGACCTGGCGGTGTGTCCGGGGTCCGGGGTGGTTCTGCTTGTAGGCCCTCGACCTTGTAGAGGTCTGAGGTGGCCGTGCTTGCGGTGAGACGTTGTTCTCACTTGGTTGTTCCGTGGTCTCGGCAGGTGTGCCGAGCGCTGCTTCCGCTTTGTGCCCGACTCCGTTGGTTTCTGCGGGAGTCGTGTGTGTGCCACGACCTTGGTTGGTGGTCGTGGCGTTGTACTGTTCTCTTCCGCTGCTTAGTAGTACCATGCTGTAGGTGCTACTCGCTTTACAGCTTCCTAGTTTAGTTTCCTGTTTTCGGAGTTCCTGCTGCTCTGGCCGGTGAGGGACTGGTAATCCCTACTGGGCCTTGTTCGCGAGGCTCACCCCCCTACTTCCTTCAGCTAGGGGCTCGTCGTCGCGGGAGCTCGGTGTCGGACGGGTTGCAGAGGCGGCTGTGGCGCCGCGTTGTTGTCAGCAGCAGTGAGAGCGAGCGTTGTGAGCTCTTGTAGCCCGAGTGAGCTGAGAGCTGTGTTTTGCAAGTTCTCGGGGTATGCCCCTTAAGGACTGCACCTTTCTTCTTGTACCTGTGCTTTTGCTTGGGACGCGTTGTACCACCCTTTTGTATAATGTACAGATTGTTATAGTTATTCGAATTCAGTACATATCTCACTAGACTTGTTCATATAACCCTTCCGGGTCTTCGGATCCATGGGTGGTGACGCGAACTTCGGGCCCTGGTGGGGTCCGGAGGGTCGAGTCGTTACACTATTTCAGTTTTTCGTTGATTACAATGAATGAATGCAATGGGAAAAGTGGTAATTAAGAGAACTTCACACCTTTTGACGTGAGGGTAGACATGACAAGTATCAGTACCCCCAGTTACTCAGTGGAAGTGTCCATTGTATCGTTGTATAGAGATGATGCGATAGCTTTTTGACGCGAGGGCAGACATTTGTGATGTCCATCTCCCCGGTTACTCAGCAAGACACATCATTGCTCTACCTTTATCCCAATTGAAGATTGACTTTTGTCTAATTTTGTAGTTTTTCAGAAATAGGTAGCTTTTCTCCATTTTGATTTTAAAATTTCAGATCAAAGAATGTATATGATTAGCAGTCAATAGTAGACATAAAGTTCAATGAGCATAAGACTTTTCAAGTTACGTGAGAATAGTGTTTGCCTACAAGGAGATTAGTCAAGAGAGTTAGGTGTTTATTCTCTAAGATAGTTCAATGTTTTCAGAATGATATAGTCTAGACTCATGCATGAGTAGTATGTCAAAATCATGGTGGTTTAGGGAATAACATTAATATCATGTGAATATGATGGAGTCAAACATGCATAATCACCCAATAGACACCTTAGTTGAAAGACAGTAACCTGCTCACAAAGTTTGTTATGAAACAAGCATGATTTTCCTTGATTAAGGGTGTCTGTCGACAGCTAAAAAAAGCCTGTCGACAGCTACACACAAACAGAGTGTTGCCCGGTCAGGAATGTCAGAAACTGTGGTGGTCTGTCGACAGATGAAAGTGAGTCTGTTGACAGATGTACACAGACAGAAGATTGGCCAGTCGAGAATGACAGAACCTATGCATACCTATCAACAGATGGATTTTCGCCTGTCGAAAGATGCACGCAGAGTGCAGATCTGTGTTCTGTGGAGCCTGAGCTGTCGACAGAGTGAATGAGGACTGTTGACAGATGCTTGTGCAAAGCCTGTTTAAGGTTAGAATGAAGAGTGAAATGACCATTGCATGTGAGGGAATTAATGGTACACAAAGGATGAGTGATTTCCTTCACAATGACAACCATCTAACCTGAACTAGCTCCCCCATAGTGTGTGCTCATGTGTACACAAACACTTAAGTAAATCAAGACACACTTGCACAACTTGACCAATCAAACAAACACACCTAAGTGTATAGGAAAATGAGACCATGAAGATATTCAATCTTTCAAGAAGAATAGAGAATGGGCAAAAATGTAAAGAAACTAATTCCTTATATAAAGTACATGACCCTGTCATGCAACATAACTATGGATACGTGGCGGAGAATATTTTCTCACGCATAATGAAAGTTTCCAAACAAGTATGACTTGTTCTTCCACAAATCACCATTTGATATACCTCATAGTTGGTGCACACAAGGGACATATGCTTAGTATACGAATGAGTTTCATTGCAGTTTGCACAAGCCCAATTCTCTTCTCAGTGTGGTGAATCTATCTTCAGCTAGAGATTTGGTAAAGATGTCAGCCAATTGTTTTTCAGTGGGTATGAAGCTAATATCTAAGGTTTTGTTGGCTACCTCATCTCTCAAGAAATGATGACGAATTTCTATGTGTTTTATCCTAGAGTGTTGAATGGGATTCTTTGATAGATTGATTGCACTAGTATTGTCACATAGGATAGATGTGCATCCAATGTCGATGTTATAGTCACACAATTGACTTTTTATACACAACACTTGTGCCGCACAACTTCCTGCAGCAACATATTCTGCCTCTGCAGTGGAGAGTGCAACCGAGTGTTGCTTCTTGGATGCCCACGTAACCATGCAACCACCAAGAATTTGGCAATAGCCACTAGTGCTTTTCCTGTCAATTTTACATCCAGCATAGTCAGCATCAGAATATGAAATCAAGTCAAAGCTACTACCTGCTGGATACCAAAGACCCAAGTCATACGTACCTGAGAGATATCTGAATATTCTCTTAACTGCAATTAAATAGCTTTCCTTTGGACTAGATTAGTATTTAGCACAAAGGCAAATGCTGAATTGAATGTCCGGTCTACTTGCAGTAAGATAGAAGAGTGAGCCAATCATACCTCAGAATTGTTTGGCATCTACCGGTTTACCTTTATCATCATTTTCCAGTTTTATACTTGTGCTCATGGGTGTTGAGGCAAACTTAGTTTGTTCAAACTTAAACCTTTTCAGTAGCTCTTTGACATATTTTTCTTGGTTTATGAAGACGTCATCCTCCAATTGCTTAACCTGCAAACCAAGAAAGAATTGAAGCTCCCCCATTAGACTCATCTCAAATTCACTGTGCATGTGTTTGGAAAATTCCTCACACAGTGAAGGGTTAGTAGATCCAAATACAATGTCGTCCACATAAACTTGAACAACAATGATATGATTGCGAACTTTCTTAGTGAAGAGAGTTTGGTCTACTTTACCTCGTGAGTAGTTTTTGCTTACCAAAAAAGTGCCTAGCATGTCGTACCAAGCTCGGGGTGCCAGTTTCAAGCCATAAAGAGCTTTGTGCAATTTAAACACATGGTTAGGTTTATCATGATCCTCAAAGCCAGGTGGGTGAGAGACATAGACTTTCTCTTTGATGTAGCCATTCAAGAAGGCAGTTTTAACATCCATTTGAAACAATTTAAACTTGTTTGAGCATGCATATGCTAACAAGATTCTAACTACTTCTAGCCTAGCTACAGGTGCAAAGGATTCTTCAAAGTCCACACCAAATTCCTGATTATATCCCTTTGCAACTAGTCTAGCCTTATTTCTCACCACTTTTCCCTCTTCATTTAGTTTGTTTCTAAAGACCCATCTTGTACCTATGACAGACATTTCAGGGGTTTTAGGAACTAAACTCCAGACGTTATTTCTCTGAAATTGCCCAAGCTCCTCATGCATAGCATCAATCCATGAATTTTATTTTAAGGCTTCTTCAACATTTTTTTGTTCCACTTGAGAGACAAAAGCTAAATGGTCCTGTTCAACTATTTGATTAACCTGAGATCTAGTTTGAACCGAATCATTTATATCTCCTATCACATTCTCAAGGGGGTGATCTTTAGAATACCTCACATTTGTGACTGTTGAAGGCCCGGGTGGATCTTGCATTTGAGGAGGTTGTTCTGGAGGAGGAAGTGCTTGAGGAGATTCAATAGCATGTTCTTCTTATTGTGGTTCTTGTTCAGGTACTTCTCATTGTTCTTTGATTAGTATTCCATCATCCTCATCATCATACCTGTGAAGAAATCCACTTCTTGTTTTAGAAACAACTTTAGAGATTTCTTTTGTTTTTTTGTGTAGTTCCCCAAGTGTCGTTTCTTCAGTTTCATCTTCAAACCTGTAATCATTAGAAATGTTAGGCTTGGTTTGAGATTCATCAAAAACAACATGTGGAGTTTCTTCCACTTTACGAGTTTTAAGATTAAACACCCTATAAGTTCTAGAGTGTTCTGAATATCCAAGAAGAATACCTTGATCACTTTTGGCTTCAAACTTATCCAAATCAATTTTATCATTGTTATGTATGAATACTTTTTAGCTAAAAACTTTAAATACTCAATACTGGGTTTCTTACCTTTCAGGAGTTCATAGGGGGTTTTCTTTATGACAGGTCTTACCATGGCTCCATTGAGTATGTAGCAAGATGTGTTCACCGCTTCTGCCCAAAACGTCCTTGCAAGTTGACTTTCAACCAGAAGGGTGCGAGCCATCTCCACCAAGTTCTGTTCTTTCTCTCCACAACCCCATTTTGCTCTGGAGTTCTTGGGGAGGAGAACAAGTGTTCTATCCCTTGGTTCCTGCAGAATTCAGAAAAGGAGTTGTTGTCAAACTCTCCCCCATGATTAGTGCGGATGGAGCATATTTTGTTGACATTGCCATGCTCAATCTTATTGAAAAATTCTTCAAATACTTTCACTGCTTCATTCTTATGAGCCAGAAATTTCACCCAAGTAAACCTAGAAAAATCATCTACAATGACAAAATCATATCGTTTGCCATTGAGACTTAATGTTCTCGTAGGTCCAAATAGGTCCATGTGCAACAGTTCATTGGATTTAGAAGTACTTGTAGACACGCGAATTTTCCCATCGCGGACAAATTTTCGAGTTGCACTATAACGCCCAAAATGACCCTCATTTTGCCTTGAAAGAGCAATTTTCCAATATTCCTGAATTTTATCCATTTTTTCCCTTTTTTCTTGGTGCTTCCTGGGTGGGTTTGGTCACGGAAGGTCAAATCAGCGACGGAATGGCGACGGTCCGATTTTCCGTCGCTAAATCCGTCGCTAATCAGTAAGAATATCTACTCACTGAATGCCTTTAAATTCACGACGGCTTCGCAATTCTAAAACCGCCAATTAGAAGGCGTCGGGAAGGTGGACACGATTTGGAATTCCGTCACTATTTCTGTCACTAAATCTGTCGCTAATCAGCGACGGATTGGTCGCTGAACCGCCTTCAAATTCGCGACGTCCCGGTTGACGTGCTCTCCTTGCTCCGCGTCCACTACGTCCGACGCGATTTTAACGCGGTTTATTTCCGTCGCTATTTCGTCGTCAATCCGTCGCTAAACTAGTCAAACCGACCTTTCTAAATCGCGGCGGCTGTATTGGACGCGATTTTGACCCAATGACTTAAAACTCAACTTTCGCATCCAGCAGAAAAAGCTGGCCATTTGGGAGGTTTGGCCGGGGGATTTTAGAGAGAGATAGAGTGAGATTTTAGAGAGATAGAGAGAGGGGATCCTCCTACGGCGGAGCCCTGCTCGCGCACTGTGCGCTTCCTCGCCATCCCCGTTCTCGTCTCCGGCCCGACGTCGCCGTCATCCACGTCACTCGCGCATCTCGGAGGCGGCTCGTCGTCTTCCTCCTCTCGTTTGCCCTCCACAGCGTCGTTACGCCGTTCGGCCTTCTCGGGGAAGCACCCCGCTTTTCCTTCCTCCGGACCCCACGTGGTCCTTTACATCTTCTTTTACTTTTCACATTTGCATGCATGCACACACATCATACCTTTTTAGGGGTTTAAAAGCCACCACAACAGGTGTGTTCCTCCCCTTTCATTTATGTCATTTTATTCATTTTTAGGATTTGTATACTGCACATCCGTCTAATCTGTCTCTTCTTATTTGTCTTATTTACAAGGTACCCGAGCTGAATCTCCTTCGCCGGCCGGCCGGTGGAAGGAGGAGGAAAGAACCCACGCCCACACATCTTCCCGCTACGCGATCTTTTCTACGGGTGAAAGGTACACGTCAACCCTTTTCCTACCCGTCCCTACTTTTGGTGCTTTTTAGGAAAAGTACCTGGCGATCACAATCCTTTTCTTTTATTTCTCGTCATTTTTTTCCGCTTTTTCTTTATGAACCGTGTTCTTCGTCCCCCCCTAAAAAGGAGGAGGAAAACACAGTCTACAGTACTCACCGGTGCTTTTGATTTGAAGGATTTCCGGGTTTGTTTTCCCTGCGCACATGCATCACAGAAATTTTCATTCTTGTTAAAAGGAATTTCAGGAAGTCCACTTACCAATTTGAGCCTCATAATCTTGTGCAACACATTATAACTTGCATGACCAAGCCTACAATGCCACAAAGTAAGCTCATCATGTTTGTTTGCTACAAGACACAAATTATCATTTTCTGGATCATCTAAATCAACCATATAGATGTTGTTTATTCTTTTTCCAGAAAATTTCAGACTTCTCATTTCCTTATCAAGAATTTGACATGAGTTAGATTCAAAGACAATTTTATGACCCTTATCACACAATTGACTTATGCTAAGCAAATTATGATGAAGGCCATCAACAAGCAATACATTGTCTATAGAGTTAGATGCATACTTACCAACCTTACCTGAGCCGATAATCTGGCCTTTATTGTTGCCTCCGAAAATGACTTGACCTCCATCTTTTTCAATGAGCAAACATAATTTTCCTTTATCGCCCATCATGTGCCTCGAGCAGCCGCTATACAAGTACCATTTGTTTTGATTGTGGGCTGATAGGCATTCCTGCACATGTAAATTAGACAAGAGGTTTTGATACCCAAATTACTTTGGGTGCCAATGTATCATTCATGCCAAACAGTAAATGCTTCGGAATCCAAACTTGTTTGAATTTTTGTTTATTTGGATTGTTCCAGCATTGTTTCTCATTGTGCCCAATCTTTTTACAGATATTGCATGATGATGGTTTATTGACAACAGTGGGCTTGATGTTCTTTGGAGCATGCATGGGCATCTTTCCTTTTTGTTGCCTTGTTAGTCTAGCTTTGGGAGCTTGAAGTTTGTCCTGTCGACAGCCTTGTTTGGGGCCTGTGGTAAATTCTTTACATTGACTTGAAACAAATTTAGAGACTTTAGGTTCTTGTTTCTTACCCTTGGTTTGATTTTTCTTGTTCTTTGAGGGGTTTTGTTTGCTTGAACATGGGCTAGGATCAATGAAAGAGGTTAACAGATTTTTGTCAATTTCTTTTTGTTTTACTGGTTGATATCATATCCCATGCCTTGCAACAAAAACATTGGATCCTAAAATTGCATCTAGATTCTGTTTTCCCTTTACCATGGTAGTGAGGGCTTCAGATTTTCCTTTTATCTCTTTTTCAGCTCTTTCCAATTTTTCCCTAAGCTTTTCATGCTCACTTTTAAGAGACTCAAGGGAGTTCATTAGATCATCTTTTTCCTTTTGAACTTCTTGGAGTTTAAGTTTCATGCTTTCCATTTCCTCGCTGTGTGTTTGTTCATCAATTTTCATCATTTTAATTTCCTTATTCAAGGATTGAATATGTTCATTATTGTTAGTTTCATGAACAAGGGAATTGATTTTCTTCTTGAGTGCTTTATTATCAGACTTAAATTCACAGAATTTTTCAAATAAGACAGTGTAAACTTCTTCCCATTCATTAACAGAATAAGTTTCAAAGGAAGAGTTTACCTCGTTGGAGTCATCACTTCGCGACATGAGACACTGAACTTCATCATCTCCTGAGGTGGCTTGACTGTTTTCATCTTCGTCTTCATCGCTCCAAGTGGCCATCATTGCCTTGGCTTTCTTGAAGGTGAATTTGTCTTTCTTCAATTTTTTCTTGAGCTCGGGGCACTCTCCTCTCATGTGTCATTGCTTCTTGCACTCATAACAAACAACATCAGATTTTTTGTTAGTGGAATCAAATCTATTTGAAAAATCTTTCTTTTGGAAAGTTTTAGAGTTACATGAACCTCTCCTTTTGAATTTCAGAAATTTTTTGAACTGTCTAGTGAGCATGGCCATCTCATCATTCTCACTATCACTAGAGGTTTCAGACTCAATACTTTCCTGTTGAGCATCCTTTTTGGAACCTGAAGAATTTTTCTTGGATGCTTTTAAGGCAATAGACTTTCTTGGGTTCTCTTCAGTTTACTTTCTTTTAACATTGAGTTCATAGGTCATTAGAGAACCAATCAATTCATCCGCTTTCATTATAGAGAGATCTTTAGAATCCTCAATGACAGTGGCTTTGGTGTTCCATGAGGATGGAAGAGACCGAAGTATCTTTCTCACCAAATCACTTTCTAAGTATTCTTTCTTAAGACACTTTAGACCATTTATGATAAGCATGAATCTTGCAAACATGTCAGAGATGGTTTCATCATTATTCATTTTAAACATTTCATATTCTGAAACCAACATGCTTACCTTTGATTCCCTTACCTGAGACGTACCTTCGTAGATCAACTCAAGTTTGTCCCACATCTCTTTTGCTGAGGTACACGTAGAGACTCTTGAGTATTCCTTGGGGTGGACCACGCACTGCATCATGTTGAGGGCGCTCCAATTGAGTGTCCCCTTTGCGATCTGGTCCTTGGTCCAAGTATCTTCGTTCTAAGGTAGAGAGTATGCTCCTTTGCTGACTATTTTCCACAATTCGTAGTATTATGCTCTCAAAAACACCTACATACGATTTTTCCAATATGGATAGTCAGTGCCATCAAAGAAGGGTGGCCTGGTTACTGAGTGTCCCTCGGCCATGTACCCCTTGTTAGATTTCATTAGACCGTGAATCTCCTGATCGTAAGATCAAACAAGTAAGACAGTAAATCGGAGAAACTCGGCTCTGATACCAATTGAAAGGTTGCGGAATTCCCTACATGGTAAGCTAGAAGGGGGGGGGGGGTTGAATAGATTACTGTCTATTAAAATTTAATACAACTCTTTTCGATCACAACACAGACTTTCTGAATTTGCAATAGAATCAAAGTAAGACTTAGATGTGTGTTGGTGATGTGTAGATGAAAGAGCAATCTATCTAACGTGTGTAGAGACAACGTGCCTATCAATCATCTAACATAGAAACGTTTAAACCACAAGACACGAAGATTTACATGGTTCGGAGTACACAACTTGTGTATCCTACGTCCACGGTCCACACACACATGCAGAGCAAACTGCTTATGAGCTAGTTCGGTGACTACAACTCACACACACGTGTTCTCTGATGTGCACCCACGATCAGAACAACACACACACGTGAATCAAGCACAAGGATTGCTTGAGACACACCCACACACACACATATGATAGAAGAAAGAAGGTAGGAAGAGTTCTGAGTAGAAGGGATGAATCTTGATTGAGAACTCTTTTGAGGAACGTCTGGATGGAGTTCAAACTTCGTCTTGATGACTTCAGATCGATGGAGAAGCTTTAATCCACGACGTTCTATCTTCAGTACTACTGGATCAATGGATCTTTCTATCTCTGAGCAGCAGGTTGAAACAGAGCAGCAACAACACCTCTTTTTCTTAGACTTGCTTTAGGGTTTTGGTGGTGGCTGCTTCTGTACGAGATTTGCTTCAGAAAGTTGCTTATATAGAGGTGTTTTCATATGGAGAAACGTGGGAGTTGGAAACACCATCTTTGGTAACTTGGAAAGTTCCCGTATCTGAAGATTCTCTACGTCTGTCGACAGCTGATTGGGCATCTGTCGACAGATAGCAACAGTTTTGCAAAGACACAGAAGTCTGGGATTTCGGTTGACAGTTTCCTGAGTGCATCTGTCGACAGACGACTGAGCATCTGTCGACAGATGGCTGTTGCCTGAACTTGGTGTTTTCTGTCTGTTCACATCTGTCGATAGGTACCTTGAGTCTGTCGACAGGTGACAGATTTCAGTGCTTTTGTGATCTGTTTCTCTTGTTTTGAGATAGCTTGGTCGTATGCATTCATGCCTACATGATCAAACATGTATAGTTAGATATTATGAATACATGCAAGACGAAATATTGTATCAAGTTATTTGTTCATGTATCAAACCTCAATTAAGATTGTTCATCATCAAAAACATGTTATTATAAACATTAGAATGAAAACCCAACAGGAAATTTATGCTCTTTTCTTTCGCTGAAGGGGTGGGAATAAACCGTAGGGGGTTACTATATTGGCGATGTTCGTGCACCCATATCTACGACTTGGGGTGGAGATCTCGAGCCAAGTTGAACACGACTTTCGATCGCCGTGATAGGCTGACTCCATGTGTTGGCCCCGCCAGTGATTCGCTTAATCGAGGGAGGCGCTACTGCTAGAAAACCTTGGAATCGGGAAGATCGTCGACTAGAATAGCAATTTCAGAGTACAAAACGAAGGTTTTTTGACCCCGAAACGACATCTTATCACCTGAGGTGATAGTGGGGGCGACAGGCGCCTCTGAGTGCCGATTCCGAATTGGGGTCTTATAAGTGATTCTGATAACTGAGCGAAAAGTTATACCCATTTAAGCGAATGGGTGTCCGTATGCGATCGCATCGGCAGCCCGTGACCACGCCCCCGGAGTTGAATTTGGGCGCCGGACTGAAAAATCTCTGATTGCAACCTTGTGCCAACCGGGTTGAAGTCCCGATTCTAAATTGGGGACTTGGGGGTGGTACCTATTGCTGGGCGAACAAGTATCCACATCGTACCCAACGGGTACGAAAATTGGTGTACTAATATATACGCTCTGCGGTGAATTTCGGCTCCAGAACAGAATTCTGCAAAACCAGCACCATGTCGACCGGCTCAGAGTGCCGATTCTGAATTTTGGTCACATAAGCGATTCCGATGCCTGGGTGGAAAGTTATACCATGTTCTTTCGCTGAAGGGGTGGGAATAAACCTTAGAGAGTGACTATATCGGCGATGTTCGTGCACCCATATCTACGACTTGGGGTGGTGATCTCGAGCCGAGTTGAACACGACTTCCGATCGCTGTGATAGGTCGACTCCATGTGTTGGCCCCGCCAGCGATTCACGTAATCAAGGGAGGCGCAACTACTAGAAAAGCTTGGAATCGGGAAGATCGTCGGCTACAATCACAATTTAGGAGTGCGAAATGAAGGTTTTTTGACCCTGAAACGACATCTTATTACCTCAGGAATAAGGGGGCGACGGGTGCCTCTGAGTGTCGATTCCGAATTGGGGTCTTATAAGCGATTCTAATAACTGAGCGGAAAGTTATACTCGTTTGGGCGAAGGGGTGTCCGTATGCGATGGTATCGGCAGCCCGCGACCACGCTCTCGGAGAGGAATTTGGGCGCCGGATCGAAAATCTCCAAATGCAACCTTGTGCCGACCGGGTCGAAGTGCCGATTTTGAATTGGGGCCTCGCGGGCGGTTCCGATTACCGGGCGGACAAATAACCGCGTCGTACCCAATGGGTACGACAATCGGTGTACTAATACACACGCTCTGAGTGAATTTCGGCCCCGAAATAGAATCTCGTGAAACCAACACTTTATCGACCGGCTCGGAGTGCCGTTTCTGAATTTTGGTCACATATGCGATTCTGATGCCTGGGTGGAAAGTTATGCCCTGTTCTTTCGCTGAAGGGGTGGGAATAAACCGTAGGGGGTGACTATATCGGCTATGTTCGTGCGCCCATATCTACGACTTGGGGTGGAGATCTCGAGCCAAGTTGAACACGACTTCCGATCATCGTGACATGTCGACTCCATGTGTTGGCTCCGCCAGCGATTTGCGTAATCGAGGGAGGCGCTATTGCCAGAAAACCTTGGAATTGCGAAGATCGTCGGCTAGAATCGCAATTTTGGAGTGCGAAATGAAGGTTTTTCGACCCCGAAACGACGTCTTATCGCCTGAGGCAATAAGGAGGCGATGGTCGCCTCTGAGTGTCGATTCTGAATTGGGGTCTTAGAAGTAATTCTAATAACTGAGCAGAAAGTTATGCTCATTTGAGCGAAGGGGTATCCGTATGCGATCGCATCGGCAGCCCGCGACTACGCTCCCGGAGAGGAATTTGGGCGCTGGACCAGAAATCTACGAATGCAACCTTGTGCCGACCGGGTAAAAGTGCCCTATTCTGAATTGGGGCCTTGAGGGCGGTTCCGATCGCCGGGCGAATAAATATCCACATCGTACCCAAAGGGTACGACAATCGGTGTACTAATACACACGCTCTGCAGTGAATTTCGGCCCCGGAACAGAATTCTGCAAAACCAGCGCCCTGTCGACCGGCTCGGAGTGCCGATTCCGAATTGTGGTCACATAAGCGATTCCGATGCCTGAGCAGAAAGTTATGTCCTGTTCTTTCGCTGAAGGGGTGGGAATAAACCGTAGGGGGTGACTATATCGGCAATGTTCATGCACCTATATCTACAACTTGGGGTGGAGATCTCGAGCCGAGTTGAACATGACTTCCGATCGCCGTGATAGGTCGACTCCATGTGTTGGCCCTTCCAGCGATTCGCGTAATCGAGGGAGGCGCAACTACCAGAAAACCTTGGAATCTGGAAGTTCGTCAGCTAGAATCGTAATTTCAGAGTGCAAAATGAAGGTTTTTCCATCCCGAAACAACATCTTATCGTCTGAGTTGATAGGAGGGCGATGGGGGCCTCTGAGAGTCGATTCCAAATTGGGGTCTTATATGCGATTCTGATAACCGAGCGGAAAGTTATGCCCGTTTGAGCGAAGGGGTGTTCGTATGTGATCGCATCGGCAGCCCGCGACCACGCTCGCAGAGAGGAATTTGGGCGCCGGACTGAAAATCTCCAAATGCGACCTTGTGCCGACCGGGTCGAAGTGCCGATTCCGAATTGGGGCCTCTCGGGCGGTTCCGATCGCTGGGTGAACAAATATCCACGTCGTACCCCACGCTCCGCGATGAATTTCGGCCCTGGAATGAAATTCCACGAAACTAGCGCCCTGTCGACTGGCTCGGAGTGCCGATTCTAAATTTTGACCACGACTTCCGATCACCGTGATATGCCGACTCCATGTGTTGGCCCTGCCAGCGATTCTCATAATCGAGGGAGGCGCCACTACCAGAAAACCTTGGAATCAGGAAGATCGTCGGCTAGAATCGCAATTTTGGAGTGCGAAATGAAGGTTTTTCAACCTCGAAATGACGTCTTATCGCTTGAGTCAAAAGGGGGGTGACGGGCGCCTTTGAGCACCGATTCCGAATTGGGGTCTTATAAGTGATTCTGATAACTGAGCGGAAAGTTATGCTCGTTTGAGCGAAGGAGTGTCCGTATGCGATCGCATCGGCAGCCCGCGACCACGCTCTCGGAGAGGAATTTGGGCACCAGACCGGAAATCTCCGAATGCGACCTTGTGCCGACCGGGTCAAAGTGTCGATTCTGAATTGGGGCCTTGCGGGCGGTTCCAATCGTCGGGCGAACAAATATCTGCGTCGTACCCAATGGGTACGACAATAGGTGTACTAATAAACACGCTACGCTGTGAATTTCAGCCCCGGAACGAAATTCCACGAAACAAACGCCCTGTTGACTGGGTCAGAGTGCTGATTCCAAATTTTTGTCACATATGCGATTCCGATGCCTGGGTGGAAACTTATGCACTGTTCTTTCGCTGAAGGGGTGGGAATAAACCGTAGGGGGCGACTATATTGACGATGTTCGTGCACCCATATCTACGATTTGGGGTGGAGATCTCGAGTCGAGTTGAACACGACTTCCAATCACCGTGATAGGACGACTCCATGTGTTTGCCTTGCCAGCGATTCGCGTAATCGAAGGAGGTGCTACTGCCAAAAAACCTTGGAATCGAAAAGATCGTCAGCTATAATCGTAATTTTAGAGTGCGAAATGAAGGGCGCCTCTGAGTGCCGATTTCGAATTGGTGTCTTATAAGCGATTCTGATAACTGAGTGGAAAATTATGCCTGTTTGAGTGAAGGGGTGTCCGTATGCGATGGCATCGGCAGCCCTCACCCACGCTCCCGGAGAGGAATTTGGGCGCCGGACCGGAAATCTCCGAACGCGACCTTGTGCCGACCGGGTGGAAGTGCTGATTCTGAATTGGGGCCTTGCAGGCGGTTCCGATCGTCGGGCGAACAAATATCCGCGTCATACCCAACGGGTATGACAATCGGTGTACTAATACACACGCTCCGAGGTGAATTTCTGCCCCGGAACGGAATTCCTCAAAACCAACACCCTGTCGACCCGCTCGGAGTGTCGATTCCGAATTTTGGTCACATACGCGATTCTGATGCCTGGGTGGAAAGTTATGCCCCATTCTTTCACTGAAGGGGTGGGAATAAACCGTAGGGGGTGACTATATCGGCGATGTTCATGCACCCATATCCACGACTTAGGGTGGAGATCTCGAGCCGAGTTGAACACGACTTCCAATCTCCATGATAGGCCGACTCCATGTGTTGGCCCCGCCAGCGATTCACGTAATCGAGGGAGGCGCTACTGCCAGAAAACCTTGGAATCAGGAAGATCGTCGGCTAGAATCGTAATTTCGGAGTGCGAAACGAAGGTTTTTCGACCCCAAAAGGACGTCTTATCATCTGAGGCAATCAGGGGGCGACGGACGCCTCTGAGTGTTGTTTCGGAATTGGGGTCTTATAAGCAATTCTGATAACCGATCGGAAAGTTATGCCCGTATGAGCGAAGCGGTGTCCGTATGCGATCGCATCGGCAGCCCGCAACCACGCCCCCGGAGAGGAATTTGGGCGCCGGGCCAGAAATGTCCGAATGCGATCTCTTGCCGACCGAGTCGAAGTGTCGATTCTGAATTGGGGCCATACGGGCAGTTCCGATCGTCGAGTGAACAAATATCCGCGTCGTATCCAATGGGTACGACAATCGGTGTACTAATACACACGCTCAGCGGTGAATTTCGGCCCAGAACAGAATACTGCAAAACCAGCGCCCTATCGACCGTCTCGAAGTGCCGATTCCAAATTGTGATCAAATAAGCAATTCCGATGCCTGGGCGAAAAGTTATGTCATGTTCTTTCGCTGAAGGGGTGGGAATAAACCGTAGGGGGTGACTACATCGGCGATGTTCGTGCACCCATATCTATGACTTGGGGTGGAGATCTCTAGCCGAGTTGAACATGACTTCCGATCGGCGTGATAGGCCGACTCCATGTGTTGGCCCCACCAGCGATTTGCGTAATCAAGGGAGGTGCTATTGCCAGAAAACCTTAGAATCGGGAAGATCGTCGGCTAGAATTGCAATTTCAAAGTACGAAACGAAGGTTTTTTGACCCCGAAACGACGTCTTATCGCTTGAGGCGATAGGGGGGCAACAGGCGCCTCTGAGTGCCGATTCCGAATTTGGGTCTTATAAGCGATTCTGATAACTGAGAGAAACATTATGCCCGCTTAAGCGAATTGGTGTTCGTATGCGATCGCTTCGGCAGCCCGTGACCACGCTGCCAGAGTGGAATTTGGGCGCCAAACCGGAAATCTCCGAATGCAACCTTGTGCCGACCGGGTGGAAGTCCCGATTCTGAATTGGGGACTTACGGGCAGTACCGATCGTTGGGCGAACAAATATCCGTGTCGTACCCAACGGGTACGATAAGCGGTGTACTAATATACACGCTCCGCGGTGAATTTCGGCACCGAAACGGAAGTCTGCGAAACCAGTGCCTTGTCGACCGGCTCAGAATGTCGATTCTGAATTTTGGTCACGTAAGCAATTCCGATGCCTGGGCGGAAACTTATGCCATGTTCTTTCGCTGAAGGGGTGGGAATAAACCGTAGGGGGTGACTATATCGGCGATGTTCGTGCACCCATATCTATGACTTGGGGTGGAGATCTCAAGACGAGTTCAACACGACTTCCGATCGCCATGATAGGCTGACTCCATGTGTTAGACCCGCCAGTGATTCCGTAATCAAGGGAGGCACTACTTCCAGAAAACCTTGGAATCCAGAAGATCATCGGCTAGAATCGCAATTTCAGAGTGCGAAACGAAGGTTTTTCGATCCCGAAAGGTCATATTATCGCATGAGGCGGAAAGTTATGCCCATTTGAGTGAAGAGGTGTCCGTATGCGATCACATCGGCAGCTCGCGACCACGCTCCCGGAGAGGAATTTGGGCGCTGGACCGGAAATATCTAAATGCGACCATGTGCCGACCAGGTCAAAGTGTCGATTCCGAATTGGGGCCTTGCAGGCGGTTCCGATCGCTAGGCGAACAAATATCCACGTTGTACCCAATGCGTACGACAATCAGTGTACTAATACACATACTCCGCGGTGAATTTTGGCCCTGGAACAGAATTCCTCGAAACCAGCGCCCTGTCGACTGGCTCAGAGTGCCGACTCCGAATTTTTGTCACATAAGCGATTCCGATGCCTGGGTGGAAAGTTATGCCCTGTTCTTTCGCTGAAGGGGTGGGAATAAACTGTAGGGGGTGACTATATCGGCGATGTTCGTGCACCCATATCTACGACTTGGGGGGTAGATCTCGAGCCGAGTAGAACATGACTTCCAATTGCCGTGATAGGCCGACTCCATGTGTTTGCCCCACCATTGATTCGCGTAATCGAGTGAGGCGCTACTGCTAGAATACCTTGGAATCGGGAAGATTCGGCTAGAATCATAATTTCGGAGTGCGAAATGAAGGTTTTCCGACCCTTAAACAACGTCTTATAGCTTGAGACAATAGGAGGACAACGGGTGTCTCTGAGTGCCGATTCCGAATTGGGGTCTTATAAGTGATTCTGATAACTGAGCGGAAAGTTATGCCCGTTTGAGCGAAGGGGTGTCCGTATGCGATCGCATCGGCAGCCCGCGACCACGCTCCCAGAGAGGAATTTGGGCACCGGACTGGAAATCTCCGAATGCGACCTTGTGCCGACCGGGGCAAAGTGTCGAATCTAATTTGGGGCCTTGCGGGCGGTTCCAATCGTCAGGCGAACAAATATCCACGTCGTATCCAACGGGTACGGCAATCGGTGTACTAATAAGCACGCTACGCCGTAAATTTCGGCCCCGGAATGAAATTCTGTGAAACCCGCCCTATCGACCGGGTCAGAGTGCTGATTCTGAATTTTTGTCACATAAACGATTCTGATGCCTGGGAGGAAAGTTATGCACTGTTCTTTCGCTGAAGGGGTGGGAATAAACTGTAGGGGGTGACTATATCGACGATGTTCGTGCACCCATATCTACAACTTCGGGTGGAGATCTCGAGCTGAGTTGAACACAACTTCCGATTACCATGATAGGCCGACTCCATGTGTTGGCCCCGCCTGCGATTTGTGTAATCGAGTGAGGTCTACTGTCAGAAAACCTTGGAATCGGGAAGATTGTCAGCTAGAATAGCAATTTTGGAGTGCGAAACGAAGGTTTTTAGACCCCAAAACGACGTCTTAACACCTGAGGCAATAAGGGGGCAACAGGCGCCTCTAGTGCCGATTCCGAATTGGGGTCTTATAAGCGATTCTTATAACTGAGCGGGAAGTTATGCCCATTTGAGCGAAGGGGTGTCCGTATGCGATGGCATCGGCAGTGCGCGACCACGCTCCCGGAGAGGAATTTGTGCACCGGACTTGAAATCTCTGAATGTGATCTTGTGCCGAACGGGTCGAAGTGTCGATTCTGAATTGGGGCCTTGCAGGCGGTTCTGATCGCCGGACAAACAAATATCCGCATCATACCCAATGGGTACGATAATCAATGTACTAATACACGCTCTGCGATGAATTTCGGCCCCGAAACGGAATTCCTCGAAACCAACACCCTGTCGACCGGCTCGGAGTGCCGATTCCGAATTTTGGTCATATAAGCAATTCCGATGCTTGGGCGGAAAGTTATGCCATGTTCTTTCGCTGAAGGGGTGGGAATAAACTGTAGGGGGTGACTATATCAACGATGTTTGTGCACCCATATCTATGGCTTGGGGTGGAGATCTCGAGCCGAGTTGAACACGACTTCCGATCGCTGTGATAGGCCAATTTCATGTGTTGGACTCGCTAGTTATTCACATAATCGAGCGAGGTGCTACTGCTAGAAAATCTTATAATCGGGAATATCGTCGACTAGAATCATAATTTCAGAGTGCGAAACGAATGTTTTTCGACCCTGAAAGGACGTCTTATTGCCTAAGCAATAAAGGGGAGACTGACGCCTCTGAGTGTTGATTCCGAATTGGGGTCTTATGCGCGATTCTGATAATCGAGTGGAAAGTTATGCCCGTTTGAGCGAAGGGGTGTCCGTATGCGATCGCATCGGCAGCCCGCCACCATGCTCCCGGAGAGGAATTTGGGCGCCAGATCGGAAATCTCTGAATGCGACCTTTTGCCGACTGGGTCGAAATGTCGATTCTGAATTGGGGCCTTACGAGCGGTTCTGATCGCCAGGCGAACAAATATCTGTGTCATATCCAACGGTACGACAATCGGTGTACTAATACACACGCTCCACAGTGAATTTTGGCCCAGAATGGAATACTGTGAAACCAGCGCCCTATCGACCGTCTCGTAGTGCTGATTCTGAATTCTAATCACATAAGCGATTCCGATGCCTGGGAGGGAAGTTATGTCCTGTTCTTTCACTGAAGGGGTGGGAATAAACCGTAGGGGGTGACTATATCGGCGACGTTCGTGCACCCATATCTACGACGTGGGGTGGAGAGCTCGAGCCAAGTTGAACATGACTTCTGATCACCGTGATAGGCCGACTCCATGTGTTGGCCCCGCCAGCGATTCACGTGATCGAGGGAGGCGCTACTGCAAGAAAACCTGGGAATCAGGAAGATCGTCGGCTAGAATCACAATTTTGGAGTGCAAAATGAAGGTTTTTCAACCCCAAAATGACGTCTTATCGCCTGAGTCGATAGGGGGACAACGGGCACCTCTGAGTGCCGATTCCGAATTGGGTCTTATAAGCGATTCTGATAACTAAGCGGAAAGTTATGCCCGTTTGAGTGAATATGTGTCCGTATACGATCGCATCGGCAGCCCGCGACCACGCTCCCAGAGAGGAATTTGAGCGCCAGACAGGAATTCTCTGAATGCGACCTTGTGCCGACCGGGTCGAAGTGCCGATTCTGAATTGGGGGCTTGCTGGCGGTTCTGATCGCTGGGCGAACAAATATCCGCGTCGTACTTAACGGGTATGACAATCAGGGTACTAATACACAC
This sequence comes from Colocasia esculenta, assembly GCA_014218235.1. Lineage (NCBI taxonomy): Eukaryota > Viridiplantae > Streptophyta > Magnoliopsida > Alismatales > Araceae > Colocasia > Colocasia esculenta. Next base: position 3,304,639 of record CM024753.1, read on the forward strand.
GCTCTGCGGTGAATTTTGGCCCCAGAATGGAATTCAGCGAAACTAGCGCCCTGTCGACCAGCACGGAGTGCCGATTCCGAATTTTGGCCACATAAGTGATTCCGATGCCTGGGCGGAAAGTTATGCCATGTTCTTTCGCTGAAGGGGTGGGAATAAACCGTAGGGGGTGACTATATTGGCGATGTTCATGCACCCATATCTACGACTTGGGGTGGAGATCTTGAGCCGAGTTGAACATGATTTCTGATCGCCGTGATAGGTCGACTCCATGTGTTGGCCCTGCCAGCAATTCGCGTAATCGAGGGAGGCGCTACTGCCAAAAAACCTTAGAATCGGGAAGATCGTCGGCTAGAATCGCAATTTCAGAGTGCAAAACGAAGGTTTTTCGACCCCGAAATGGCGTCTTATCGTCTAAGTCGATAGGGGGGCGACGAGCGCTTCTGAGTGCCGATTCTGAATTGGGATCTTATAAGCGATTCTCATAACTGAGCGGAAAGTTATGCCCGTTTGAGTGAATGGGTGTCCGTATGCGATCGCATCGGCTACCCGCGACTACGCTCCCGGAGAGGAATTTAAGCGCCGGACTGGAAATCTCCAAATGCGACATTGTGCCGACCGGGTCGAAGTGCCGATTCTGAATTGGGGCCTTGCTGGCGGTTCCGATCGTCGGGCGAATAAATATCCGCGTTGTACCCAATGGGTACGACAATCGGTGTACTAATACACACACCTCGCGGTGAATTTCGGCCCCAGAATGGAATTCTGTGAAACCAGCGCCTTGTCGACCGGTCGGAGTGCCGATTCTGAATTTTGGTCACATAAACGATTCTGATGCGTGGGCGGAAAGTTATGCCATGTTCTTTTGCTGAAGGGGTGGGAATAAATCATTTTTTTTTCGATAAAAGGACAAGGAAGGCCAAATTTTATTAATAAAAGAACATTCTCCCCCTTTGGAGGAGGGTGCACTCTCCTAGTTTGAGGCCTTGAAAACCACTTTGATTAAAAAAAAAGGATAAGTGAGCAAAAAGTTATGCCCATTTGAGCGAAGGGGTGTCCGTATGCGTTCGAATCGGTAGCACGCGACCACGCTCCCGGGGAGGAATTTGGGTGTCGGACCGGAAATCTCCGAATGCAACCTTGTGCCGACTGGGTCGAAGTGCCGATTCTGAATTGGGGCCTTGCGGGCGGTTCCGATCACAGAGCGAACAAATATTCGCGTCGTGCCCAACGGGTATGACAATAGATTTACTAATACACACGCTCCGCGGTGAATTTCGGCACAGAAATGGAATTCCGCAAAACCAGTGCCGTGTCGACCGTCTCGGAGTGCCGATTCCGAATTGTGGTCACATAAGCGATTCCGATGCCCGGGCGGAAAGTTATGTCCAGTTCTTTCACTGAAGGGGTGGGAATAAATCGTAGGGGGTTACTATATCAGCGATGTTCGTGCACCCATATCTACAACTTGGGGTGGAGATCTCGAGCCGAGTTGAACAAGACTTCCGATCGCCGTGATAGGCCATCTCCATGTGTTGGCCCCGCCAGCGATTCGCGTAATCGAGGGAGGCGCTACTGCCAGAAAACCTTGGAATCACGAAGATCGTCGTCCAGAATCGCAATTTCAGAGTGCGAAACAAAAGTTTTTCGATGCTGAAACGATGTCTTATCACCTGAGGTGATAATGGGGCGACGGGCGCCACTGAGTGCTGATTCCGAATTGGGGTCTTATAAGTCATTTTGATAACCGAGCAGAAAGTTATGCTTGTTTGAGAGAAGGGGTGTCCGTATGCGATCACATCGGCAGCCCGCGACCACGCTCTCAGAGAGGAATTTGGGCGCCAGAACAGAAATCTCCGAATGCGACCTTGTGTCGACCGGGTCGAAGTGCCGATTCTAAATTGGGGCCTTGCGGGTGGTTCCGATCGTCGGGCGAACAAATATTCGTGTCATACCCAACGGGTACGACAATTGGTGCACTAATACAAACGCTCCGCGGTGAATTTCGGCCCAATCAATTCCGTTGCATGGGCGGAAAGTTATGTCCAGTTCTTTCGCTGAAGGGGTGGAAATAAACCGTAGGGGGTGACTATATCAGCAAAGTTCGCGCTCCCATATCTACGACTTGGGGTGGAGATCTCGAGCTGAGTTGAACACGACTTCTGATCGCCGTGATAGGCTGACTCCATGTGTTGGCCCCTCCAGTGATTTGCGTAATCGAGGGAGGCGGTACTGCCAAAAAACCTTGGAATCGGGAACATCGATGGCTAGAATCACAATTTCAAATTGCGAATCGAATGTTTTTCGACCTCGAAATGACATCTTATCGCCTAAGGCGATAAGGGGGCGACGAACGCCTCTGAGTGCCGTATGTGATCGCATCGGCAGCCCGTGACCATGCTCCCGGAGAGGAATTTGGGTGCGAGGCCGGAAATCTCCGAATGCGACCTTGTGTCGACTGGGTCGAAGTGTCGATTCTGAATTGGGGCCTTGCGGGCGGTTCCGATCGCCGGGCGAAAAAATATCCACGTCGTACCCAATGGGTACGACAATCAGTGTACTAATACACACGCTCTGCGGTGAATTTCGGCCCCGGAACGGAATTCTGCGAAACCAGCGCCCTGTCGACTGGCTCGGAGTGCCGATTCCAAATTTTGGTCACATAAGCGATTTCAATGACTGGGCGGAAAGTTATGTCCTAGTCTATCGCTGAAGGGGTGGGAATAAACCGTAGGGGATGACTATATCAGCGATGTTCGTGCTCCCATATCAACGACTTGGGGTGGAGATCTCGAGTCGAGTTGAACACGACATCCGATCGCCGTGATAGGTCGACTCCATGTGTTGGCCCCGCTAGCTATTCGTGTAATCGAGGAAGGCACTACTGCTAGAAAACCTTGGAATCGGGAAGATCGTAGGCTAGAGTTGTAATTTCATAGTGTGAAACGACAATTTTTCGACCCCGAAACGATGTCTTATCACCTGAGGTAATAAAGGGCGACGGGCGCCTCTGAGTGCCAATTCCGAATTGGGATCTTATAAGCGATTCTAATAACCGAGCGGAAAGTTATGCCTGTTTGAGCGAAGGGGTGTCCGTATGCGATTGCATTGGAAGCCCGCGACCACGCTCCCGGAGAGGAATTTGGGCGCCCGACCAAAAATCTCTGAATGCGACCTTGTGCTGAACGGGTCGAAGTGTCGATTCTGAACTGAGGCCTTGCGGTTAGTTCCGATCGCCGGGCGAACAAATATCTACGTCGTACCGAACGGGTACGACAATCGATCTACTAATACACACGCTCTGCGGTGAATTTCGGCCCTGGAACGGAATTATGTGAAATCAGAGCCCTGTCGACCGGCACAGAGTGTCGATTCTGAATTTTGGTCACATAATCGATTCCGATGCCTGGGCGGAAAGTTATGCCCAGTTCTTTCGCTGAAGGGGTGGGAATAAACCATAGGGGGTGACTATATAGGCAATGTTCGTGCACCCATATCTACGACTTGGGAGCCGGACCAAAAATCTCTGAATGCGACCTTGTGCCAACCTGTTCGAAGTGTCGATTCTGAATTGGGGCCTTGCGGGCGGTTCCGATCGTAGAGCGAACAAATATCCACATCGTACCCAACGGGTACGACAATCGATGTACTAATACACGCTCCGCGGTGAATTTCGGCTTCGGAACAGAATTATGGGAAACCAGCGCCTTGTCGACCATCTCGGAGTGTTGATTCCGAAGTGTTGTCACATAAGCGATTCCGATTCCCGGGCGGAAATTTATGCCCAGTTCTTTCACTGAAGGGGTGGGAATAAACCATAGGGGGTGACTATATCGGTGATGTTCGTGCACCCATATCTGCGACTTGGGGTGGAGATCTCGAGCCGAGTTGAACATGACTTCCAATCGCAGTGATAGGACGACTCCATGTGTTGGCCCCGCCAGCGATTTGCGTAATCGAGGGAGACGCTACTGCCAGAAAACCTTAGAATCTGGAACATCGTCGGCTAGCATCGCAATTTCGGAGTGCGAAATGATAGCTTTACAACTGCAAAACGAAGGCGATAAGGGGGAGATGGGCGCCTCTGAGTACCGATTCCGAATTGGGGTCTTATAAGTGATTCTGATAACCGAGCGGAATGTTATGCCTGTTTGAGCGAAGGGGTGTCCGTATGTGATCGCATCGGTAGCCCGCGACCACGCTCCCGGAGAGGGATTTTGGCGCCGACCGAAAATCTCCGAATGCGACCTTGTGCCGAATGGGTCGAAGTGCCGATTCTGAATTGAGGCCTTGCGGGCATTTCCGATCGTCGGGCGAACAAATATCTGCATCGTACCTAACGGGTACAACAATCGATGTACTAATACACATGCTCCGCGGTGAATTTTGGACCTGGAACAGAATTCTGTGAAACCAGCGCTCTGTCAACCGGCTCGGAGTGCCGATTCCGAATTATGGTCACATAAGCGATTCCGATGCCCGGGCGGAAAGTTATGCCTAATTCTTTCGCTGAAGGGGTGGGAATAAACCGTAGGGGGTGACTATATCGACGATGTTCGTACACCCATATCTATGACTTGGGATGGAGATCTCGAGCTGAGTTGATCACGACTTCCGATCACCGTGATAGGCCGACTCCATGTGTTGACCCCGCCAGCGATTCGCGTAATCGAAGGAGGCGCTACTGCCAGAAAACCATGGAATCAGAAAGATCGTCAGCTAGAATTACAATTTCGGAGTGCGAAACAACAGTTTTTCGACCTTGAAACGACGTCTTAAAGCCAGAGGCGATAAGGGGCCGACGGGCGCCTCTGAATGCCGATTCCAAATTGGGGTCTTGTAAGCGATTCTGATAACTGAGAGGAAAGTTATGCCCGTTTGAGCGAAGAGGTTTCCGTATGCGATCGCATCGGCAGCCCGCGACCACGCTCCCGGAGAGGAGTTTGGGTGCTGGACCGGAAATCTCCGAATGCGACCTTGTATCGACAGGGTCGAAGTGACGATTCTGAATTGGGGCCTTGCGGGCAGTTCCAATCGCCGGACGAACAAATATCGGCGTCGTACCCAAAGGGTACGACAATCGATGTGCTAATACACACGCTCCACGGTGAATTTCGGCCCTGGAACAAAATTTTACGAAACCAACACCCTATCGATCGTCTCGGAGTGCCGATTCTGAATTGTGGTCACATAAGCGATTCTGATGCCTGGGCGGAATGTTATGCCTTGTTCTTTCGCTGAAGGGGTGGGATTAAACCGTAGGGGGTGACTATATCGGCGATGTTCGTGCACCCATATCTATGACTTGGGGTGGAGATCTCGAGCCGAGTTGAACATGACTTTCGATCGTCGTGATAGGCCAACTCCATGTGTTGGCCCCTCCAGTGATTCGCGTAATCGAGGGAGGCACTACTACTAGAAAACCTTGGAAATGCGAAGATCGTCGGCTAGAATCGCAATTTCAGAGTGCGAAACAAAAGTTTTTCGACGCCGAAACGACGTCTTATCGCCTAAGGCGATAATGGGGCGACGGGCGCCACTGAGTGCTGATTCCGAATTGGGGTCTTATAAGTAGTTTTGATAACCGAGCGGAAAGTTATGCCTGTTTGAGAGAAGGGGTGTTCGTATGCGATCACATCGGCAGCCTGCGACCACGCTCCCGGAGAGGAATTTGGGCGCCGGACCGAAAATCTCCGAATGCGACCTTGTTCCGAACGAGTCGAAGTGTCGATTCTGAATTGAGGCCTTGCGGGCGGTTCCGATTGTCGAGCGAACAAATATCCGCGTCGTACCCAACGGGTACGATAATTGATGTACTAATACACACGCTCCGCGGTGAATTTCAGCCCCAGAATGAAATTCTGCGAAACCAGTGCCCTGTCAACCGGCTCGGAGTGTCGATTCCGAATTGTAGTCACATAAGCGATTCCGATGCCCGGGCGGAAAGTTATGCCCAATTCTTTCGCTGAAGGGGTGGGAATAAACCATAGGGGGTGACTATATCGGTGATGCTCGTGCACCCATATCTACGACTTGGGGTGGAGATCTTGAGCCGAGTTGAACACGACTTCCGATCGTCGTGATAGGCCGACTCCATGTGTTGGCCTCGCCAATGATTTGCGTAATCGAGGGGCGCGCTACTGCCAGAAAAGCTTGGAATCGAGAACATCGTCGGCTAGGATTGTAATTTCAGAGTGTGAAACGATGGTTTTTTGACCTCGAAATGACATCTTAACAGCGGAGGCGATGAGAGGGAGACGGGCATCTTTCAGTGCCGATTCCGAATTGGGGTCTTATAAGCAATTTTGATAACTGAGCGGAAAGTTATGCCCGTTTGAGCGAAGGGGTGTCCGTATGGGATCGCATCGGCAGCCTGCGACCACGCTCCCAGAGAGGATTTGGGCGTCGGACCAGAAATCTCTGAATGCGACCTTGTGCCGACCGGGTCGAAGTGACGATCCTGAATTGGGGCCTTGCGGGCGGTTCCGATCGCCGAGCGAACAAATATCCGCGTCGTGCCTAACAGGTACGACAATCGATGCACTAATACACACGCTCTACGGTGAATGTCGGCCCAGAATGGAATTTCACGAAACCAACACCCTATCGACTGTCTCGGAGTGCAGATTCTGAATTGTGGTCATATAAGCGATTCCGATGCCCGGGCGGAAAGTTATGCTCAGTTCTTTCGCTGAAGGGGTGGGAATAAACCATAGGGGGTGACTATATCGGTGATGCTCGTGCACCCATATCTACGACTTGGGGTGGAGATCTTGAGCCGAGTTGAACACGACTTCCGATCGTCGTGATAGGCCGACTCCATGTGTTGGCCTCGCCAATGATTTGCGTAATCGAGGGGCGCGCTACTGCCAGAAAAGCTTGGAATCGAGAACATCGTCGGCTAGGATTGTAATTTCAGAGTGTGAAACGATGGTTTTTTGACCTCGAAATGACATCTTAACAGCGGAGGCGATGAGAGGGAGACGGGCATCTTTCAGTGCCGATTCCGAATTGGGGTCTTATAAGCAATTTTGATAACTGAGCGGAAAGTTATGCCCGTTTGAGCGAAGGGGTGTCCGTATGGGATCGCATCGGCAGCCTGCGACCACGCTCCCAGAGAAGGATTTGGGCGTCGGACCAGAAATCTCTGAATGCGACCTTGTGCCGACCGGGTCGAAGTGACGATCCTGAATTGGGGCCTTGCGGGCGGTTCCGATCGCCGAGCGAACAAATATCCGCGTCGTGCCTAACAGGTACGACAATCGATGCACTAATACACACGCTCTACGGTGAATGTCGGCCCAGAATGGAATTTCACGAAACCAACACCCTATCGACTGTCTCGGAGTGCAGATTCTGAATTGTGGTCATATAAGCGATTCCGATGCCCGGGCGGAAAGTTATGCTCAGTTCTTTCGCTGAAGGGGTGGGAATAAACCGTAGGGGGTGACTATATCAGCGATGTTCGTGCACCCATATCTATGACTTGGGGTGGAGATCTCGAGCCGAGTTGAACACGACTTTCGATCGCCGTGATAGGCCGACTACATGTGTTGACCCCGCTAGCGATTCGCGTAATCGAGGGAGGCGCTACTGCTAGAAAACCATGGAATCAGGAACATCGTCGGCTAGAATCATAATTTTGGAGTGCGAAATGAAAGTTTTTCTACCCTGAAACGACGTCTTATCACCTCAGGCGATAAGGGGGAGACGTGCGCCTCTGAGTACCGATTCCGAATTGGGGTCTTATAAGCGATTCTGATAACTGAGCAGAAAGTTATGCTCGTTTGAGCGAAGGGGTGTCCATATGCGATCGCATCGACAGCCCGCGACCACGCTCCCGCAGAGGAATTTGGGTGCCGAACTGGAAATCTCCGAATGTGACCTAGTGCTGACCAGGTCGAAGTATCGATTCTGAATTGGGACCTTATGGGCTGTTCTGATCGCTGGGCGAGCAAATATCTGCATCGTACCCAACGGGTACGACAATCAGTGTACTAATACACACGCTCTGCGGTGAATTTCGGCCCTAGAATGGAATTCCGCAGAACCAGCGCCCTGTCGACTGGCACGGAGTGCTGATTTTGACTTTTGGTCACATAATCGATTCTGATGCCTGGGCAGAAAGTTATACCCTATTCTTTCGCTGAAGGGGTGGGAATGAACCGTAGGGGGTGACTATATCGGCGATGTTCGTGCACCCGTATCTATGACTTGGGGTGGAGCTCTCGAGCCGAGTTGAACACGACTTTCGATCGCCATGATAGGATGACTCCATGTGTAGGCCCCTCTAGCAATTCGCGTAATCGAGGGAGGTTCTACCGCCAGAAAACCTTGGAATCGAGAACATCGTCGGCTAGAATCGCAATTTCAGAGTGCGAAACGAAAGTTTTTCGACCCTGAAACGACGTCTTATCGCCTGAGGTGATAAGGGGGAGATGGGCGCCTCTGAGTGCCGATTCCGAATTTGGGTCTTATGAACGATTCTGATAACTGATCGGAAAGTTATGCCCGTTTAAGTGGAGGGGTATCTGTATGCGATCGCATCGGCAGCCCGCGACCACGCTCCCGGAGGGGAATTTGGGTGCCAAACCGAAAACTTCTGAATGTGACCTTGTGCCGACCGGGTAGAACTGGCGATTCTGAATTGAGGCCAACTCCATGTGTTGGCCCTGCCAGCGTTTCCCGTAATCGAGGGAGGCGGTACTGCCAGAAAGCCTTAGAATCACGAAGATCGTCGGGTAAAATCGTAATTTCGGAGTGCGAAATAAAAGTTTTTCGACTCCGAAACAACGTCTTATCGCCTGAGGCGTTAAGGGGGCCACAAGCGCCTCTGAGTGCCGATTCTGATAACTGAGCGAAAAGTTATGCCCGTTGGGGGAAAGGGTATCCGTATGCGATCGCATCAGCAGCCCGCGACCAAGTTCCCGTAGAGGAATTTGGGCGCCGGATCGGAAATCTCCGAATGCGATCTTCTGTCGAATGGGTCGAAGTGCCGATTCTGAATTGAGGCCTTGCGGGCGGTTCCAATCGTCGGATGAATAAATATCCGCGTCGTATCCAACGGGTATGACAATCGATGTACTAATACACACTCTCCACGGTGAATTTCGGTCGCGGAACGGAATTCCACGAAACCAGCACCTTGTCAACCGTCTCGGAGTATCGATTCCGAATTGTGGTCACATAAGCGATTCCGATGCTCGGGCGGAAAGTTATGCCAAGTTCTTTCGCTGAAGGGGTGGGAATAAATCGTAGGGGTGACTATATCGGTGATGTTCGTGCACCCATATCTACGAATTGGGATGGAAATCTCGAGCCAAGTTGAACACAACTTCCGATCGCCGTGATAGGTCGACTCCATGTATTGGCCCCGCCAGTGATTCGCGTAATCGAGGGAGGCGCTACTGCCAGAAAACCTTGGAATCGGGAACATCGTCGGCTAGAATCGTAATTTCGGAGTGCGCTAGAATCGTAATTTCGGAGTGCGAAACGAAAGTTTTTCGACCCCGAAGCGACATCTTATCGTTTGAGGCAATAAAGGGGAGACGGTCGCCCATGAGTGCCGATTCTGAATTGGGGTCTTATAAGCGATTCTGATAACTGAGCGGAAAGTTATGCCTGTTTGAGCGAAGGGGTGTCCGTATGCGATTGCATCGACAGCCCGCGACCACGCTCCCGGAGAGGAATTTGGGTGCCGAACCGGAAACTTCCGAATGTGACCTTGTGCCGACTGGGTCGAAGTGTCGATTCTGAATTGGGACCTTGCAGGAGGTTCTGATTGTCGGGCGAACATTATCCGCATCGTACCTAATGGGTATGACAATCGGTGTACTAATACACACGCTCTACGTTGAATTTCGGCCCCAGAACAGAATTCTACGAAACCAGCACCCTGTCGACCGGTACGAAGTGCCGATTTTGAATTTTGGTCATATAATTGATTTCGATGCCTGGGCGGAATGTTATGCCCTATTCTTTCACTAAAGGGGTGGGAATAAACCGTAGGGGGTGACTATGTCGGCGATGTTCGTGCACCCATATCTATGACTTAGGGTGGAGATCTCGAGCCGAGTTGAACACGACTTCTGATCGCCGTGATAGGTCGACTCCAAGTGTTGGCCCCGCCAGTGATTGGCGTAATTGAGGGAGGCGCTACTGCCAGAAAACCTTGGAATCGTGAAGATCGTCGGCTAGAATCACAATTTCGGAGTGCAAAACAAAAGTTTTTCGACCCCGAAACGACGTCTTATCGCCTGAGCGATAAGGGGGCAACGGGCGCCTTTGAGTGCCGATTCCAAGTTGGGGTCTTATAAGTGATTCTGATAACTGAGCGGAAAGTTATGCTCGTTTGAGCGAAGGGGTGTCCGTATACGATCGCATCGGCAGCCCGCGACCACACTCCCGGAGAGGAATTTGGGTGCCGGACCGGAAATCTCCAAATGTGACCTTGTGCCGACCGGGTCGAAGTGTCGATTCTGAATTGGGACCTTACAGGCGGTTGCGATCGCCGGGCGAACAAATATCTACATCGTACCCAATGAGTACGACAATCGGTGTACTAATACACACGCTCTGTGGTGAATTTCGGCCCCAGAACGGAATTCCCCGAAACCAACGTCCCGTCGACCGGCTCGGAGTGCTGATTCCAATTTTGGTCACATAATCGATTCCGATGTCTGGACGGAAAGTTATGCCATGTTCTTTCTCTAAAGGGGTGGAAATAAACCGTAGGGGGTGACTATATCGGCGATGTTCGTGCACCCATATCTACGACTGGGGTGGAGATCTGGAGCCGAGTTGAACACGACTTCTGATCGCCGTGATAGGTCGACTCCATTTGTTGGCCCCGCCAGCGATTCGCATAATCGAGGGAGGCACTACTGCCAGAAAACCTTGGAATCGAGAAGATCGTCGGCTAGAATCATAATTTCGAAGTGCGAAACGAAGGTTTTTCGACCCTGAAATGACATCTTATTGCCTAAGGCAATAACCGGGCGACGGGCGCCTTTGAGTGCCAATTCCGAATTGGGGACTTATAAGCGATTCTGATATTCGCGTGAAAAGTTAAGTCCGTTTGAGCGTAGGGGTGTTCGTATGCGATGGCATCGGCGGCCCGCGACCACGCTCCCAGAGAGGAATTTGGGCGCCGGACCAGAAATCTATGAATGCGACCTTGTGCCGACCGGGTCGAAGAGCCGATTCTGAATTGGGGCTTTGCGGGTGGTTCCGATCACCGAGTGAACAAATATCCGCTTCGTACCCAATGGGTACGATAATCGGTGTACTAATACACACGCTCCGCGGTGAATTTTGGCCCCAGAATGGAATTCTGCGAAACCAGCGCCCTGTCGACCGACACGGAGTGCCGATTCCGAATTGTGTCACATAATCGATTTCGATGCCTGGGCAGAAAGTTATGTCTTGTTCTTTCGCTGAAGGGGTGAGAATAAACCGTTGGGGATGACTATATCAGCGATGTTCGTGCACCCATATCTACGACTTGGGGTGGAGATATCGAGCCGAGTTGAACATGACTTTCGATCGCCGTGATAGGCCGACTCCATGTGTTAGCCCCTCCAGTGATTCGTGTAATCGAGGGAGGCGCAACTGCCAGAAAACCTTGGAATCGCGAAGATCGTCGGCTAGAATCACAATTTTGGAGTGCGAAATAAAAGTTTTTCGACCCTAAAACGACGTCTTATCGCCTGAGGCGATAAGGGGGCGACAGGCGCTTCTGAGTGCTGATTCCGAATTGGGGTCTTATAAGTGATTCTGATAATCGAGCGGAATGTTATGCCCATTTGAGCGAAAGGGTGTCCGTATGCGATCGCATCGGCAGCTTGCGACTACGCTCCCGGAGAGGAATTTGGACGCCGGAGCGAAAATCTCCGAATGCGACCTTGTGTCATCCGGGTTGAAGTGTCGATTCTGATTTGGGGCCTTGCGGGCGGTTCCGTTCGCCGGGCGAACAAATATCCCCGTCGCACCCAATGGGTACGACAATCGGTGTACTAATACACACGCTCCGCAGTGAATTTCGGCCCCGGAATGGAATTCCGCGAGACCAGCGCCTGTGAATGTTTGTTCGCCCAGTGAATGGAACCGCCTACGAGAACTCATTCAGAATCAACAGTTCGAGTCGGTTGTCACTACTCAGATTTAGAGATCTCTATTATGATGTCTAAATTTCGCTTCGGGAGTATGACTGTAGATACACGATCTGATCGAGAATGACACCCTTTCAATTAAACGGGTATAACTTTCCACTTGGTTGTCGAAATTATATATAAGACCATAATTTAGAATTGACACTTTGAGGCGCTCAATGCCTCTTACTGCCTCTAGTGGTAAGACCACCATTTATGACACAAAAATCATTCATTATGCTGCCTAAAATAACAATTCTCGTAGACATTCTCCATGTTTATACAATTTTCCTCTAGTGTGCGAATCACTTATGATGCCGCAATTCAGAGTTAACCTATCACACTAGTTGAAAATTGTGGTAATCTTGGTAGAGAATTTCTCCTGAGGTTGTAAATATAAGTATACAGCCATCAGCGATATATTCATCCTTTTTGGTTTATTCTCACCCCTTTAACAAAAATGGCCAAAACTTTTCACTCGAAAATCTTGTAAACATGGAGAACATCTACTAGAATTGTGGTCTTGTAAGCGACTTTAACAACCGAGCCAAACGTTATACCCGTTTAATCGAAGGAGTGTCATACTAGATCAGATCGTATACCTGCAATCAAGCTTCCAGAGTGAAATTTGGGCATCATAGTAGAAATTTTTTAATCTAATCTAGTGATGACCGACTCAAAGTGCTAATTCTGAATTGAGGTCTTACAAGCAGTTCCGATCGCCGGACGAAGAAATATTCACGTTTTACTAAATGGGTGTAATAATCGATCAAATCATATACTTATATTCATGTTTTATGTAGGAACTTGGGCCTCGAAACTAAATTTCATGATACTTGCATCACGTCGGCCATCTCAGAATGTCGATTTTGAATTATAGTCTTATAAATGATTTTGATAATTGAGCGAAAAGTTATGACCATTTTTGTTGAAGGGACAAGAATAAATCAGAAGTGGTGGATATAAGGTTGATTGTCATGTACTTATATTCATGACATCAAGAAGAATTCTCATGTCCAGATGACCACAATTTTTGACCATCATGATAGGTTGACTCTGAATTGCAACATTACAAGTGAATTGCAACATCACAACTTTATAGAAGAATATCTACTAGAATTGTAATTTTATGGAGTAAAATGAAGGCTTTTTTGAGTAAAAAATGATGTCTTACTACTAGAGGAAATAAGAGGCATCAAACACATTGGAGTGCGGATTCTGAATTGTGATCTTATAAGTGATTTCGACGACTGAGCGAAAAGTTTTATTCATTTTGTTGAAGGGGTGGCATACTCGATCAGATCGTGTACCTACAATCATGCTCCCGAAGCAAAATTTGGGCACTAGAGTAGAAATCTCTAAATCGGACCAAATGACGACCAATTAGAAGTGTCAATTTCGAATTCGGGTATTGCAAGCGGTTCCGATCATCGGATGAATAAATATTCAGATTTTACTAAAGGAGTGTGATAATCGATCAAATTATATACTTATATTCACACTCTGGGGAGAAACTTCGGTCTCAAATAGAATTTCATGAAACTTACCTCATATAGAGCATCTCGGAGTGTCAATTCCAAATTGTGGTTTTAAATGATTCTGATATTCGAGGTAAAAGTTCTGGCCGTTTTTGCTAAAAGAGTGAGAATAAGCGAGAAGGGGTGGATATACAGTCGATGGTCGTGTACTTATATTTATGAAATCGGGAGGAATTCTCATGTCAAAATAATCACACTTTTCAACTGTCATGATAGACCTACTCTGAATTGTAGCAATCGAGGAAAAGTTTGCGCACATTTTTCTGCTAAAAAATCTTCTAAACATAGAGAATGTCTACTAGAATTGTAATTTTAGATAGAAATGAAAGATTTTTGAGTAAAAAATGATGACTTACTGCTTATGGTAGTAAGAGGCATCGAGCTTCTTAAAATGTTGATTCCAAATTGTGGTCTTATAAGTGATTTCGACAACCGAGAGAAAAGTTATGCCCATTTGACAAAGGGGTGTCATACTCGATCAGATCGTGTAATTGCAATCACGCTTCGAGAGTGGGATTGGGACACTTGAGTAGAAATCTTCAAATAGGCCTAGTGACAACTGACTCGAAGTGTCGATTCCAAATTGGGGTCTGCAAGTAGTTTCGATTGACAAGCAAAGAAATATTCACATTTTACTAAAGGGGAGTGATGATCGATCGAATCGTGTACATTTTTTGCTCGAAACTTGGGCCTCGAAATAGAATTTCATGAAACTTGCGTCACATTGACCATCTTAGAGTGTTGATTCTAAATTGTGGTCTTATAAATGATTTCGATAACCGGGCGAAAAATTTTAGCCATTTTTTCTGAAGGGGTGAGAATAAGTCAAAAGGGGTGAATATATCAGTAATAGTCGTGTACTTATATTATGATCTTGGGAGGAATTCTTGTGCTGAGATGACCATAATTCTAGACTGTCACAATAGGGCAACTTTAAATTACGGCATCACAAGTGATTCGTATAATTAAAAAAAAGTTTACGCACATTTTTTTTCTTGAAAACCTTCTAAATATGGAGAAAGTCTACTAGAATTGTAATTTTAGAAAGTGAAATGAAGGAGTTTTGAGTTTGAAATATGGTCTTACTGTCGGAGGTAGTAAGAGGCATTGAGCTTCTTGAAGTGTTGATTACGTATTGTGATTTTGTAAGTGATTTCGATAATCGAGTAAAAAATTATGCTCATTTGATCGAATGTGTCATGTTTGATCAGATCATATACCTACAACTATGCTCTTGGAGGGAAATTTGGGCACTAGAGAAGAATTCTTCAAATTTGACCTAGTGACAACTGATGCGAAGTATTAATTTTGAATTGGGATCTTGCAAGCGGTTTCGATCACCAGACGAAGAAATATTCACGTTTTACTATTGAGATATGATAATCGATCGAATCGTGTATTTATATTCACGTTCTGGGAAGGAACTTGGGCCCTAGAATAGAATTTTATGAAACTTACATCACGTCGAACATCATAGAGTGTCGATTCTGAATTGTGGTCTTATAAATGATTCTGATAATCGAGCGAAAAGTTTTGGCAATTTTTGTTGAAAAAGGTGAGAATAAGTTAGAAGTGGTGAATATATCATTGATGGTCGTATACTCATATTTACGGTCTCGAGAGGAATTCTCGTGTCAAGATAGCTACAATTTTTTACCGTTGTGATAGACCTACTCTAAATTACAGCATTACAAGTGATTTGTATAATCAAGGAAAAATGTTATGCATATTTTCTACTCGAAAATCTTCTAATCATGGAGAACGTCTACTAGAATTGTAACTTTAGAGAATGAAATAAAGGATATTTGAGTTAGAAATGAGGTCTTATTGTCAGAGGCATCAAGAGGTGCCGAGTGCCTTAGTTTACCGATTCAGAATTGTGATTTTGAGAACCGAGCAAAAATTATATCCATTTGACCGAAGGAGTGTCATACTTGATCAGATCATATACTTGCAATCATACTCCCAGAGTGAAGTTTGAGCATCAGAGTAGAAATCTCCAATTCCGATCTATTTACGGTCGACTTAAAGTGTCAATTTTGAATTGGAGTCTCGCAAGCGATTTCAATCGCCGAGCTAAGAAATATTCACATTTTACTGAAGTGGTGTGATAATCTATCGAATAATGTACTTATATTCACACTCTAGGGATGAACTTGGGCCTCAAAATGAAATTTCGTGAAACTTACCTCACGTCGACTATTTTGAGTGTCGATTCCGAATTGTGGTCTTATAAATGATTCTAGTAACTGAGTGAAAAGTTTTAACCATTTTTTTTAAATGGATGAGAATAAGTCAGAAGTAGTGAATATATCATTGATAGTCGTATAACTATATTTACGACATCAAAAAGAATTCTCGTGCCGAGATGACTGTAATATTCGACTATTGAGATAGGCCAACTATGAATTTATGGCTTCATAAATGGTTCATATAATTGAGAAAAATGTTATGCATATTTTTATTCTTAAAAACCTTCTAAACATGGTGAACATCTACTAAAATTGTAATTTTAGCAAGAGAAATAAATTTTTTTTGAGTTATAAATGAGGTCTTGCCGCCGGAGATAGTAAGAGATGTCAAGCGCCTCAAATTGTCAATTTTTCGAATCGTGATCTTATAAGTAATTTCGACAAACTAGCAAAATATTATACTTGCTTGATCGAAAGAGTGTCATACCAGATCAGATCGTATACCTACAATCACGCTCCTGAGACAAAATTTGGACATCATAATAAAATATCTGAACCTAACCTCGTGACAAATGACTTGAATTGTTAATTCTAAATTAGTCTTGTAAACGGTTCCGATCGTCGGACGAATAAATATTCACGTTTTACTAAAATGATGTGACAATTTATGAAAGTGTACTTATATTCAAGCGTCGAGGAGGAACTTAAGTCTTGAAATAAAATTTTATAAAACATGTCTTATATCGACCGTCTTGACGTGCCGATTCCAAATTATAATCTTATAAATGATTATGATATTCGAACGACAAGTTTTGATCGTTTTGCTAAAAAGGTGAGAATAAATCAGAAGGGGTGAATATATCGTCAATGGTCAATTGCCATGGCCCACTACCAATTTCTGCCATCGGCCAATGCCGCTCGCCCTACCTGCACCAATGATATGACATACCAACTCACGTGGCACCCTACACGACGCTATATGGATTGTGACATCACTTAACAAGTACAATAAATGCACTTATATAACAAATGCAATAAATATTTCTTGACAAACTACATCTATCCCTCTGTGTGATATAGGGTGCAGGCAACCTGGCTACGTCTTTTTCACAATCTCTATAGTATTGGGCAAGGCCCAATCCATTGACATCCATATAACAGGAGAAAAGAGGAGAGAGACGGAGACATGAGAGAAATGCCTCCGCAGACACAACCAGATAGGAATCCACCAGGGCCGACATCTATCTGATTGTGCCTACAGACTGATACTACTCATCTGCCAACGATGTCCAGCAAACGCATCTCGAGCCTTCGTTTTTGTTTGTGTGTTTTGGAGAGAGCATGATACAGGGCTGAGCTGGTCAAGCCTAACCCAGGATTCCTATCAAAAGCCAGCAGTACCCTCTTCACATTTGTTATGCATAAAAGTTGTAGTACTACTTACCAGTCCATCAAGATCAGATACAGCTCGAAGCCAGCCTGTTCCAACAGACACCACTTCATGCAGGGCCCAAATCAATTAACTAGATCACATGCCAGGTGTCGTGTTCAAGTGGTGCACACGTGGCATAGGAACCTTAACCCGTCAAGATCCCTCCACCAGATCATGTGCATGCATGCAGCATCAGCTGGAAAAGGCCCATCTCTTCGAATCGACCAGAAGCTTCGGGGGTAGAACAAGAACCTCCTGGATCCAGAGCTCGAGAAAGAACTCGAATGAACTGGAAACAACAGGAAGCAGCAGCAGCTAATCAAGAAACACTAGGAGAAGAACCCAAATGGAACACAAGCACCATGCCCAGGACAGGGCACCCCAAGATCTGTACACAAACTCAATGTTCTTGTCGTCTCATTCTGGGCAAAACACAATTGAGAGAGGCATCTACACAACTTGGTAGCAAAAGTTAAAGGAATCAAAACAGGTACAACATGCTGACCATCGGCCCCTGCCCTCTTGAGATTTACAAAGCTTGATTACGATGCGGGACTGCATGGGCAAGATGGCAGCAGGAACAGTAATGGATACACCTGCAAAGCTGAAAGAATGATACAGCCAACTTGAATCCAAGGCAAGAAAAGAATCCTGTGGATATGGATCATATACAAGTTTGCTACAGATGGAAATTGGGCCTCGCCATCAGACCTTTTCTAGATCAAGGTTACTTGTCTCACCATTTCTGCGAGGCTGGAACAATGAGCACAACCAATACCAGAAGCCCTTCCTTTCTATGGACTGATGAATAACTTCCTTTGGTTCAACCAGATCAGCCATGTATTGCACAACTGCCTGCCCAATGGCGTGAACAAAAGAAAAGGAAATAACCATTCATGTATGGTCTTGATACGAGTAAGTAATGAAACTTGAAAGAATAATTACAAAGACAACGTACCTGTGCTCCCAGTTTAGCAACATTCTTTGGAGGAACCTCCAGTGGAGTCTCATCTGCACGAAACCACCTCAGATTTGACAGAAACCTGAAGGATTCAGGCAGAATTCTTATCTGATCATTGCTTATATCCAACTCCTCTAGCAACTCAAGATTGCCAATAGACTTTGGCAGCGCCGTCAGATCTGCAAAGTTGTTTGAAACGTTCAGCTTCACAAGACTGGTTGCAAAGCAGAGACTCTCGGGGATCGTTCCGAGCTCATTGAAGCTAACATCAAGTTCCCTCAACTTCACAAGGGAAGCCATTGTGGTGGGCAGGCCTTTAATTCTATTGTAGTGTAGCGTAATAATTTCCAAGGACTCTAGCTTCCCAACTGCTTCTGGTAGTGCCCTTATCTGGTTGAAATCTAACCTGAGTTCCACCAGAGAAGTGCATGAACCAATTGTGTAAGGAAGCTCTTCAAGCTCATTTGTTTCAACATCCAATTTTCTCAATTTGGTTAGGTTTCCTAATGTATCTGGAAGAGCAGTGAACCTATTGGAGCTCAAATCAAGGTTGACAAGGGCAGTTAGGTTTCCAAAGGATGGGGGTAAAGATTTCAAGCTGTTTGCATGCAAATCCAAATCAGTTAAGCTAGACAGTTCCCCAAAGTTGTCAGGAAGGTTGATCAGTTTGTTCGAGTGGATGTCAAGCTTTGTCAAGAATTTGAGGCTTGCAATTGTTGTAGGAAGTGCCATGATCTGATTTTCGGACAGATCTAGCTCAGTGATGTTTGTTAGCTTCCCCAGTGATGTCGGCAGCCATTCTATCTGATCCATCAACTTCCCTCTGAGATCAAGAACTCGTGTTTCACTTTTTGCGGCAGTCTCAATCACACCAGCCACCTTTATGAGACTAAATTTCTGAGGCTCCCCATCTGCATACACTGGTTAAAAGAAACAAGATTTCAGATCCACAAAATTGATCTCAGCACAGCTCAGTGCCTTTTACAATATGCCAACCAAAGCAATGCAGAAAAAAACAACAAATGGAAAGAAAACGAACAATTAACACATCTAATCTCGTGGGTAGTTATCCATTACTAAAATAATGCTCAGCAGAAAATCTATATCTATTGTTCCAGAATTGTATGGCCAATCCTTGAAAGATATGAAATGGACCCTGTTCTATCAGTGACAAAGGATCCAAACCTAATATCCATTCTCAATACTCGTAGAAAACACCTGGCCATGGATTTCTTAGATCAAACTAACCTACTTGCATATTTCAGTTCATATCAACACTCGTGAACCAGCTCATGAGGGGTTGAAGTATAAAAAGGAGAGAAATTCCTAGTTCATATGCTTGAACAGAAATGGAAGGTTCAAATAAAGTAATATTGGCACAAGTCAAACAAGATCTAATTTGGAAACATCGCATTCAGCAGATCACAGATGGAACAGAAAGGTTCTAGTTTCCAGGATCAGACTCGATGAACCAGGCCCAACCACCAAAGATTTATTCCAGTAAGAACCAAAATAAAGGATTGAGCCACATGTCACGAACCCAGGTATCCTCAGCAGCCAATTATCCACAAAGAATTCAGGTAAAGAGGAAGGAGGAAAATTTGGAACCTATCACCACACGAATCTGAATTTAGAATTCCCAGAGCCAAAGGGGAAAAGAGGGATAGGAATCCAAACTGACCTGAAGGCAAACCAGACTCCAAGGAGGAGGTGCGCAACAAGGCCTTGGGGACATCCTGGAACGCCGCCGACTCCTCCTCCTCCTCCTCCACCCTCGCCAGGCTCGCCCCGCCGCCGAGACTCACCTTCTTCTCGGTTCTACCCCCTGCCACACGAATCCCTAGCGCCACCGGCGGCACCTTCTCCACCTCCATGCCGCCGCCGCCATCCCCATCGGGGGACACAAGCCTAGACGCCCTCTGGATCAGCTCCCCCAGCACCTGGAACCGCTCGTCCAGATCGACCACCCGGAGCGCCTCCGCCCGCTGCTCCGCCGCCAGCAGCCGCACGGCGCCCCGGCGCACCTCCTGCAGCACGAAGAACAGCTCGTCGGGGAGCTCGGACGGCTTCTCCTGCCGTGCCAGCTCGTCCAGCCGCGCCTGCTCCTCCGCGTCCGCCCCGCGGATCACGGCCTCCGCCGCCTCCACCTCCTCGATGCTGGGCGGCGGCGGCAGCGACCGGTAGGTCCTCATGATCTCGTCCACGGCCGCCACGACCGCCGGCGCCGGCCCCTGCGGCGGCGCCACTGCCATTGCTGCTGCAAGCAAGCTTCTAGAGAGAGAGAGAGATGGTTTTTCTTGTCTGGATTAGGACAAGAAGAGAGGAGAGTGTGTGTTAAAGAGAGAGAGTGTGTTAGAGAGAGGGAGAGAGCAGAGACAGATGGACACAAGTGGTGGGTGCTTCGAGAGGGGAGAAAACTATAAATGGGAAAGGACAAGTTTGGCAAATTGCAAAGAACTCCCTCAGGGTCTGAGTTGTAATTTTGGGGCGGGCGTGGTGACGTGGGCGCTGGCGGGGCTCCCGGGGGCCGGCTGCGATGGGTGTTGGGGGTAACCGACCGCCGTAAGCGCATTGTGTAACGCGGCATCCACGAAATAGATCACCTTCCCATCATTCAACAATGACGACTTCACATGTGTAGCCACTCTGTTTTTGGGCCATCTTCGGGTCCAACATTTTTTATTAGGACTAGAAAATGGAAGTTGACTAGTTTAATTATATCGATGTAAAAAAAAAGAGAGAGCAGTTTAATTATTATATTTTGAGTTTAAAATATCAATTAACATTAAAATATGAATTTAGACGAAATGAAAAATAGTGACATATTATGTGACACCATGGCAGTTCTGTGTAAGGTAGAGGTTGTGGTTGTGCAAGGTAATTTGTTTTGAGATTTATCAAACTTAAAATATTATTGGTCCTAATGAAATAGGTACTACTTTTTTTTTTTGGCGGCGAAGAACAATACGCTAACACGAGTGATCAAGTTTATACCAAGTGTAAGAGATTTAAGTTTAAATATTAATGGATGTTAATACTCAACAGTGGTAGAGTCAGAAATATTTAGAAGGTGGATAATTAATAATATTAATGGAGAATTACTGTTAGTCCCTGGCAGAGACCTGACATTATTTTCAAGTCTCTGTCAATTTTTTTCGCGCCTTCCGATTCCTACTTTATGTAAGACTTATTTTTAAGTCCCTGCTGTTAACCCCCGTTATCCTCTCCTGTTATCTCAAAAGTATGTAACTATTATCCCAAAAATATGTAACTACGCAAGTATATACTTACACGGTTACATGTGTAACTTGGTAAGTATGTAAATCATATAACTGTGTAAGTATATAATTACATACTTATGCAGTTACACATGTAACTTTGTAAATATTTAATAATTTACAGAAATAAATTTTTACTTACTTACTGGGAGAATTACCAATCAATCTCTAATTTTGGGGGATTTATTTTTAGACTTTTGAGTTACATAATTATAAAAGAAGGGAGTTACAGTTTCAGAAGGACTTACTTAGTTACTAGGGACTTACCTAGTTACAGAGTTACATGTGTAATTACACACTTACGTAGATAAGCCCTTCTGTACTGTAATTACATAGTTACTAGGGACTTACCTAATTACAGAGTCCCTGAGTTACATACTATGTAACTCTATAATTACATGTATAGTTGCAGAGTATGTAGTTACAGAATTACATTTGTAGTTACATAGTATGTACATGTGTAATTACACACTTATATGTAATTACAGAGTTACACATGTAACTCTGTAACTACATACTTACGCAGTTACATGAATTACATACTTACGCAGTTACAAGAATTACACGTAACTCTGTAACTAGGTAAGCCCTAAGTAACATTTGATAACTAGGTAATCCTTGATAACTAGATAAGTCCTTCTGAAACTATGTAAGTATGTAACTAGGTAAGCCCTAATTATATAGTTACAAACTTATAAAATCTCTATGTAGTTACAGAGTTACATGTGTAACTGCATAAGTATGTAATTGTATACTTACGTAGTTATAGGAATTACATACTTACGTAATTATACATGTAACTCTGTAAATATATACTTAGACAGTTACATATTTAACTGTGTAACTACTTCATACCTTGTTATATAGTTACAGGAAGAAATAATTACAAACTTAAGACGTAAAAACTATGTACTTACATACTTACAGAGTTACATGTGTATGTGTAGTTACATAGCATGTACATGTGTAATTACATACTTATATGTAGTTACAGAGTTACACATGTAACTCTTACGTAGTTACAGGAATTACACATGTAACTTTGTAACTAGGTAAGCCCTAGGTAACCTTTGGTAACTAGGTAAGCCCTGATAATTAGGCAAATTCTTCTGAAACTATGTAAGTCTGTAACTAGGTAAGCCTTAATTACAGAGTTACAAACTTATAAAATCTCTATGTAGTTACAGAGTTACATGTGTAACTGCATAAGTATGTAATTGTATACTTACGTAGTTATAGGAATTACACACTTATGCAATTATACATGTAACTCTGTAAATATATACTTACGCAGATACATATTTAACTGTGTAACTACTTCATACCTTGTTACATAATTATATGAAGAAATAATTACAAACTTAAGACGTAAAAAATTGTACTTAATTACATACTTACAGAGTTACATGTGTATGTGTAGTTACATAGTATGTATATGTGTAATTACACACTTACATGTAGTTACAGAGTTACACATGTAACTCTATAACTACATACTTATGCAGTTATAGGAATTACATATGTAACTCTATAATTAGGTAAGCCTTAGGTAACCTTTGGTAACTAGGTAAGCCCTGATAGCTAAGTAAATCCTTCTGAAACTATGTAAGTATGTAATTAGATAAGCCCTAATTACAGAGTTACAAACTTATAAAATTTCTATGTAGTTACAGAGTTACATGTGTAACTGCATAAGTATGTAATTACATACTTATACAGTTACATGATTTACATATTTACGCAGTTATGTAACTGTGTAAGTACTCATTTACGTAGTTATATACTTTTAGGATAATAGTTACACACTTTTAAGATAACGGGGGAGGATAACGGAGGTTAACAACAGAAACTTAAAAATAAGTCCTGCATAAAATAGGGACCAGAGGGTGCGAAAAAACCTAATAGGGACCTGAAAATAATATCAAGTCCCTGCCAGAGACCAATAATTAATTCTTCTAAAGATTAATTCTTCCTAAATACCCAATGTAAAAGTAATTAATAAAGTTAAAAAAAACTTTCACATATCTATCAACTTAATTCATGTAAATAATTAAGGAAGATAATTTATGTAAAAAATTAAAGGGGAAAATTGACCCTGGCTCCGCCACTGATACGCAGCATCCATTTTTTTTCTTCTTAAAACTATTAAATTCTGTATTTATATTCATCTAAAATTAAATATGAATCAGATAAGTCCTCTCCATTACGAAACAAAATCTTCATCAATCGATCCACTCTAAATTTAGTATAAATGCTACTTTTCTTATTAAGAAAAAGGCAAAATAAACGAGAAATCGCTCTGCATGTAAAGTTTGGATCATTCTAGAAAACTCTTGGCGTGTGAAACAGAAATTTGTCATCAACCCAAAATTTATATGCAGCCAACTTCGACTTTTATCCAAGTTCATAGATGAGTCGATGACTGCTACTTTTTAAAGAGGGGGGGGGGGGGGGGGTGCATACTTTTGCTAGCTGGGGTGGCGGTACAATAGGGGTGCAACAGTGCATGCATGGCGAGCGCACATGTCACTCTTAATCTGTGGGACAGGGGCCGGCGGCGGTGGGTAGAAATCTCCGTTGGGAATGGCGGATGGAAGGGCGAATGGTTCGGTGCCGTGCGTGATTAGTTAATGCTGACTGGATTGGGGATTAATGGTGGTCCAATTAGGCGTCGCCTTGGAGGATAAAGACGAGATAAACTCCTGCTGACGTGGCATAGGTGGGGTTCTCCCTCCCTCCCCACTTTTCTTCTGTTCCTTCTCAGTTCTCATACGATATTATCTCCTCTTTGGAGAGTTAATTGTGTGTGATATGTTGGTACCGTATGATATTAAAAATTTTATAATCTTCGACACGATTCAGCATAAATATTATTTATTTATCATTTTTATAAATAAATTTTATTTTTAAGTCAAATTAAATCGATATACGTCTATTATGTTTATGAATTTGGTTATTGCCCAAACCCTATCTGAGATTATATTAAAAGAGAAAAGTAGAATTTTTTTTATTTTTCTTGTCGCAGACTATCTTATTTACTTATCAAAGTGGGTAGGTGTTTTCAGCGACGGACGTAAGAATTTTATTTAGTGAAATCACTTCAAAATTAAAATGTATATAAATTTTATTTTATAATCTAGTAGGGTCATTCCTTTTGAAACAATTCTCAACTAAAACTAATGTAATGGAAATTTTGTGTGTATATATATACACAACTTTCGACCGTAAAAAATTAAACTTTTCTGGTTGCGTGTATAGGTATTTGGCTATTTTGTACTATATATTAATAATGATAATGGTTTCCATATCAAAACTAATGATAGCTAGTCAACTACTTGTGTTTGGCATATAATGAGTTTCTAGATTTATGCTGTGGAAAAGCTTATTACATATGAAATTTGCCATGTTTAAACAGGCAGTACTGAAGGTCACATCCTTCCATATCTTTGAAGGTCCATACTCAGACTGACGCCCAACAATTTTTTTGATGAAAATAACATGATCTGAAAACACTTCCCCACCAAACAAAATTTTGAGTTAGCCTACTCATCTCTCAGATGTCACAACTCAGTCTCCTCTAACTTATGGGTCATCATGATTTTGGTTACTCTTCTGTGATTTATTTTTTTTCATGACTTTGGTTATATGTAATTAGAATTAGGACTGTTCATAATATGGTCCAATCCGAAAAATCGAATCGAATCGGCTAATTCGGTTCGGATTGAGAGGTCACATAGTTCAGTTCGATTTTTTGTTGGAAAATTGAATGAACCGAATAGATATTAAATATATTTAATAATTAATATATATCAGAAAGGAGCGCATAGCCCAGTGGGCTAGCGCCTCCCAAATCCTTGGTCGAACCTACGCCGTCTGTGCCTTTAAAATGTATTTTTTTTTTCGGTTCAAATCGAACCGAACCGGTTCGATTTGATTCAGTTTGAACTTAATTTCGATTCGATTTCAGTTCACCCAAAAAATTGAGTGAACCGAACCGAACCATATTCACCCCTAGTTAGAATTTTATTTTTTTCATAATACTTGTTTTATGACTTATGCATTAGGGTGACTCATTTTTCTTTTTGGTTATTGTCAAAAAGAGACTTGTACTCTTCCCCTTTGAATCGCCCGACATGGAGCCCAAGTTTGTTTTTGCATGCGTCAATATATATCATCCAGGTTATGTACACACCCATAAGAAAAGTGTGGGGTTTTTGTGTAGTGTATTCTTTTCCATAAGTATGGCTTGTGGGGCTGTACAAGAGGACAATGCACTTGTCACATTGGAAAATTTGTGGATTGGGCACAATGGTAAGATAGGAAGTGTAATGTGGTCTCTATCAAATTGGAATTAGTGATGTTTGCTTGTGACTTTTATATGGACTAATTACACGAGGAATTGTGTCTGCCGGGTCAATGTTTACTGCACACTTAAGTATACATATTACTCAATTGAAATAGGTGATCTTATCTTGATTACCAAGATAATGGTGACACTTTTTTCTTTGGCACCATGTTTATGATCACCTCACCTGGCTGTTTCATGTTAATATTGCTAATATCAACAAAATCTCTCTCTTATTAGTTGACTAAATTAACTTTCTTCCTAACTAAGATAGGAATCGCCTTGGCTGCTTAATCTACTCCTAAGTCACTGAACAACCAAAGGATTGAGATTAGTGATGGTCTTAGCAATCTTCTTATAGGATAAGATAACCATCATCTCTGAGGTGTGGGTTCATCTTCTCATACTTCTTTTATTTCTGTAGTAGTGTTTCTCGCTGTTCGGTAACAGGCCGAACATGTTCCCACTTGAGAGTTGAGAGCGAACGATCGTCGGTGCGGACGAAAACTTACAAGACCAGAAGACATCAGAGGAATCCAGTTGAAGAATCGGAAAAATCTTTTGATGTCAAAGTCAAAGATGACTGTCACTAGGCTTTTACATGAAGGTTACATGTTCCTTATATAGGCTGGGAAATCTAAAGGGTCCGGACGCATCCTTCAAGATTGATACTTGAAAGGGTGCAATTGTTGAGTTCCCAAGATAAGGGATATCTGTTCGAGATGTCCCTTGGGACTTCGGACTGAGGCTACTCCAGTTTGTGGGGAGACGTGCTGTGTCGTCTCATTGAATGCTATTGAGAGGTCAAGGGCCACTTAGTATGGTAGCCAATGTGGAGGCACTGAATAGGAAACCACAGACGTGCTCGGTGAGATTGTCCGGTGTTCGGTGAAGCTGTTGGTTTCTTGTTGAACTGTGAAGGATTCGAACAAAAGCTCGGAGGTTTGTTCGGTGAGGCTTTGGGCCTTCTACCGAACATCTGGTGCTCAGTGACCTTATCCTGTTCAAGTGTGTTTGGTGATGTTCGAAAGTCAGGTTCCGTGATGCCTTTGGATGCGTGGAGATTGAGGTGTGTTCGGGAACTTTAGCTGTCTCGAAGACACGAGACTGAATAGCCATCGCTCTGCTTTTTTCTGGGTCATGATGGGCCTATGAACTTAAGAGGCCAAAAATGACCTCTATAATTTCTTATCTACTCATGAAGCTAGTCATGCATATGAATGGTTGTTGACCAGAATCTTTTCCCCTTTTATCTAATCTTCGTTTCTCTAATGGCTAATCCTGCTTCGATTTTGTAAATTGGTTCCTCCAAATATGTGAATGCTCTTCATGCATGAAATGTCATACCTTTCTGATGATACCATACAACGTCATATATACCAATTTCTTATCGCATGCTGTATATGTATGTATGTGCAAATGGTTTCCCTTTCTTGCACAAAACCCTCCATCTGATTCACATGTCCTAGTATCTTTATAAAAACCCTTTCGTTTCCTCTTGCAACCTCTCTGGATCTAGCTTTGAACTATTCATTAGTTAATCCTGTAAAGTGACCAAAAGGACTGGAAATGGAGGTCTCTTTCAGACCCATCTCTGGTTTGTCAAGATCTTTAGATGATGAAGCACTAGAAGAAGAATGCTTGGTGCTCAGTAGAAGTCTCTCGACAAGCATGATAAAAGGAATCAACTAACTTATTCATATGGGCCAAAGGGCAAGATTTCATGTGGGCTTCCACATCCCACCTTAAGTGGCCCAGAGCTAAGGCCTCCCCCGGCCCATTTCATGCTGATGGGCTGCTTGTCCTACCGTCAGGCACCTTCTCCTCTGTTCATCATTCCTTTCCTCGCGAGAGGAAATGTTACTTGCTGACCTCACATTTCTATGATCCAACCCATCAACTATATGGAAAGAAAACATTAAACCCTAAACCTAAACTCCACCATCCCCTTTGACAAGTGACCACCTGGCTACTTGTTGGAAGAGGCACCCCAACGTCTTCTATTACTACTCTCACAAGAGCACTGGATCTGATGAAAAGTACTGCACAGAGAGAGAGAGAGAGAGAGAGAGAGAGAGAGAGAAGAGAGAGAGAGAGAGAGAGAGAGAGAGAGAGAGAGAGAGAGAGAGAGAGAGAGAGAGGCAGCTGTGGTCTGCCAGAGAAGACTTTATAAAAGATTGGAACTTTCTTGGGCGATGCTGAGCACTTAAGCAGAAGGATGGTCGTTGGGTGAGGGAGCTGGGTGCATTTTTTTTTTTTTTTTGGGGGGGGGGGGGTGATTAGTGGCCCTTTAGCACTTTATGTGCATGTTCTTAAACCTAAAACTGTATAACACTTTGCATGGGAGTATTACTGTATTAGCAGCTAGTAGATACGCATCTCATGTAGGTGACTTAATTGCCCAGCTTTGGCATGAATCATTTTGTAATGCTTTTGCATGATGTTGTAAGTTTGTGTGTAAATCTTAGTACAGGACATAAACTCAGCCATGCTTTTGCATGATGTTTCTAATATAATCATCTCCACTTCTAACGATCAAGGTCAACCTAAACTTGATTGAATTTGTATAGGAACAAGTTGAAGTAGTATAGATTGCTTGTTATATGTATGTCAGCTGTGCTATTCATATTTTGATAAGAATATTTCAATAAAAAAGCCGCGCGCCATAAACTTGGAAACTTATCTTTCATGAATGGCCTCTCTTCACCCCCCCCCCCCCCCCCCCCCCCCCCAAAAAAGCACCTCTCTGGTTCTGACATTGGGCAAGCCTGGGTCTTGGTATAGTGTCTTCCTCCTTCAAGCTTTGGCTATCTTGGGGCTCTTCCTCTGTCATCCGGCTTGGAGCTTTGTGACTTTTACCCAGTGGTCCTTGTGTTCTCCTTTTGGACTTGTACCTCTTTGTGGTGATGTTGTGAGTTTTGGCGATCTGTTGTCTCCATGCTCCTGTGTGCAGAGTATGGGTAGCCATGTTCTCACTGTTGTACTCTGTACTATCTATTTACTTTAATATATTATGTTATTATATTGTCAAAAAAAAAATTTAAATGCCCAACTTGCGAGGTCAAGACGGGGACTCTTGAAAGCAATTGGCCTAAGATTGTCAAGCAATATGAAGTTTTCAATTGCGCCCTTCTTTCGCTTTCAAGCATTTTGGTTCCTCTTACCACTTGCCTGCATATATATCAAGCAGTCTATCTTTTGAAATTGACAGGTTGTAGTCTTTATCCTGCTCTTTTTCTTCAGAGGGGTTTTTTTTCTATCTATTCCAGAGAATGATGTCAGCCAGTTGAGTATACACACACACCCATATATATTTGTGTGTGTATGTATATATATATACACACATATTGGCATATATATATATGCATCGTCTCTATGTGCATGTCTGTATAATGCATGCATGTATCGTCCATCGTGCCAGAGATTTGGAGAGAGAGAGAGAGAAAGTGGATCATAGAAGGAGAATTATCCATTATCCATCGGTCCACACCTGTCACATTCGAACGCACTTTCTTCTAGCTCTTCCTGTGCACAGTGACAATTACACGGTTCTCTTTTGTGGAAGTGGAGTTTTGGGAAGCTGTTCTTGATTTCATGGATTAGAGCTGCCATATCCGTTTTCCAATTTTTAGATTCGTTGTTTATTCTGTCGTATCTATTTTTTTTTTGCTTTCGATTACTTTCTATTTTTTCATTTCTATTTCTGTTAATATATAATTTTATTTTATTTATAAAATATATATTTTTAAAATTTTATCTCTTAATATTAAAAAAATTAGACTAAAATTTTAACTCCTCCTCAATTTGTAAATAGAATCTAATTAACTTGTCTCTCTCGTAACATTTATTATGTCTATTATTATCAAAGATATTTTTTTTACCACTATTCTTAATGTTATATACATCTATCATTTGATCGTACTAAATATTTTCGATTATTTTTTGTTTCATCCGTTTTCGATTTTCTTATAGAAAATAGATGTAGAAAATGTCATTTTCGTTTCTGACCATGGATAGACTAGCTATCAAGTTAGCGAGTCATTAATGGTCTGCTGGTCTTGTCATGAAAAAAAACTTTGCAAAACACTGTATTTACGTGATTACGGGTGCTTAGAGAGTCCTATATATGTGTTTGACACTTCAGGAGATAAAAATTGATCATACCAATTTTTGGATTTGAATAGATCATAGAATATTCCTGAAGTCAAATTGTATTGTTAAACCACTTAATCACCCCATCAATCCCAATTAACACTTTATCAAAGTTTATCCCTTGATGTTAGCATTTGACCGGGATATATATATATATATTAAAAAATATTTATTAAATATTAATTTATTACAATCATGGAGGTTAAATTCTTAATAATATCTGTAGAAATTATTTTTGAAAATTCTTGCAAATATGTTATTGTGAGAGTAGAACTCCGTGCACTAGAGAGTGCCCAACTAATGGAGCCACTCTTTATCTGCCCCGGATATATAAAAAAGTAGATGAGCAATAAACGGTTGGCCCTCTACCTGATATCATATGAATTAAATCTCATTTCTTTATCTTGCTGCTAGGAATATTATAAGTACGTTGTCAAACTTGCTTCTCCTGCTTTAGAGGAGCTTTATATCTTTCTAATGCCCCGAAGTGCATGGGTTCTAATTAGAGCACCCTATCATGTGATCACCCCTTGGAAACCTCATTATCTTAAAGTTGTAATTACAGGGAGTAATAGTATAATGTTATGAGCAAGGTCAGTATCACGGCGAACCCTGCCTCTATCAATCTTTTTTATTCTCGCGAAGCAGTCACACCAAAGCAATAGCTACTACCTTTGAACACCAAACAGAATATTAAGTAGCTATAGTAGTTGACTTTGCAATCTGAAGAGAATATAATTGGCATTCGATCCCCTAAGTAATTTGAGCTATATAATTAAGACTGCCTGCTCTGTTGATTCCATGATTCCATTATTTTTTGCTTCTCTTGCTGTAACATCCTCCTTCCCTTGGTCTGCCACCTTCGGATGAAGGTCGCGATGCATCGGACCGCCTTCTTCTGAAGGCGACGAGATGGTTGTCGCATTCTGGTTGGAAACACGACAGACATGTCGTCACGTTCAGCCCTCTGACCACAGCATGTAGTTTTATCGTTTTACTGTCGGGACAGTTGGGACAAGTGTCAAGTGCTGACACCATGAAGGCGACATGTCAGGTGTCGCGTTCATGATGTCAGACTTGCATGGGTGATGCGTGGTTGTTTCGTTGGTTAGGTCTGACCAGGATGTTGGGATCGCGACAGGTTAGGCGTCGCGTTTAGGTAAGTGAACGTGACGGGTAAGTTGTTGCGTTCTAAACTCCAAGACATAAAAGTGCACAGGCCTCAGAACAATCGACTTCGGTTGTGCTTCTTCTCCTCCGACCTCCTCTATGTGTCCTCTGCCATGGGGAGAGTGTGAGGGTGTGTGTGAAGAGAGGTGGGGTTTTCTTCTTCCCGGCATGGTGCTCTTCTCCGACGTGACTTTCTCTTCGTGGTGGCGACACTCCTTCGGCGTGTAGGACGTTCGTGGCTCGTGCACAGAGTCTCCGTGGAGGTTGGAGGGAGGAGAAGGTGGTCATGAACACGAGAAGATCCCAACGGGTTGGCTCTTCACTTTGAGGTAGGGGCACCTTTACTTTCCCCTAGTTTATCATGTTTGGGGCCTTCAAACCCTTCTCCAAGCCTTTCGAACTTATGTTAGGCCGTGCATGTGTGTTGTGGTTCTTCTTGTGCTTGTTATGGGGTTGGGTGATGAGAGATCCATGCTTGCATGTGAGGTTCTTTGAGTGTAGATCTATTTCCTTGACATGTATGGGTGTGAATGTGGTTTGTGCTATGGATGGTGTTTATCGTTATCCATGTTCCCCTCCCCTCGTTCTTCCCAGATTTGGGAGTTTAGCTTTGTTTTAGGGCTCTCAGGTGTGTTTGTCTGTGGTCGCGACACGTTGGTGGTCGCGACCCAGATCACGATAGCCTGACCCATCGCATTCTGGTATGAACACGACGGCATACCCTATCACGTTCTGGTGGCGATAGGGTGGCCGTCGCCTTCACACCATGCTTTTCCCATGGGTTGTGGGAGGTCTAGGATGGTCACCTGGACCTCTGTCTGTGATCGCGACAATGCCCTTGTCGCGACTAGGATCGCGACAGGTAGCCTTTCTACTTCTAACCCAGGTCGCGACAGTCAAGGTGTCACCTTCAGGTGGCAACAACCCTTGTGTCACCTTCTGTGAGAAAGCGACAGTATCCCTGTTGCCTTCTCAAACAGAGAGCGACTGTCGGCCTATTGAGGTTTCCGTTCCACTGCGACTCTAGTTCTTGGCACCTGTGCTGTTCCTAGCACGGCTCTGCACTAGTCTTTCGCTCAGTGCTAGACACTTGTGGGCTTGTCCGTTGAGAGGTTGTTACCGTTACATGGACCCCAGTCCCCACGCGTTTGTTGAGGGAGTTGTCCGAATGGCGAGCGAGCTCGAGTCTACGGACTCTGGTAGCAGAGGGGAAAACGGTGGGGACAACAGCGTAGAGTTGTTTGTAGAACTCTCTTAGCTGATTCTGGGATGCCGAGGTGGTTGAGGCATTTCTTCTGGCACAGATTAGCTAGTCCTTCTCATTGTGTCACTCTACTTGGTTCCAGTACCACTTAGAGGGGCCAGGCATGAGACCGTAGTCCGGCCAGACTACGACAGTTGTGGTTGTTACTTGTAGTTCTGCGTCTCACTCCGACGGGAGGTGCAAGACATGGACTGGCGGTCGAGGGTAAGGCGCATGGCTTACCTGACTGGTTGACTAGTGGTAGTTGCCCTTTGTGGCTAGTGTCTCTATCCAGACAGTTGTTCACTGTCTGTGTTTGTAGCCTTGGGATTCGTCCCAGTGTCATGATTTACACGGGTTTTCTGGTCCCGGCGTGGTTCAGACCGATAGTCGTGTGGTTACTTTCCGCTTCCGCATTTACTCTATTCGTAGAATAGATTTACTTGCTTTATTTCAACTAAACTTTTAGATCTATTCTGCTTATTAGAACCAATGTGAGATTGGTAGTCTCTATTGGGCTTCTTCGTGAAGCTCATTCTCTCCTTTTCAAGTGAGACTTCACGGCAGCACTCTCTGCGGCCGGGGCCGTAGTAGATGGCGTCTATCTTGAGCAGTGTTCCCCTTCTAGTTGATACTTCACTCTCGGGGTCTGCCCATAATGGATTTGTTATTCCCTATTTACTTTTGCACTCGTACTTTACTATTGAAACTGTACTAAATGTGTACTTGTGGTGGACTCTTTCTTTCACTTGTTAGTACAATATGTAGTACTTATTTGTCGTTACTTTTCTCTCATATCTTGTTAGACCGAGATCCGTTAGCTCTTCTGGGTCTTCGAACCCATGGGCAGCGGCTTCGATAGTCAAATTTTTTTGTGAGAGCTAGGGGGTCCAAGTGTTGGGGTTGTTACACCTGCAGTCAATTTTATTAATTAATGTGGGAATCCAACATTTGTCTAGAGCGTCCAAGCTGAAGTGACTTTTAGGGTAAAGGGTGAGTCCAGTAAGAGGCTCCCGAGAAAAATCCCGCGATACTCAAATTAGTCTGAGATCGATTAATGAGAGAAAGCTGATAGAGAGAGATGTGATAACACGAATCTAATGGTTTGACAATGTCGCACACACTTATCTATGTCTGTGTTTGGTGGCCTCCGCTTGGAGTTTGCTCCAGTAAGGGTGAATTTCCTTGACCAATTAATGTGAGAATAGTCTCTTTATCTTTCCTTTCTTCCTATTTTGCTGTAGCACATCGAGTTGCTGGATCCAATTTTCCACCTGGTCTCTGGGATTGAGGTCTTATATTAAGGCGAC